>CM028688.1:6756077-6930885 GCA_016771965.1 Brassica carinata
GAACGAAGGCATCTTTCTTGAAGTTAGTAATTTTTCTTGGGATGTGCGTCTTATTGTAATTTTGTAAATATTCGGTAACCTACTACCATACGAATCTGGAATTATATTATTCCGAATTGAATAAAATGTATTAATGGGCTCAAATCTATTAGGTTACCTTTTATATTAAGCCGTCATCTCAATTGGGCCTTGACCAATTAGGCTTATACTTCATTGTTAGTATCTACCCGACCACCCCCCAAATAAAGATTGAAAATACACACAGTGCCGCTTCGAGAATCGAGAAAAGGAAATCGTGTGATAAGCTCAGGAATTGAGCTTACCTGTGTAGAACAAAAAGGGGGGAGAAGATTGACGAAGAGCAAAGGTAGAAGAGAAAGAGAAGGAAGAAATTAGGGATTGAACCCGTTGTTTGATTATGATCGTAATTCGACAAAGCTTACAAAATGCAGAGAATGGTTAATACATACTACTAATGGGCTCAATGACAAGAGCTAAGCCCAATACGAATTTACCAAGCCCAAGCTTATCATCGTGCCGTCTAAACAGCGGCGTACCGCTCAGACAAAAACCAAACCCAAAATATCTTGTTTTCCCCGTCTATCACTTTTGGTCGGCGATTCAGATCTTCGCGAGAACCTCAGCTAGGGCTCTCTGTTATAATCGGTAAAGGTTCACACTTTCTCTCTAATTCGCTGTTGGGTTCCATCCATGGGTAGGCACGATAGTTCATCCGAGGAAGATGAGAGAGTGAGAAGAAGTGATAGAATCCCAGATGGCAGGGAGAAGCTTGGTAGAGAGAGGGGTCACAGGGGTAGGGTCACAGCTGATAAGCCTTCTGATGAAGAAGAAGATAGACAAAAGGGCAGGAGAGAAAGCGAGAGGAAACGTAGAGATCACAAACCATCTGATGACGATGAAGAAGGTGAGATCAAGAGTAGCAGAAGAGGGAAAGAGAGGACTCATAGAGGTAATGAAAGTCTCTTAAAGAGGGATCGGAGGGAGAGAGACAAGTTGAGAAAGGAAGAGAAGAGTGAAGCTGCTGCAAAGCCCAAGTTGCCAGAACTCAACCCATCTGATAGCAATGCTACGGCTTTGGGAAAAACCGGCGGAGTTTATATCCCTCCGTTCAAGCTAGCACGCATGATGAAGGAGGTGGACGACAAGAGCAGCGTAGAGTATCAGCGTCTTACGTGGGACGCTCTCCGTAAAAGCATCAACGGGCTGGTGAATAAGGTCAATGCAAGCAACATCAAGAACATAATCCCTGAGCTCTTTGCTGAGAATCTCATCAGAGGAAGGGGGCTTTTCTGCCGTTCGTGTATGAAGTCTCAAATGGCATCTCCTGGATTCACTGATGTCTTTGCAGCTCTGGTCGCTGTTATCAACGCCAAGTTCCCCGAAGTTGCTGAGCTTTTGTTGAAAAGGGTCGTTTTGCAGCTAAAGAGAGCTTATAAGCGTAATGACAAGGTTTGTCTTCTATTTTTCTTTCCACCATTTTGATTTATATGTCTACTGTTTATGCATTATTGCATTTATGCTTTGTTATTTTGTCTTGCCAGCCTCAACTGCTAGCTGCCGTGAAGTTTATAGCACATCTAGTAAACCAGCAAGTCGCTGAGGAGATTATTGCTCTTGAAATAGTCTCTGTGCTTCTGGAAACTCCGACTGATGACAGTGTCGAGGTGGCTGTTGGGTTCGTGACAGAGTGTGGTGCTATGCTCCAGGAAAAGGATTGCATGGTAAGTATCCTTTCAAAGTTTTAATCCTTCTTTCTGTTGGTGAAAGATCTGGTTTGTCATATTGAGAAACATTAGCCTGCTTGTATCTCCACGTAATCCATAAAACTAAATCACAAGTCAATGATTATTGACACATGCTGATGTAATAATCAGATTCATCTCTTGGTCAAATATAACGTTCTGATATGGTTGTGTATCTAAGGGATTCACTTTATGCATTAAACCGTTTTTTCATGGCATACATGTTCTATATTGCCACGGATCTTCGTTTTATTTGCGTTTCTAAGCTCTTCCAATTGTTAATACAGGAATTTTTGAAAGGTTTCGTGGTATACTGCACGAGGGAGATATTGATAAGAGAGTTCAAAATTTGATTGAAGGGCTCTTTGCTATTAGGAAAGCAAAATTTCAGGTAAATATACTTTAAACATAACTCGATTTAATTATATATATTCTGATATTATGGGTTGTAGCAGAGATAATACCATACTTTGTTTATCATAGATAGCATAATGCTCATAAAATTGTGTAAATGGTTTACTTTCAGGGACATCCAGCTGTGCGTCCTGAGCTAGATCTTGTGGAAGGAAAGTATTCGCACAATATATATCTCTTAATGATGAAATAGTTCCTGAAACCTCTGGGTAAGCTTGGTATTTAATGTTTACCACATGGTTTCAGAGATATGGGTTACTTTTAGTATTAGTAAAACGGCTCGCTCTTAGGTTTAAAGTTGTCTGTGATGTTTCTGTTTTTTTTTTGCAGATGTTTTCAAACCTGATCCTGACTTCCTTGAGAACGAGAAGAAGTACGAGGCGCTGAAGAAGGAGTTACTTGGTGAGGATGAGTCTGAGGATGAAGATGGCTCTGATGCTAGTTCAGAGGACAATGAGGAGGAGGGAGATGAGTCTGATGATGAAGATGAAGAACAAATGAGGATAAGAGACGAGACAGAGACTAATCTTGTTAATCTTAGGAGGACAATATACCTGACCATAATGTCCAGCGTCGATTTTGAGGAAGCTGGTCACAAGTTACTTAAAATCAAACTCGAACCAGGTCAAGAGGTAACTCCTTCCAAACTTTGATTATCTATACTTCTTTGTTTAGTGTTTCAATCAGTCCATATTAACGATCTTTATCCAATTCAATGTTGTTGCAGATGGAACTGTGCATAATGCTCCTGGAATGTTGTTCTCAGGAGAGAACGTATCTGCGCTACTACGGTTTGTTGGGTCAGCGTTTCTGCATGATCAACAAAATTCATCAAGAGAATTTCGAGAAGTGTTTTGTTCAGCAGTACTCTATGATTCACCGTCTTGAGACGAACAAGCTGCGTAACGTGGCTAAGTTTTTCGCCCATTTACTGGGCACAGATGCTCTCCCATGGCATGTGCTTGCCTACATTCGGTTAACAGAGGAGGACACAACTTCGTCTTCACGTATCTTCATTAAAATCCTTTTCCAGGTAACTTGAATCAACAAAACATTCCATAGAAACTCATTTGACCATATGATTGATTAAGTAGTCGACTGTCTGAAACTAGATATGTTTCAGAGCTGTTATCTCATTTGTTTGGTTGGGGACTGTTGTGTTGATTTGGTTACTACTTTGCATGGATTGCAGGAGTTGTCTGAACACTTGGGGATTAGGCTGCTTAACGAGAGACTTCAGGATCCAACAATGCAGGAGTCACTCGAATCCATCTTCCCTAAAGATAATCCAAAGAACACGAGGTTTGCAATCAACTTCTTTACCTCCATCGGTCTTGGAGGCATCACAGAGAGTCTCAGAGAGTACCTGAAGAACATGCCACGCCTCATCATGCAACAACAGAAGCAAGTTGCGGAGTCAGAATCAGGATCATCGTCTGGATCAGACAGTTCTGGTTCCGAGTCTTCTGATTCAGATTCATCGTCATCTTCGTCTTCTAGTTCGGATGAAAGCGACAGAGAGAAGAGGAAGCGGAGAAGAAGATCTTGAGAGAGAGAGAGAGGATGTTTTGTTTAATTCATTTCAACCAAAGATTCTTAAGATTTTCAAATCTTGTTTACTTGAATTTACATGAGACGTCAGTGAGCAAATCATCTAGGATTCGGTTCTTGCATAAGTTGGTGGATGCATTATATGTAGCTGCCTGCAGGTTGTCCGAGCTGGTTGCATGATTTTTGTTTTGGTTTCCGAAAGCAATGTTAACAACTCAGTGTAATTCTCTTGCCTCAGTTCCTGTTTAAACTAGTTTGCCTTTGCTCATTTGCTTGTAACCTATGAGAACGCTTTGATACAATCATCTGTTTTAATTAATGTGATCCACACAAAAATGTGTTTGCGTGTATTGATGAGAATCATGAGATATTTCGAATCGTGAGAGTATCAAATTGTGAAGGAATCTTCTTTGTACATTTGTTCTTTGGATAAGAAGGCAATAACATCAGTCATTTTTAAAAAAATGTCGGTATCAATCATCTGAAATAAAATAAAAGAATAAAAACATAAGAGTGGTTTTAGTCTGCCCACAGTTTCTAAAACATGGTTAGTAAAGAAAACAGAAATGAACTTACTTTACATCTTAAAACCCCACCAACCTATCAAACAAACATCTCTCTTTTCACATTTTTTTTGGTTAAAAACCATACCAGATTATAGACTCTAATTACACAGCAGCTAAATTGGTTTTCTTTATTTAGAAGATAAAAAATATAGATATAGTTTTTTTAAAATATAATAGTAACAAAAAAGTAGGAATGGATAAATATTTTTTATCTGTTTAAAAATTAGTAAAAAAACACTTGGAAATCGGAAGCGTTATGGATAAGGACACTTTTAGATAACAAAAAAAAAGTCACCGTTTCTCTCTTTATATATATGATCCCGCCTCTCTCCGTCTCTCCCAACTCAATCCACGATTCCAATTATTGAACCTCTCTAATTTACTTTAATCACCAAAAAATAAAGTCTTCGTAGAAGTCATTTTACTTTCTAACCACCTTTTTGTGTCTTGAAAAATTTGTAAAAAAACATGACTATTGCTTTAACGATCGGAGGAAACGGGTTCTCGGGTTTATCCGGATCTTCCTTTTCATCTTCTTCTTCATCGTTTCGATTGAAGAACAGCAGAAGAAAAGACACGAAGATGCTGAACAAAACAGGAGTCGTCTGTTCTTCCTCTTCAGTAATGGATCCTTATAAAACACTTCAGATCCGACCCGATTCTTCAGAATACGAGGTCAAGCAAGCTTTCAGACAACTCGCCAAAAAGGTTTTTCGCGAAAGATTTGATTTTTCATGGATATGATTATCTGGGTTTCTCAAAGTTGACATCTTTTTGTTGTTGCAGTATCATCCTGATGTTTGCAGAGGAAGCAACTGTGGGGTACAGTTTCAGACAATCAACGAAGCTTACGATGTAAGCGTCTTGTCTTTATGAAAACATGTTAGTTAAAGTCAAGTCATGGTATTGATCTTGTTTCGTCTTTTGGATGAAGATTGTGTTGAAGCAAATAAAGAATCAGATGGAGGGAACAGAGGAATTTGAGCCATTCGATGTGTATGACGAGGGATTCAACGGAATGAATGATCCAGATTGTGACACGTGGGAGGAATGGATGGGATGGGAAGGCGCAGGAACCAGAGACTACTCCTCTCACATCAATCCTTACGCTTGAAGAAGATGAAGAAGAAATGATTCGAATGCACATAAATAACTACACTGAGAGACTATAAGGACGATGTAAATAGTTGAAATTGTCTCGTGAATGGTACTTAAAATGTAAATAAAAGTAAATTTCTCCTCCATCATCTCGAAATACTTCAAAAAAGATTGCGTAGTTTTAATCCATGGAGAATGTTCCATTGCAGTACCTGAAGAAGAGATACACGAAAGATTAACATTACTTTGCTAACTCAGTTTTTGTGTAAAAACAAAAAAGTATTATTACCTGTTGCTGAAACTTTGGACAGAGTCTGTAGCATCAAGAAGAGTGTCACTTGCTTTCTCTAAAGCCATGTAAAGCTCTTTCCCTCTCGTTAGACGAGCGATGGCCCACGCGTTGTTCTTTGCTCTAATGCATATCTCCATCTCTTTCTCTTGCTTCGTCCTGCTCTTTTCTGTATCCACTGTTTCCCTTAGCTTGTTTATTGCAAGTAAAGTCTCCTACAAACATTCAATAGAACTTTTTGTGAGTTTGATACTCGTTTGGGTTATTCAAGTCACAAATAGTTCTATCTTCTTACCTTCGCTAACGTTGCTACCTTTCCGGACGGAGAAGCTCTGGAAACTTCCATATCATTATCAACTAGCAAGTAACGGTAACCGCTTACATGGTAAGCGTTCTCACCGCCCCATCCTTTTGACAGCTTCTCTTCAACTTTCAAGATTTTCGCTGATGCCTGGCAAAACACATATCAATGATAAGAGATGGAGCCCGGAAAAGATTTACAGTTAAAGGCGAGAGGGAAGCTAACGTTTTCAATAACTTGGTGCTTCACGAATGAGATGTCTAGCTCTCCATTAACAATTGCCACGGTAGGCACCAGAAGAACCAAGGTGAGACATTTGTGTTGATAAGCTAAAAGGTGAACTCTTTCTTGTGACTGCTGTAGCCAGATCGTTGGGGTCGCATCTTTACCCCAGATATCGGTTACAAGAAACCCGTCTTTCCCTTTTGACCACTTATTGTGCTGCAATGGCCTAATAACACGACCTGCATCATTACCATTTCCTAAAGGCAGTGGATCACTTGAACCAACAAGTTGCGGTGAGGAAGATCTAGAAGAGGTTTGTGATAAGCTGGTTCCCTTGCGTAGATATGACCAGGAGCTCGTGCCAGAAGATAGCGCGTTTGAGGTCAATCTCATGACAGAATATGTAAACAAGTCGACGGTATCATCCTGACAAAAAGAGAAAAAAAGATCAAGAATCTTATCGACACCAACAGTCTTGGGTTAACTAAGGGATTTGGAAAACATACAGGTGAGAGAGTTGTTGACACCAGTAGGTCATGAAATAGAATCAGAGAGTGGCATCGAAGGGTCCCAGCACATGAATCTAGCACTCCCACAAGAGACTGCACATTCAAGAAAATACAAGTCAAAGCAGTGAACCATTAAGTCTGTTAGTGAACAACAAACCTGAACTTCAAGTGCCGCATCTCTTGCTAATGTTAGCATCTGAACTGTACCACGCTCTTTCAAAGTTTCACGAAACGAGGGTAACTGAAGTTTCTTCCCAACAGAAAGATCTGACACGTGACACAATAGAAACCCTTTTGATAAGATGACACAGAGATTTTTTTTATGTGGTGGTGATATTGTTGTGCTTACCATTTAAATAGTCTGTGATGAAGGGATACAAGTGAGATCTGATGAGGCCACCAGTTGGTTCTTTATCAAGCAATGACCTAATTGATCCGTGGAACATAACAAAGAGTGAATGGACTTCCTTGAGCACCTTCTGCAATGCATCAACTCTCCATATGGCTTCAATCTCCTTATTTTTCTCTACAACCTACCAGAGAGTCTATATCAAAATTTTGCTCTCCTTATGCATATGAGTAACGAGAGATTCAAACAAGTAATGGAGTTGATAAGGATGTACCATGACCATCCATATATCAGGCTCGGCTTCATAGAAAACATGGGAATGTCTCTCTGCTTCTATTACCTCACAAGCTGCCTCTGGGGAGAAAAGTCTGCATTTTAAATTCCATAAACCATGTTTCGGTGAAGACCAAACAGGACATAATGTTATCCTCAAAACTCATGAGAAGATGATCCACAAACCAATAAAAATCTGAAAGGAAGGAGTCTCTAGAAGCTGACCTGGTGAATGTGATAAGGCCTTCGCTGAGACCGATAACAGAGAGCTGAGTGGAGAAGGATACATCAGGAGGATAGAAGAACAAGATCTTGTCGAGCTCCTGTCCTTCGTTCTGGCCTCTCCTCAAGTCAAACACACAAAGTTTAAGGCTTTCACCATTAGAGTTCATGGACGCCATTCCCATAGCTTTTAAGAGCTCATGAAAACAAAAAATGAATATCAGAAATCAGACAATACTACAATTACTCTCTGTCTTAAGAAATTTCATAGAATTTTGAGGCTTTCTCAACGCCCAATTAATGCAACATCATCATAAGAGAATGAAAAATGATCAACACAAAACTCGCGAAAAAGTAACGATTTTTGAGTGTTAAGAGCATCGAAAGAGAGATAATTTGTCGAACGCTGATCAATCTACTACGGAACCCATTTAAAAATTATTGAAGAAAAAAGAGTAAAGAAAACGTGAAATTGAGTTACCTTGAGGATGAACCCTAACAACAGAGTCCAAAGCTTTGATCGAGAACCTCGAATTATTGCAATAGTGTTTCAATATCCAAAATGAGAATCGGGCGAAAAGATTTTAAGATGATGACTTAGATCTGCTAATCGGAACTCGTTAGCTTTTCACGGATCGAATTTTCATTAGCAGTAAGAAGAAAAAAAAATCCGCGAAAGGTTAGGTGGCGAGAGAGGAAACTGTCGATAAAGATACCGGGTCGGCGTACGTCATCCATTCGTCTCTCTCTCTCTCTCTCTCTCTCTCTCTCTCTCTCTCTCTCGCTCTCATCTAAATCTAGAAACAGAAGAAACTTTTATTTTTGTTACTTTTATTAATCATCTGTGACCTTCACAAGATGGAAACAGGGTTGTAGAGTTAACATTAACGAGAGAGAATGAAGATTAAACTTGGAGCAATTCTCACTATATGTTTTGTCTTTCTTTTGGAGAAAACTTTGATTTATTCGATACAGAAACCTCAGGTACATTGAAATGATGCATATCTAAACCACACTGGTTCAGACATTACTGAGTTATGTTTGTAATGGACCATGGAAAACAATTTAATGGATCTCATGAAAAGGACTACTTGTCTGAGGATGAAGATGAAGAGAGACGAGCTTTCCGAGCTTTATCAGCCTTTTCCATGTAATCTTGGTGAGACCGATGGTTGTTTGATCCTAAAAAGAAACAAGAATTCAATAAAAGGGTTAAGCGCCCAAAGAAGAAAACCACAAGTCCACATACATAGCCAACTGTTGAAATCTATGTGATCATGCAGACGATAAACACGGCAGGATTCTGATCACGCAGATGCAGGTCTACAATCTTTGACTCATCCTCAGACATCATCAAAATACATTTACTCAAGTCAATCTATCAATCAGTTGATTCCATTTGCCAATACATTTACTCAGTTGTTATCATCATATCATTTTAATCTAAACAACCCCATACTCCAACTACCATCTAGCCTTTGATATCAAAATGAAACATTTCTAGAAGAAAAAAATCTCAAATTTTCTTGTTAACAAAAATGTAACGGTCACTCAAGTAAACAGGATAGGACTGTGATCACGCAGATATTATCAAACAAAATAAACCCATGTGACTCATCCATCCTCAGATATTATCAAACTACAACTGTTCTGTTGGATTCCATTTGGCAATAAATTTGAAACCCGAATCTTATGCTATTTATCATTAAATCATAAATCTAACAGATTATCAGATCGTCAGTACCGCACACAATATCATACTCTTCCAGTTGAACGCAATCTAAAATCTAACAGCACAATCTCTGGAAAAAATCTTGACTTTCCTTGTTATTATCACAAACCCACAATCTAAAAAACGGACCTCGATTCATAAGATACCAAGGGATGCCGAAGATGACGGTGAATATCCCGATCCCTGCCAAAACGTGCTTCTTTTCCCCACTGTACACATAGTGCTCCATCTTTGCCCGAAAACCTCCTCCTCCTCCTCCACCCAAGCTTGAAGCTCCACTGCTCTTCGTCTCATTCCCCATCTCGATCTCGATCAATTTTTCCCAATCAGATTTCTCCTCTTCGTCTAGGGTTTATTTAGGAATTGGATTTCTCCGTCCTCAGGTTTTACGACCATCTCCAATGGGCTTTATTAAGGCCCGTTAACGTAACCAAATCAATTAGCCCATTGCAAATAAATAGAATTGTCATTTACAATACGTAGAATTACATAAAAGTACCATAAATAAATATCATGAACCTTTTTAATACCCAATTTTTTTTTATTCATCCGATTTAATACCAAGCTAATTGTTTATCTCAACACTAACTGTGCTTATTTTAATATTCAAACTATGCTAATTTTAATCAAAAATATTAATAAGTTTCAAACGAAATTTTAAAAAACTCTAAAGTTCAAAAACAAATCTTTAAATAAGATTATTGCATACGCAATCACTCTCCTCTTTCCTCCATTTTAAAGCAATCTACGAGTCTAAACTGGAATATAAAGCGATTCTTCTAATGATCTTATAGGTTCACAATACTCAAGATCGTAATCAAAAACGTGTTTGTGGTAAGATGAACTTCACATGCACAAATGTAATCCATAATAAACATACAACGCTGTCAAAAAAATTACCAAAAAAAAACATAAACTCACTCTCTCAACTACACAAACACACAAATCAAAACAAACAAAATGTATAACAAATAGTTTAAAGCAACAAAAAATAGAACCAAAATAATGAAAGCACAATTAATGATTATAACATAATCAAAACAATTTAGACAATCAGTTAAAATAAAATATAACAATTTTTTTTTTTTGTATAATTAGTAAAAGTACATAACATAATTCAAAATACATATATTTAAGAAATAATAAAACATTTCATTAAAACAAAAAAGTAGAGGAATCCATTTATAAGTAATGTATCTCATGGATGTTTCTCCTATTAATGGTCATAAAATTCAAGTTAGAAATATCAATAAGAAATTCCTTGAAAATCACAACAAAAATTAATACATAATTAAAACTAAAATTGCAAAAAAAAATAGTTGTCAAAAAAATTAAAGAAAACTTGTGCGAAGCGCATAAACTTTTTTCTTCAAATAATCGCAAATTATGATATAAAGTGAAACTATAAATTTATTGAATCCAATCAAATATTTAAAATCTATCCACTTTCAGTTTCCAATGAACAAAGGAAACCTCTAAATCAAAACTCATATCTTACTAATATTTTTAAAATAATATAATATAAAACTGCATAATGAAGAAATAAAGAGAGTATAAGTTAAATGTAAAATACTTTAAGAAAATATATTTTTTCTCATTTTCAACTTTCCGGTTGAGAAAAAATGATCAATCAAATAAGATGATGAGGTTGTGTTTCCATTAATTAAATAAATACAACACTAATGAATTACAATAACTAAAATGAAACAATGCGAGGAAAAAAGTTTGACAAAATATGAAAAATAAATCGCAATATATATAAAGAATTCTCAAATGATAAAACTATAAAAATAATTTCGGGCGGAAAAACCACTAGTTCTTAATGTAATAAAAATACCACATCTACTAGTTTAAGATCTGCGACTTGTGATTATAAAATCCTGTTCTTATTATTTAGTAATTCTATTAATTAAATTTCAATATAGTTTTCCTCCAAATAATATTTATAATAACATTCAAAAATATTGTACTTTACCATATTAAAAATTCAAGACAATAGATTTTTCTTTACTATTTAGTTTGGTTTTAAAATTATTTGTACAATCTAATATACCCATAATAAAAATACCCAAGCAAATATGCATTCTTATGTTTAATAATTTTCAATTTATCTTTATATCTTGTAAATTCTCATATGTGTGTATGAGCTTTTAAAGTATTATTGATTATGTTTGTTTATGCAATTTTCACCAAAAACGTGAAATTGATTAACTTGAGCATGAACCTTAGCATAACTGCAATAGTTACAATATACAGAATGAGAAGCAAGCGAAAAAAAAAAAGATTGAAGATGATTCAAGGACTTGGATCGTTATAGCAAATGATCGAATATTTCGTTAGCCGTCTTAAATGGGCTTTTAGTCCACATCAGTTAGTGAACCCATTAGTGAGTTGCCTATAAAAGCGAGTCGAAGAATCAATAACTAAGGCCATGATTATCACGTCCAATAAATATATAGACTTGAGAAGACTCTAAAACAACTTCATATGTATATAAAATACTCTAGAAATAGACTTATATCATGGCAAAAACATGTAAAACTATGATATATCAACTCTCTGAGACTTATCATTTGCTTACCCTCAATCAAAACATAGAATCGTCTAACGAAAGTTGTTTGAAAAGGCATGGATTCACATATCTTTTGAACCAATACGATCACATATGCGATGTTACAAGCCACATCGAATCAATGCCAAGCCATATCGAATCAAATTCCATTAGACGCGTTGCCATGTACTTAGCATTAGCTTAGTAACCATACCATCCAGCCTACATCTCAGATGATGCTGTTTGGCATACTCCTCTACTAATTTCATTTATGCAATAGATATGTATGTTTTATCTTAGAAGTATCAATCATTGAACACATGAACTTTTACCCAGCAAGTTTCTGAGTACATATGTAGTACAGTGTTTCAAAAAAAAGAGGAAAACTTAATGACCTAAATGATACAAACTTCAAAATTAGAAATCCGTGGTGGGTATTAGAAGTCAGTGTAAGTCACCATGGTTTCAAATTTTGTTTGTGTCATCAATAAATTTTGGGTCGGGTTTATGTATTAGTAAAACAAGGTTATAAATAAACGTGTTTTACAGTATTACTAATATAACACAGCTGCTCCATTTGTAAACATTTAACTGTTAGTACCAGAGGGAACATGTTCGAATCTCATATCTATACATAGCCAATTTTCTTTAACCATCCAGATTTTAACCTCCATCGATCCTAAACAAAATTTCAACGACCCAAAATGACACAAACTTCAAAATTAGAAATCCGTGGTCGGTATTAAAAGTTGGTAAGTCACCATGGTTTCAAATTTTGGGTGTGTCATCGATAAATTTTGGGTCGGGTTTATATATTAGTAATACAAGCTTATAAATAAACGTGTTTTACAATATAATAAATATAACACAGCTACTCCATTGGTAAACCATTCAACTGTTAGTTCCAGAGGAAACATGATACATAGCCAATTTTTAAAACGCTGTCATGTTCAATTTTTAAAACCCTCTCTGTAAATAACACCACTGTATTGGCATGATCTCTTCAAATTTGTAAGTCTAACGCAGCCGGTGGATCAGGTTAAAGAGTTGGGTCTTAACTCTTAAAGCCTGAAACTTCTAATTGATTGGAACCAAAATGGATTAGAAACATTTTATGGTAAGCTTCCATTGATCTATCTTTCGAAGTGCTCGTAGCTTGGCTACTGCCGTTTTTATCTCCAAATTCTTCCTTGCAGGAAATGACGTCGTCTTGATCATCATGTTCTTTACCACCGTCCCTTGCCTAATCAAACATGACGCCAAGGCAAACTCTTCCTCCGAACCGCTGAAGTTATTCATGCACACAGTATCCACGTGGAATTCAGCATTGGGGAACGGATCTTTGTACTTATTCTTCTTCTTATTCCAAGAATCATTTTCTTCATTAGGATCATTGTTATCCTGAAGAACCTAGATTACGTTTAATTAAGCAAATTAGTAAGTTATGACTGGGCTTCGTGAATGGTTCAAACCTTGAATATGATCTCCAGCTCTCTCATTTTATGAGTCCATGCACGCAAGACTTTCTGTAACCTCTCAAATTCTGTTGGATTATTTAAATCCACACTCACCGACAAGGATCCTGCCGTTATCCTCAACTTACCAAACAAGTTCACTAACTCTTCATGCCAAATAATTTTCTTCTCCTGAATAATAATAATAATAATAATAATAATAATAATAATAATAATAATAATAATAATAATAATAATAATAACAATAATAATAATAATAATACATTTAAAACAATGTCTAACTTAACATATCAAATACCATTAGTTCCTTCTCTAGTGTATATCCGAAAGCATTATTCCAAAACGTACCTTTGATATGTTGTAGCTGATGTAAGGCGTGAATGGCGGCGTTACCCAAAAGTTTCTACTACACTGAAGTCGGGGAGCCACTAGGAAAAAGTCACCCAAAAGTTTCTACTACATCTTTCTTGAAAGATGTATCTATGAAGGCGATAATATCTAGACTAGGTGCGGACACTCTAATGCCATCAATGTACTTGCTAGACGACGTCACTAGCAAGACCTTTAATTTGTTGTTCTCAATTATCTTCAAAGGACCCCCATTTTTCTTGACGCAAGCGATGTCTAGTACAAGCATCTCGAGAGAAGGACAAGATGCAAGTACTCTGTTTAAGACTCCAACCTCGGAGACCACACATACTAGTTTGAGTGTCGTGAGATCCGGGCAGTAGCTCAAGGGATGTGGGGTTTCGAGAATGTAAAAAATTAGTGAGAGTGACTTAAGGCTTGGATGGGAGAAGATGTTGGTGGAAATTTCAAGATACTTGTTGGGCCCCATTCGATCCAAATAAGCAGGATGGTCAGCATAGTGGTTTGTAAGAGTGAGAACTCTGGTGTGTTTCGAGCAAGTCAGTGCTTGAATCCAAGTATTGAGCATTCCATTTACACTTTGGTATGTGTAATGGTTGATTACGCAGCTCTCTAAATGTCCATGGTGATTGTTTATAATCTTTGAGACACCAACAACAGCAAATGCGATTGACTTTAAGATCGAGCAGAACAAAAACAAAAAGAAAATAAATATATGAACAAACCTTAGTCAGCAATGTAGCAACACGATTCGAAACATCAGTTGGCTCTTCGAAATTGATAATCCTTGACATATCCAAAACTAGATGAGATATGTGCTTCCACACGTTTTCCCATCGTTTGGACACAAGACTCGACCTCACAGCTTCTTCTGTTGAAAGTCTCGATAATATCACGAGCAATAAGTCATCCGGGAGTTTGCTGATCCAATCAACATCTTTAACCTGCAAAAGAATAGACGTATATTTGTATAATGGGTTTTGTCCACACTCGTCGAATAATATTAAATTAAATCGAACAGAAACATTCCATCTGAGTTTACTCAAACTCGTTGCTGATCCAAACAACGTTACCTGATCAGTTGACGATCCCTCCATGTTGGCTTTTGAGAGGCGTCTGATTCTGTTGGTGTGGGGGTTCAAAGACGATCTTCCCTTTTTATTTGGCGACTTTTCCTATTTTTAATGGGGTTTGTTTCCACAACCTTTTCATTTCATTTATAATTAATTCGTTAAAAATACTTTCCAAAAAGCATTAAAATATTTTTATCTTAATATTAGCAGATAATTTTTTTTCAAATAGCATTTACAAAAAATTATATAATATTTGCATTTAAGGTTTGTTGATTAAGATTTACTCCCTCCATTCCACAATATAAGATATTTTAGAGAAGTTTTCATGTTTCAAAATATAAGATCTTTTGATATTTTAAGGTACTTTAGTATTATTGAAAATTGGTTAACCAATAACAGTTTAATACATTATTTGTGATTGATTAATTTATATTATTTAATATTATTGTTTTTTAAAAAATAAGTTTTTAATTCTTGTGCATTTAATCAAAACATCTTATATTATAAAACAGAAGGAATAGTATTCATGGTGAGTAGGATTAGAGTTTAGGAATTATCCTCTTCTTTTGTAAAATGAGTGTTATTTTAAAGATTTTCTAGATGATAATTCAATGAAACTTTTAAAATATAATATTTAAAAGTTTTATTAATTTAATAATAAGATAAAATTTTGATCTGCAACAAAAGCGCAGACATTTTCTTTGTTGACTATTTTAGTAAAATTGGCACTACTTTATAAAGTTTTATTATAAAACAAATAATATAAAAATTATTATATTATAATATTTATATTTAAGTAGTGTTTCCACGTTTGACTAATATTTAAATTTTTAGTAGTGTTTTCACGTTTGACTTAGATCTGTGGTTGAACGAGTAGATTTGTCGGGTTGAACCAGTAGATTCGTCGATCTAACATATAATTTGATCTGGATTAATCGACAAATGTTTAATTAAAATCCGATAAAACCGGTAAATATCGAACCGCTATTAAATTGTGATCTGATATCTGTAGATCGAAAAAAATTCCAAAAAATCTAAGAAAATCCAATAAAAATTTGATTAAAGTACTCATATATTTTTTAATAATATATAATTTTGAATAAATGTGTGATCTAAACATTGGTGAAATTTTTATTATTTCATTTGAAGAAAATGGTAATAAAAACAAAACTTATTGATACGGCATTATTTGTTAATTTATTGTAATTAATTACATTTCTTTTTCCTAGGAAATTGTTGTTGAACAATTATGACATCACTTTGCCTTATATGCCCAAAAGTAATGATATTAAAAGGAATTTGTCTGTGGAGTAACGGGATTAAAACATTTGTCTTGGCATGGATTAATTAATAGAACAAGACAAGAGTCCGAAGGCATTCCTGACCTACGTTAAGTACTGTATAGTAGTAATCATTAAGCAAGAAATATACTTATTTTAAGTTGATGGATTCTTAACTCACATGAAACACTATAGAAATGAGTTATATTCTTGATTGTTATACATAGACACAGTTACTTTAACCTTAAAGTAAAAAACTTTCAAAAACAAATTCACATTTTCAGGAAAACTATTCAAATTTAGTTTTATATATACTTTTGCTGCGTGTCACTCGCTGGTTAAACTCCCGAGCTTCCTCTCCTCCACGCAAGATATAGGGAATGCGTGATAATACCTTCTTCTTTCTTTCTTTCTTTTTCCCCAAGTAATTCAAACCCTAGATCCTAGAAAAAAAATCAGACCCTTATTGACATTACCTGAAATCACCGTAAGTCTTGGGAGACAACGTGAATTTTGGAGCTTTTAACGATATTTTTTTTCCGTTAAAGATCTCTTTTCTTTATATGTTTTTTACAGTTTTGAATTTTCTAGGTTTGGTCTGTACATATGTGATCAATTCTCCGAGAAAATGTACAAATCCCAATATATAGGAGGACAAAGAGAAAAATTCGTAAGGTAACAGAGAAACAAAATCAACCCCAGATCGATCCTTCTTTCACGTTGTTTATTCAGATATCGATGAACGTTAAGTTGTTGTTAATATATAACATCTTAATTGCAGATTAGATGATACAGATTCTAGAGTATCAATGTCTTCTACTACTACAGGAACGAAGCGATCATGTTTTGGATTGTTCAACCTAACTGGTCGAGGAGGAGGAGGATCGAAGACCAAGAACACATCCAAATCCTTTAGGGAAGGCGTTAAGTTCGGATCCGAAGGACTAAAAACAATCGGAAAATCACTGACGTCAGGCGTGACGAGAGCTGTTTTCCCTGAAGATCTAAGAGTGTCAGAGAAGAAAATCTTTGATCCTCAAGACAGAACACTTTTGTTATGGAACAGAATGTTCGTCATCTCGTGTATCCTCGCTGTCTCCGTTGATCCTCTCTTCTTCTACCTCCCCATCGTCGATAACTCGGGGAACTGCATTGGAATCGACTCTAAGTTAGCTGTGACAACCACCACTCTTAGAACGATCGTAGATGTTTTTTACCTCATACGAATGGCTCTTCAGTTCCGTACCGCTTATATCGCTCCTTCCTCTCGTGTGTTTGGAAGAGGTGAGCTTGTGATTGACCCTGCAAAGATCGCTGAACGGTACATGACCCGTTACTTCGTTGTAGATTTCCTAGCCGTCCTTCCTCTACCTCAGGTAATCCAGAAAAAGCTTCACTCTTTGTATTATGTTTTTTGTTTGTTCTGGCAGAAGCCCAACTCAACACTACATAAACATAGAGACCTCCAAATTTGCAAAAAAAAAAAAAAGTTATTGAAAACTTTACTAAATCGCCTCTAGTCTCCAAAATCTCAAAACCGACCCTGATTTACTCCCCGTAGTTTACTATACTAAAGCTTTAGTTAATCTTTATGTGTTACTAAACTGAGTGATCATTGGATATGCATTGATTTCATGAACTGGTGATTCTTGGTGTTGTTCTTGCAGATTGCAGTGTGGAAGTTTCTTCATGGATCTAAAGGAACAGATGTATTACCTACGAAACAAGCCATATTACACATAGTCATCACTCAGTACATACCAAGATTCGTTAGGTTTATTCCTCTAACATCAGAGCTCAAGAAAACAGCAGGAGCTTTCGCTGAAGGTGCTTGGGCTGGTGCTGCTTATTATCTCCTCTGGTATATGCTTGCAAGTCACGTAAGCCTTCCCAAGTCTATATATCCATCAGAACTAAGTTAAAATTTGAGACAACACTGTTGTTTTTTTTTATCTAAAGAAGTTGTCATACTTTGGCAGATAACTGGCGCATTTTGGTACATGTTGTCAGTGGAACGTAATGATACATGCTTGATATCAGCCTGTAAAGTCCAGCCAGATCCCAAGCTATGTGTTAAGATCCTGTATTGTGGCAGCAAATTTACGAGCAATCGTGACACTGAGTGGACCAAATCAATACCTGATCTTTTCAAGATCAACTGTTCTGCGAAAACTGATGATTCCAAATTCAACTATGGGATCTATAGCCAGGCTGTGTCTTCTGGAATTGTCTCGTCGACAACGTTTTTCTCCAAGTTCTGCTATTGTCTTTGGTGGGGTCTTCAAAATCTCAGGTAAAAAAACATTGAAACCAATGATTAACCGTTAGCTTGTGTTGTAATAAAACATTTTGAGTGTTTTCTTGTATAGCACGTTAGGTCAAGGGCTGCAAACAAGTACATATCCAGGAGAAGTTCTGTTTTCAATTGCAATTGCTGTGGCCGGGCTTCTCCTCTTTGCACTTCTCATTGGGAACATGCAGACTTATCTTCAGTCACTTACGGTTCGTCTAGAGGAGATGAGGATCAAAAGACGCGATTCAGAACAGTGGATGCACCATAGGTCACTTCCACAGAACCTGAGAGAACGAGTCAGACGCTATGATCAATACAAATGGTTAGAAACAAGAGGAGTCGACGAGGAAAACATAGTCCAGAGTTTACCAAAAGATCTCAGAAGAGACATCAAACGCCATCTCTGTCTGAATTTAGTTCGCAGGGTTAGTAAGTTCTACTAAAAAAAAAAAAAAAAAAGTTCTACTAGAAAAATGAATTTTCTACATATTCTTTACTTGATTCACAAGTAACATTTTGACAGGTTCCTCTGTTTGCTAATATGGATGAGAGATTACTAGACGCGATCTGTGAGAGACTAAAGCCGAGTCTATACACAGAGAGCACGTACATAGTGCGAGAAGGAGATCCGGTTAACGAAATGCTTTTCATAATCCGAGGCCGGTTAGAGAGTGTAACCACAGATGGTGGAAGAAGCGGTTTCTTCAATAGAGGGTTACTTAAAGAAGGTGACTTTTGTGGTGAAGAGCTTCTGACTTGGGCGCTTGACCCTAAAGCAGGCTCAAACTTACCTTCTTCCACAAGAACAGTAAAGGCTCTAACCGAAGTAGAGGCTTTTGCTTTAGAAGCTGAGGAGCTCAAGTTTGTGGCAAGTCAGTTTAGGCGTCTACATAGTCGTCAGGTTCAACAGACTTTCAGGTTTTACTCTCAGCAATGGAGGACTTGGGCTTCTTGCTTTATCCAAGCCGCTTGGCGTCGACATTTAAGAAGGAAAAACGCAGAGCTTAGACGTATAGAAGAAGAAGAAGAAGAGATGGGTTATAACGATGATTACGATTATGATGATGATGATATGGGTACGGTTACAAGAAGTGATGGTTCTGTTGGTGAAAGTTCTACATTGCGTTCCACGTTATTGGCATCAAGATTTGCTGCTAACGCGCTTAAGGGTCATAAGCTAAGAGCGTCAGAGAGTTCAAAGAGTTTGATGAATCTGCAAAAGCCACCAGAACCTGATTTTGATGATCTTGATACAGAGTAATTAAGCTAACATACTTAGAATATTCTCTTAATACCTTAAACTTCAGAACAATGTGTTAATGTAAAGAGTCAGATGAACGTTCTTTCTTTTTATGATTTAAATTAACCTTTATGTAAAGAAATCTAAATGCTTACTCCACCATTCTTTTGTCATAAGCTAAGGATCTTTGAGAGTTGTAATACCTGATTTTGATGTTTTTGATACAGAGGAATGGATATAGTATTTTGCTAGATGTGACAATGTATTGGGCTAAGATATATTGAGGCCCATTGATAAACACAATAACTTTTGTTTAAACTCAGGTTTTCCGAGGAAAGCAGCAAAAACACAGAGACGAGCAAAGATGAATCGTTTTAGCACTACATGGAAGTCATTTAGTACAGCAAATCTTGTTTTTTTTTAAAGTGTTATTTTCTTGTACTCAAGACTGATTTTACAGTGCCATGGATAATGCCGGTAGAGCATATACATTTTTCTTCTCTACGGAATTGTTGTTGAAACAACTATGACATCACTTTGCCCTGTAGGCCGAAAGTAATTATATTAAAAAAAAGGAATTTGTCTGTGAACTTAAACATCTGTCATTTTTTTTTTTGGGTTCGAACATTTGTCTTGGCATGGATAAATTAATAGTACAAGACAAGAGTCAGAAGACATTCCTGACCTACGTTAAGTACTGTATAGTAGTAATCATTAAGCAAAGAAATATATTTATTTTAAGCTGATGGATCTTAACTCTAATCTTGGACGTTATCGGATTACGATCTAAAACCCGTTGTTTGGATCCGATCTAATGAAAAATAGTGGCCAAGAGTCCAACAAAAGATACATTACTCGTCAAATCAAACCCGTTTTCTCCGGGTCGGGTCGGAGTCCTAACTAGAAAAAAGAGCAGAGGAACCAAACGATGACGTTTAAAAAACTAAGACCATCTACAACGGAGGATTATAAGGAATCCTTAGCGCATAATCCTAAGCGATTATAATTAGAATAATAATATAACATCTAAATAAGTTAAGGAGGAGTCCTAAATTAAGGATTAAAATCAGTCAGTCCTTGTTGACGTGGCAGCGCGAATTGGTTTGGTAGAGGAATGGGTTTCGCGTCTTGAAAAAAAAGTCTCATTCTGGCGGTGATCTCGATTCGCTGTTTGGATGATTGAGAGGAACTCTTTCCCTCGTGGCTCATCTCCATCACGCTCATCCACGATCCGGTGGTGCTGGATTTAGTGGCTCCGTCTTGGACTTGGGTTGGTGACGAGACGATCCGACGGAGACGGGTTTGGTTTTCTTCCGGTGAGGGTTATGGTGTTTGGTTTGGTGGGTGAGGTGGAGGAGAGATTGAGGTGTGGATTTGGGGTGCGAGTGTTGTTTCCGACGAGGAAAGAGTTCGTCGGCGTAGCCATGATTGTGAGTGAGTGAGTTTCGAGATACTTAGAATATTCTCTTAATACCTTAAACTTCAGAACAATGTGTTAATGTAAAGAGTCAGATGAACGTTCTTTCTTTTATGATTTAAATTAACCTTTATGTAAAGAAATCTAAATGCTTACTCCACCATTCTTTTGTCATAAGCTAAGGATCTTTGAGAGTTGTAATACCTGATTTTGATGTTTTTGATACAGAGGAATGGATATAGTATTTTGCTAGATGTGACAATGTATTGGGCTAAGATATATTGAGGCCCATTGATAAACACAATAACTTTTGTTTAAACTCAGGTTTTCCGAGGAAAGCAGCAAAAACACAGAGACGAGCAAAGATGAATCGTTTTAGCACTACATGGAAGTCATTTAGTACAGCAAATCTTGTTTTTTTAAAGTGTTATTTTCTTGTACTCAAGACTGATTTTACAGTGCCATGGATAATGCCGGTAGAGCATATACATTTTTCTTCTCTACGGAATTGTTGTTGAAACAACTATGACATCACTTTGCCCTGTAGGCCGAAAGTAATTATATTAAAAAAAAGGAATTTGTCTGTGAACTTAAACATCTGTCATTTTTTTTTTTGGGTTCGAACATTTGTCTTGGCATGGATAAATTAATAGTACAAGACAAGAGTCAGAAGACATTCTGACCTACGTTAAGTACTGTATAGTAGTAATCATTAAGCAAAGAAATATATTTATTTTAAGCTGATGGATCTTAACTCTAATCTTGGACGTTATCGGATTACGATCTAAAACCCGTTGTTTGGATCCGATCTAATGAAAAATAGTGGCCAAGAGTCCAACAAAAGATACATTACTCGTCAAATCAAACCCGTTTTCTCCGGGTCGGGTCGGAGTCCTAACTAGAAAAAAGAGCAGAGGAACCAAACGATGACGTTTAAAAAACTAAGACCATCTACAACGGAGGATTATAAGGAATCCTTAGCGCATAATCCTAAGCGATTATAATTAGAATAATAATATAACATCTAAATAAGTTAAGGAGGAGTCCTAAATTAAGGATTAAAATCATCGGTCCTTGTTGGCGTGGCAGTGAATTGGTTTGGTAGAGGAATGGGTTTCGTCTTCAAAAAAAAGTCTCATTCTGGCGGTGATCTCGATTCGGCTGTTTGGATGATTGAGAGGAACTCTTTCCCTCGTGGCTCATCTCCATCACGCTCATCCACGATCCGGTGGTCTTTGGATTTAGTGGCTCCGTCTTGGACTTGGGTTGGTGACGAGACGATCCGACGGAGACGGGTTTGGTTTTCTTCCGTGAGGGTTATGGTGTTTGGTTTGGTGGGTGAGGTGGAGGAGAGATTGAGGTGTGGATTTGGGGTGCGAGTGTTGTTTCCGACGAGGAAAGAGTTCGTCGACGTAGCCATGATTGTGAGTGAGTGAGTTTCGAGATACTTAAAGAATCGATGCTATTCTTCTTGGGGCCATTGGAGGGTATGCACGTTGGCTCTATTCTTTTGTTGTTTCTGTGTGATGGGAATCAATATACAATGGTTGTGTTGATTTGGTACAAATGGGATAAGAATGAAAAACATCTGAAGCGATCTTGGTTTACTTCAACTTTGTGCAGCTCTTAAAGTCTTTGCTAATCTCGGACCTGCATCGTTCTTCCACAGGTTACTCTTTTCTTCTTAACCTCGGGAGTTCTTGGTAGCCTGTAGTTTCGTTTCCTCTGTGAAACTCAAATTAATTTTCTTCTTCGTTTTAGTTAGTGGATGCTTCGACCGGAAGAGAGGTTGCGAAGGTGTTGATCTTATGGTTGTTAGGGAGCTCACTGGAGGTGGTTGATTAAGACCGATCTTTAATTTCTTTTCTTTCTCGTTTCCCTAGTCTATAGTTTCTTCTGATTGTGTGATCATGTGTCGTGGAAGCAGGTATTTACTTTGGAGTGCCAAGGGCATTAAGACTAATGAAAATGGTTAGGAAGTTGGGTTTAATACCGAGGTCTATGCTGCTCATGAGGTACTCTATCCTTATCTCTTTGCTAAGTACTACGAACGGATGTAATAAAACAATTTTTTATGTTCCTCGATTGATAGAATTGCTCGTGTTGCCTTGAGACTGCGGCAAGCGTGTTACGTTGACAAAGCTAATGTGGATTGGTTCTCTCATGCAGTTTTGAAATGTGGATTGGTTCCTAGTGTGTATAGCCATAATATACTCACCAACGGCTCTGTCTAGCTGGTTCTATCGCAAGTTTTGGAATTAGCTGGTGAGATGAACAAGCACGAGTGGAGCCTTCTCAAAGTCTCAACATTGAAGATGCCAAGATTCAGAAAATTCAAGAGTTGTGTTTTATTCCTAAGAGTGGTCGAGTTCTTGAGAAAAATGAAGGTTTTGTTGTTTAAATGTGAATCTATCTTTGTTCATGTTTTCATTCTTGAGTTAACAAAATAAATTAGTTTAGATTCCTAAGGATTTCTAAATGGAATACACCATTGGACTAACTTTTTGGATTATAATCCTTAACTTTTCAAAAAGAAAAAAAAATTAAAATAAAGCTTAAGGACTCCAATGGTAGTTTCACCATTGGAGATGCTCTAAGACTGGCTAACGACAACTTCCCTTCCTTCCTACTCCACTTTCTCACTCTCTCCTCCTTAA
This sequence comes from Brassica carinata, assembly GCA_016771965.1. Classification (NCBI taxonomy): domain Eukaryota; kingdom Viridiplantae; phylum Streptophyta; class Magnoliopsida; order Brassicales; family Brassicaceae; genus Brassica; species Brassica carinata. The sequence goes on from CM028688.1 coordinate 6,779,725, forward strand.
ATTCGATTCGTTTCGTTCTCGATCGGAAAAGTCCTCTCCTTTAGGGTGGTTCTCCCAAGTCAAAATAGGATATTTTTCTCGTCACTGTTCCCAAAGATCTTTCTTTTATTTTAGTATGTAATCAAAGCTTACTCATTCCCGTGATCCCCAGTGAGCAACTTGGCCTCGCCTTTGATTTCGCTACAACATTTCTTCTAGAATGTGTAAAGCTTAGGACTTTGATTTTAAAATTTGTAAATGCAGCTAGGGTTCCTCGGTCTGTGATTTTTTTTTTTTTTTTGTAACTGAACTCGGTCTGTGATTTACCAGGACGTTTCTCGACAAAAAAAGGTCGGAGACTTTTAGGGTCAATGTCGGCTCCTCCGAGAGTGGATTCCGCTGACCGAGAATTACGGTCAGTTCTTTGTGCCGCCGCCGGTAATAAGCTGCAGCAGAAACCAAAAGCGAAGAAACCTCTGTCTGATAACGCGAAAAGCCTAACCTTTACGGCGAAGAAAACGACGCAATGCCCTTCGATTCTGAGGCGAAACGGTGTCTCCATGAACGCTTCGTATTCCTCGGAGGCGTCTTCTTCTTGCGAATCTTCTCCGTTGAGTTTCGCGTCTTCTTCCAGCGGGAAGAGGGCTTTGCGGTCAAACTCTTCATCTTCATTGAGAAGGAATCTGACGGGGGAGAGAGATGAAAAGGCAAGTGATTGCTTCTCTGATGGCCGTAGACGATGTGCTTGGATCACTCCCAAATCTGGTAATAACTCTTTCTCAATCCATTAATTAGCATTTGCAATTGATGCAATGCAAGTGTCGGTGTTTGAGTAGCTTAGTAGATTTGTATTCTAAATCTTGAGTATTGCTTTGTGTTCAGACAGATATCTTTATTGAACAACGACCACAGAGATAGAGACTAGTTTATTTGTCATGTCTCTATACTGATACTGATGGGCTTATGTCTTAACTTTATCTCAGCCTTGAATCTTTTCCTCTGCTATGACTTTGACTGATGATTTTGTTTTTTGGTATCATGTTCATAGACCAATGTTACATTGCTTTCCACGATGAAGAGTGGGGAGTTCCCGTCCATGATGACAAGTACGTGTTCATCTCTCTCTCTCTTTTGCTTTACCCTGAGAGATGATGCTCTTTGTGGATTATAAACCCACCCTCTTATTCGGTTTGCAGGAAACTTTTCGAGTTGTTAAGCCTCTCTGGTGCTCTTGCTGAACTATCCTGGAGAGACATCCTTTCCAGAAGACAATTATTCAGGTAACTAGCACCATACTCGTATGGTAACATCATCTTCTTTTGAGCTGGAATCTCAAAGTGCTTTTTGCTTTTGTTTAAACAGGGAAGTGTTCATGGACTTTGATCCAGTTGCAATATCTGATCTAACTAACAAAAAGATAACATCCCCTGAGATTGCCACCACCTCATTACTATCAGAGCAAAAGCTACGGTCCATCCTCGAGAACGCAAACAAAGTTCGCAAGGTAAACTTAATATCTATAAAACCTCATCATAGTTTTGTGTGTGGTTATTGATAGTGAGTGGTTTTCTATGATTTCAGATAATAGGTGAGTTTGGATCATTTGACACGTACATTTGGAGCTTCGTTAACCAAAAGCCTACTCAGAGTCAGTTCCGGTACCAACGCCAAGTCCCTGTGAAGACTTCCAAAGCCGAGTTGATAAGCAAAGACCTTGTCCGCAGAGGCTTTAGAAGCGTTAGTCCAACGGTTATCTACTCGTTCATGCAAACAGCTGGTCTCACTAACGACCATCTCACTTGCTGCTTCAGACACCACGAGTGCATATCCAAGGACGAAGCCTAGTTTAACAATGTGCTGCTTAGTTTGTTTGTTATGTGTTTGCATTTGTACAGATGTTTTTGTTGTCAAACTAGGAGTAGTATCTTGATTATGTGAGATTGCTTTGGAAACGATAACTACATGTTACATATCATCTATTCTACTCTCTTTGTCTCATATGCCATATTCAAATCTAAAAAACACTAATAGAATTTGAAACTAAAACTATTTCTCGGTCTGGTTCTGTTGATACAATCTCCCAGTAACAGCTGCTGCTAGTGCTGCTGTGAAGTTAGGATCTTTTGTCAAGGAAGAAGCCATTTGCTCCACCAAAAGTTTCTGCACATCTGGAATATCCATTCTTGATGGGCTAGTGACTTTTTTGGATTCAGTCACAGGCTCAGCCAAACTACTACTACTGCCCTTGGCTGGTGCGGTGTGACCACCAAGAGAGATGTAGCGGTTTAAGCCATTGTTTGAATCTATCTGAGACGGCATTGGATGGTTATGTTCACCCTCGTAAGTTGCTACCAACACAGACTGATCCTCCAAACTTCTCTGAACCTGCAGACAAAATCACAATCAGATTAATATGCCTAACAAGCATAATCTATTGATTCTTTTTTTTCTTAAATCTTGATTATTAGTACCTTCTTTTTGACACAACAGCTTGGAGCACTAGCACATTTGAAGTAAGCTCTTGGAGATGGGTTGTCTCTAGTCACTTTCTGTCCATACTTCCTCCACTGATACCCATCTTTCACAACCTATAAAGAACACAACTTCTAAAATCAATAAACATATAAACTATAGTTTTTATAAGATATTTATACCAACTTTGCTAGCTAGTTTTCATGAAGAGCTTACGAGGGTTGTGTCAGAAGCTTCGGTCTTGTAATAAACCCTTGAGACTTTCTCCTTCACAACGGTCTCTTCTCTCTGCTTCTTCTTGCACAGAAACAGATCATCTTGATCGGTAGAGCTACTCTCCGACACTCCACCGATAACGGCAGAGCTAACTGCGTCATCTCTCGCTGGAGATTTGCGCTTCTTGGGAGGACTGGTTTGGTCTATCTCGGTCATGTTGTTGCTCTTGTTTACGTATTCCATCAGCTGTTTCCTCAAGACGTTGTAGTTTTCACACATCAAAGTTAGCATCTCCGAGAGCTTCTTGTTCTCAGCACTCACTCGGTTTAATTCATCCACCAAAGCACTTGTCTACAATTATATATATTGCATGAAGTTAGTAATCAGATGTATTAACATATCATAATTTACTTTATGTAATCTGTTGTTACGATCAAATAATTCAAGAACTCAACACATGAATTAGTAGCAAGCCCTGTTAAAATACTAGCAAAAAATTTTCTTTTCTTTTTGTAAGTTCATTTATTTATATACCAAGTATATCTGAAAATCTTTGTGAGTTAAAATACATATATACAATTTTTTTTTTGGTAAAATATATGTGAGTATATATGTATTTACTACATATACACTTCTGAAGATATATGTGATCATATATAAAAGATATATACGTGTTGTAATTATATTGAAATAGTTCAAGCTCCATTATTTGGTAACTGAACTTGTTTTAAGATGTAAAGGATGAAAAGTATGATAAAATCATACCGTGGAGTCTTCTTCAACTCGCATACGAGTAACACCAATAGTGAGATCTAGAGAAGTATCGACGAAAGAAGACAATGAAGACTGGTCCATGGATGTATATATCTACGATGAATCTGCTTGGATCTTGATTCTTGTGGGTATGTGTATGTGTGGAAGTTCCTTAAGCTGAGGAAAAAAGTTAATAGATTCTTAGAAAGAGAGTCGATCTTATTGGCTTCTTGTTTTTTTACTCTTCTGGGATTGTGGAAGAAGGAATGATTTTTGATTCTATATAAAGGGAAGTGTTGAAGAGGAAACCAGGTGGAAAGAGAGACGTGAGCCGCATGTGCTTTTCATTTCCATGTAATAAATAAACTAATGGACATCGATCCTGATCATGTATGTTTCTTTTACTTTTAGTCTTTAGACTCAGCTCTTCTCTCTCGGGTCCACACTGGCACAAGTATTTTGTTCCAATCCTTATTATAATTTATTCACTAAATTTACTTAATATATATTTTATTTTATATTTTGATTGACATTCTTTTTATTTAACAAACATATGATATATGATTCGTTCTGCAGCTGTCGATTAAATATAATTCTAATTTCTGAGATTATTTCCACGTTCTCTTACTCCTTAATTGGGGGCAACAAACCAAGATGTAAAATTCAATAAAATAAGTGAATAGAAATGAATCAATTGATCAAGCAAACCTGTGCTATAACATAGTAACATGTGATTTTCTTAACCGAAAAAAACGAATCGAAAAGTTTAAACAAACTGAACTTAAGCGTGATCCTATTTTGTCATGGACTTTTAACTAATAGACCTTGCCAAGGGCTGGGCATTTTATTCGTTAAATCTGATTCGATTCGTTATTCGTTTCGATTCGATTCGAAAATTCCGAATATCCGTAAACTTTCGAAGGAAAGTAAATATTAAAACTCAATATCCGTTAAAATCGAAACAAATCACAAATACTAAGATTTTGGAAAGCGGATATCCGGTCCGATCCGGTAATATATAAATACATGTATATCTTGATTATATTTAAAGCTTTAAATGTATAAAATTTTATAATTATTATTCTAACACAGGATTTTGACAAATTCTATTTACATTATTCTTTAAATAAAAGTATTACATAAAAAGAAGAGAAAAAATTTATGACAATTATAATTTTTTTCTTAAATTTTGTGTTATTATAATTGTTAACTAAGTTTAAAAAATTTACAAAATATGTAGATTCGCTACTTCTTTTAATTTTTATCTTTTATATCATGCAAAATAATATTTTACAAAACAAATTTGTATCAAATTTTTAAGATTATTTGTATTAATCCAAACAGAATAGATATTCTTAAGTATTCGTAAATATCCGTAAATATCTATTTATTTTCCGGATATCCGTTTTTCCGAATATTCGTATTGTACCGAAGCAAAGCAAATCGAAAAATTAGTTATCCATGACATACGAAGCAAATTACAAATACCTTCAAAAATCCGGATATTCGATCCGTGCCCAGACCTACTTACCATTAGACAATAATTATAATGCCTTGCAAAGAAAAAAAATAGAACGTATTTTATCTAATTAAATACATAAGTAATGATTATGCACAAAGGACCAAATAAATGATCAACTGTTGGTTTATGATACTGAAATGTATTAAACGCGTGCTTAATTAGAAAGTTTAATATTCTATATACGAATCAATTGTTTGTGGTAGACGAAAATAATAATTTGTGCGATGTGTATAGTAATAGTATAATAGAGTGTGCCTGTGTGCGGAACGTGGTTTATATGTTTCTAATGCGAGTCACTATAAATAATTGGGAGATTCTTCTTTGGTAGTCATTATCATTAGTATTCAATTATGTAAACGTGTGCCTTGTTCAGTTGCCCGGTCAAAGTCAAGCCGACACGGCTTGTCAAAAACATATATTGACCTCAAGCATATCCACTCGAAACTGGAGTGATCCAGAGATGGAAATGGAATCATCATGTACCGATCATTTTGGACTTCTTGTCAAAAACTTGAATTATTTATTTCAATTTGATCCGAAAATTTTAGATATCTATAAAACTTTCGAGTCAAAGCAAATAATAAAATTCAATATCTGTTAAAATCGAAGTAAATCACAAATATTAAAATTTTGTAAAGCAGATATCCATTCTGATTTGACAATATATAAATACATGTATATTAGATTATATTTAAAGTTTTAAATGTATAAATTAAATAATTATTATTTAAACATATAATTTAACAAATTCTATTCACATTATTTACTTATATAAAAGTATGACATAAAAAGAAGAGAAAAAAATTTATGACAATTATAATTTTTTTCTTAAATTTTATGTTATTATAATTGTTAACTAAGTTTAAAAAACTTACAAAATATGTAGATTCACTGATTCTTTTAATTTTTATTTTATATATCATGTAAAAAGTATTTTACAAAACAAATTTGTATCAAATTATTAAGATTATCTGTATTAATCAAAATGGAGAAGATACCATACGTATTCGTAAATATCCATAAATATCTATTTATTTTTCGATATCTGTATTTTTTCGAAGTAAATCAAATAGAAAAATTTGGTATCCATAACATACGAAGAAAATCACAAATACCTTCAAAAATCCGGATATTCGATCCGTACCAGCCCTACAATATACAGTATATTCTTTACACCTTTCACATTTATTTCCACGTACAAATATTTTTAGAATTTTAAAAAATCTCACGCATCGTAGAAAACTCATGTTGAAAAGAGTAATTCTTAGATTCACCCTCTAGGATGAATCTATAGGTCCACCTAGCCAATAGTCACATGCCATGTAGATTTTGGAAAAAGAAAAAATATATATATTTATTTACAAAATAAATAAACAATAATAGTAATAAAAAAACAAAAAAATGTCAAAAATGCTCTAAATCTTAAATATTATCTCTAAACCCTAAATCTATACCCAGATTTTAAACCCTAAACCCAAAACTAAACCCTAGACCCAAAATTAAACCGTAAACCCAAACCATACAATCTAAACCCAAAACCCAAACCCTAGACCTCAAATTCTATACCCTAAACCCAAACCGAGACTCTAAACCCAAACCTTGAATCGTAAAACCAAATTCTATAACCCTAAACTCAAACCCTATACTCTAAAACCAAACTGTAAAACCTAAACCCTAAACCCAAATCCTATATCCTATATCCAAACCTAGACTCTAAATCTAAACCTTAAATCTTAAAGGAACAACAACAATATTAACCCAATCCTTTGGAGTATAGGGTTTGGGTTTTGGATTTAGGTTTGGGGTTTAAGTTTGGGTTTTGGATTTTTAGGTTTTAGGGTTTAGTTTGGGTTTCGGGTTTAGGTTTGGATTTAAGGTATAGAATTTGGGTTTAGAATTTAGAATTTGGGTTTAAAGTTTAGGATTTAGAATTTAAGAATTAGAGCGTTAAACAATTTTAACGTTTTTTTTTTTTATTTTTTTTATTATTTTCCTTTTATTTATTTATAGGTAATTATATTTTGATTTTTATCTGTTTTTTCTTCTAAAATCTAAATTTAATGTGGCAGGTGACTATTGGCTAGGTAGGGACCCAAGAATTTGTCTTCTGAAAATATAGGCCTCATTAATGAACCATTTTATAAGGTTTCGTATGAGTCTAGTTTTAATTAGTTTATATCGACATAATAGTTTTGATACCTTTATGACGAAATATATATAAGTTGAATATATTATTTAGTAAATTTTTAAGATCCGGATTCTATAAAATTAATCGCTGCCACTAAACCACATGATGAGATCGTTAATTCAAGCAAAGAGAAATTTACTAAGGTTGTCTGTAATGGTAAATCTTTCACCAAAGTTTTTACTAATTATATTGATATATTTAATTAAAGTATCTCTCATAAAGTTGAAAAAGTCGTGTAGAAATCTCTCAAACGAGAGTCTCTAGCATGTATTAGGCCCTTACCAATGATGTATGTGTTAACACAGACTTACCAATCAGAATGCCTTAATTATATACGTAAGTACAACTAATATCATCGGAAATAAGTGCCTAACTGCGATCTAATAGACAAGAAAATTGCAACTTTCATTTCCTTATGACATATATATATATACTTAAACAAAAATTGTTATCTAGGAAGTTTTGTTTACTTATATAGTCGGCCTATATTTGGAACTTGTCGTCGACAATATCCCACTATATTCATTCAAATTTCAAACCCTGATCCGGTGAAATGATATATTTCTTCTCTATTCAACATATAACCTAAGAGCATAAGCATTGCAAATCTTTTGCATAGTATCTCAAAAGCTAAAAAAAAATACTAATTTATTTAAAATGAAGAAAGAAAAAGTTAAAAATAAGAGATAACAGAAAAACTGTTCTGAGAAAAAAATACTTACTTGTTTATTTGAGAGATTGAAACTCTTACTTGTCACAATTTTGAGTCGTACTAATTTTTCAAAGCTTAGAGTTTAATTACAAAAAAAAATATTAATATAATAAAATGAGAAATTGGGGTTGAGAAACCCAAATGATGTGCTTGCTTGCTCTAAGTATATATATTTTTTAAAAAACTCAACTTATTTTGTTTTAGACTTAAATGAAATGTTGTTGAACTGCGGAAATCCTTAACCTATAAACCTATAAAATATGGATCTACAATCATAATATATCACGTTTTACCAGTTATACTGGTAGCAGTTATTGTAACCAAACGGCTCAAAAAAGAATCCATGTTGGCTAATATCGTAAAGGAAAAGCATGGCTGCTAATTTATTTATTAAGAAACAAACTGAAATAGGTTGGTTCTTAGAACACTCATGAGCGAACCATTTTACAAACGAACCATGCATTATACACTCTTTTCTTTCAATTTACAAGTATTAAAAAAATTTTAGCAAAAAAGTATAAAAATATATATATTTTTTGCTTTAACCTAGGAGTGTCAAAATGAACTATAGCTCATGAGGTAGCTCAGCTCAGCTCAATTTTTCATGAGCATAATCTTTATATTTTAGGCTTATTTAATAAATGAGTTTATTGATCGAGCTTAAAATAGATCACGAGTTATACGAACGATCTTTAATGAACATGAGCTGGCTCATGAGCTTATTCATTTTATACTTATATATATATATGGATAACTTCTATTTTTCTTATGTAAAGATAATTTCTTATATTTATATTAAAATATTTATAAATGTTTTATTTTAATTTTGTTATTTAGACAGATCAAAACATTGAAGATGAAGACTCTCACGAAGATAAGGATTTTGATCACTAGTTTTGCTTTATTTTAATTTATTTTAGGTGTTGGATATTTTGTTTTTGTCATGTGTTGGTCTTTATTTAGTATTTAATATTTATGTTGTGGATTTTTTTTAATATTTAATTTTTGAAATAATATTATAGAAGTTATTTATCACTATCTTATTTTTTTATTATTATTTTTATATTAGATCACGAGTTAGCTCATTTTCATGATCGAGATGATCTGAGTTCGAGTTTATATATTGAAGCTCATATAATAAATGAGTTAAGCTGAGCTAGCTCATGAAAGATCCGAGCTTACTATGAGCTAAACTGAGTTGAGCGAGCTAACTCATTTTAACACCCCTACTTAAACCACATTCATACCTTTTTCATCTCTAATATTATTTTAAAACTATGTGTTTTCCTGTACCATGTGCAGTAATAATTTTTTAAAAATCTAAATTATATTAAAAATAAAATTTATTAATTTTGTAGATTTATTATTTTCATACATGTATTTTAATGTAGATTTGGTTTAATGAAACATAAAATTAAGTTAAAAATGATTTTGTTTATTTCAAATTGTATTTTAGCATATATGTATACATTATAAATTTTAATCTTAGATAGATTTTTAATTTATTTCCGTGGTTAAATATATTAAATCAACTTGAATAAATTAAATTAAAATGATATAAATTATTTTATAACTATGATTTTTTAAAAAATAAACAGTATTATAAAATTTATAATATATAAAAGAAACTAATGATTTTACGATTAAAATTTAATTTTTTTAAAAATGTAGAAATTTAAAAATTTTAGTAATAAGAATTTCATAATTATAAAAATAGAATAAATAATAATTCGAAATTTTTAATGTCAAATTGAAATATATTTATTTTAATGATTATGTATTGGTTATTGTTGACAAAAGAATGTTGAAAATTTCTAATATCAAATTCAAATATATTTATTTTAATGATGATGTATGGTTTATTATTGTTGACAAAAAATGTTTTGGTTAATATTATATTTTAAGAAGTTTACCAAAAATATAAGTCAACTTTTAATGTAATTTATGAATTATTACTATATTCTAAAAGATTTACCAAAATTATAAATCAATAATTAATGTAATTGTCCATGTCATATTTAGTCATAAATCATGTCATCAATTTTAATAGTCATATCACACTATTTTATGAAAATGATTGTAGAGAGGACAACAAATCACTTATCAAATAATGCCTAGAAGATAGAGTAATAATATTATTTACTATGACAAAATGGACTCAAAAGGATTTATCCACCACGCGGAGGAATAAGATGGTATTGAAAATCTTGCATGTCACTATTAGGCCTGGGACTTATTATCCGGGATCTGGATTCGATCCGAGATCCGCTCCGGATCCGCTCCGAAAATAGGATATCCGGGGCGTCCGGATCCTAATCTGGATAGTAAAATCAAGGATCCGTCAAACCGAATCCGTATCCGGATATCTTAATTTTTAGGTCCGGATATCCGGATCCGTACTTTTAAAATATATTAATTTTTTTAATTTTATTAATAATTATATTTGATATATTAATATTTATTCATAAAATTAGTTTTATAATACTATTTTTTAATTTTTTTAAAAAATATTATATTCATATTTATATTTATAAATCTTGTATAAATATTTAATTTATATATATTTTAGAATTTTAATATTTTAGAAAATATTATTTTTTATTTTGTTAATTATTTACACGAGTCTGAATCTGAATATTCGGATATCCGCGGATAGTATAATAAGTAACGGATATCCGGAAGTCCTGAATTCGGATTCGGATACTATATCCACGGATCCGGATAATCCGAATCCGGATCCGGCGAATCCGAATCCGGATCCGAATACCCCAAATTTTCCGGATATCCGAATTCGTCCCACCCCTAGTCACTATAATCCACCCCTCTCGTGTACGGTGTATCTACGATGCTCTCTCTAAACTCATGGATCCATTTTATTTTACGATCAAGAACGCTAAATTTTTAGGAGATTCACAAAGCTTGTTTACTAACCATACGATATCACAAATGACTTTTCATGTCAGTTATCTTTATACTACTACAACTATCACATTTGATTTTAAAGTTCTTTTCAGACAAGTGACTAAAAAATAAATGCATTTTGTTAATATAAATAGCTAAGTCAATTATTTTAGTCATCTATAATAATAAAGTTGAAATATCTGCTATTTCCTGCGTCCACGTCGATCTGTAGAGTAGGGGGCTTTCTCGCCACGTGTCAGGTCGCTGTGTTGTCCGTGTATGTCACGCGTTTTGGTTCGTCGCGCGCGTCCGGTATATGTACAACTTCGTCCAAATAACTTGCTTTGTTTTTGTTTCGTCGATTATTTGTACTGGGCCCCTTTAGTTATGGCCCATTTCACATTGTTTATCTCACAGCCCTATGATCAATACCAGAGGAGAGCAAATCGTTGCTATTAACGATTCCCTTTCACCTTCGCAGCCGACGTTACTTTTCGCAAATCATGTCAATGAATCAATTTCGGCCACTCGCCCCATTACCTGCTCTTCATCAAAGTTTCTTTAATCCCATTGCCATTAGCTTCTATAAATACCAACCAAATGGAGAGAGGTCGAAGATTTGCCTGTACCTTTTCAAATTCAGCAGTCATGTTCATCATCATACAATTGCTTCATCCATGGAAATTCCTCAAGTGCATTTCTCCGACTTGAAGGCCGTCGGCTGCAGATATACTGTTCAAGCTATACTACTTTGCTTTTGGGAAGCCCAAAATGTGAAGAAAGGCAGTGAGCTACTGGGAGTTGATATGCTGCTTATTGATGCGCAGGTTTGCTAGATCCTTATTTAATTCTGTTTTCTCCGTATTTCATGTTTTAAAATAGTTATTTGAACTGTTTCATTATGATGCTTCTCAGGCTACGACAATACAATTCTTTATCAATGTACACCGTACGTCTTACCCCTCTCAAAGAAGGTTCGGTATATTCTGATGAGATGAGTGCATTTGATGTAGCACGAAGCAAACTAATCCCGTAACAATAAGATTTAGCTTTAATGTATATGCACTTAAACATGAACCATTTCTGTAAATAAACTGTTGAAAGTTTAGTGTCCGTAAAGGTGAAGAAAGTTCTTCCTCCAAACCTGCAAGATATGGGTGAATCAAGAAGATAGAATCTATAACCATTGCTGAACTTAATGCCTACGTACTGACTGCCACCGCAGGTTAACACATTACCATGGTCATGCTTCTATAACTTGATTGACCGCATCCGTGTGTTCCTGTTAAAATTCACGTTTTGATTTTCCGAGCTTTGTGTGGTTTTACAATTTATGTTTTTACTAATTAAAGTATAATCCATATCTAGCAGAGTTTTTCTGCACAGGGGTGGTTGGTGGCATTGACACAACTAATGGATGGTGCTACATTCATGCTTTAAGTGCACACGCAGGCAGGAATGTGGATTCTCATCATTCACATGCACTGCCTTTCATGATGAAAAAAGGCAGTGGGAGTTGTTTGGTACTACATTTCATTCTGTATTACTCATCGTTCAGACTTTAAAATATGTCACCTTTAGTGGTCTCGCAGTAACAGTTTGTGGTTGTCTATGTGTGGCAGGTACCGTGTTCAGTTGAATGTCTCCGATGCATAGGACTGCAGATTTTGTGGCTTTTGACACTGAAATAACGAAGCTTACCAATTTCCAGGCAGGGAAGTATCAATGGTAACAATCATAACATCCTTGGTTGCTTCTTTTTAAATCGTCAGAACCATGAGAAATTGCAAACAATAGTCAACAACCTTAACATGTTCTCCACACGATGGACCATTTTTACTTGCATTACTCTGTAAAAGATGAAGAGTTAGGCACTGTTGGCTGTAAAAAGTATGGGAGATATAGTGAAACTGTGATGTTTGGAAGAGAAGTTAATGGAGAAAGCCACTTGAGTCCAAGTTATATGTGAGAAAATGGCTGCTCGAGCTATTGCATGTTTCGATTCATATCTTATCCGACTTCTTTCATGGTTTCTCATATAAGGACGGGAATTAGGAGAAGCACAAAGCACATTTCTCCAGTGGAGATTATCCTCGAGAGTTGAATTCTTCTTCTCAATGTTGTTTTTTTTTTTTTGCTAAAATCTTCTCGATGTTGTTGTGTAGCCAATTCATGATCATCTCAGTCCTCAACTTCTTAGTTTTGTCAATCAAATGTTACTGTCACTGATCTCCCTATTTGTATTCTTCCAATATTTTTAATAGATATGTCAGCTATATAAACTATGATTTAAAACCTTACTTGCAGCTTAAATTATGAATCATGGACCCCTATATACATTTTCCATTATAATAAAGCTATATATCAGGTGGAATCTTAAACAATGACAAACCCTAAACGCAAACCTGAAATAAGTAGGCAGCCCACCACTTGAGTCCAAACAGAAAGAAATAGCGTCATAACACGATCATAGATAGGCTACTTTGATAAAAAAATAAAACAATATGACATGAACAGGCTACTTTAAAAAAAAAAAATACATGCTGGATTGTACGTACAGTCGTGAGTAGTAGGGTGAAACAGCGACCACTGATGGTAGCATCTGGTGCAGATGAGACCCCTCTATATGTCAGGAACACTGGAGATGATGAAAATGCTGAGGAAGCTGGTCGTTCCGGCAAGAAGATACGTAAAGCATAAACGACAACACTCTGGAGTTATGTGTTAGACTACACTACACTGTCACAAGTCACAAGTATGTTGCATTGCTGGCTTTAACTCTGAATAAGTGCGACTGCTACTCATTCTAATCCATGTGATGGTTTTCGTGGTGTTTATTTATTTTGTGGCAAGCTTGCATTTGAAAATTTTGAAAATAATTATCATCTACCACACATACTATTTATGAAAACTTTATTTTAGGAAAAGTCAAACACTCTATTCATGGAAAATATTAGCTAAATGAGCTTGACGTTGTTTTATCTGTATAATGAATCCCTCAATTAAATCAATCTGAACAGAAACAAAACTACAACGATACTGCCATCTGCACAGAGACTAAAAGACTTGCCAGAAAATAGGAGACCCTCACTATCTGAGGTGACAGATTATGAGAAAGATAATGTTTTTGCTAAAGAAACGTAAAACAGAATATTTCCCACAAAACAGACTCATCATTTTCTTAGATTAACAAATGGACCGTTAACTGTCCAAACTGTTACAACTGCTACTAGGGAGCAATCCCAAAGGTCAGAAGAAGTAACAAAAATGTCAATCTTAATCCATTCTTCACTTCTGCCACCTCTAGAGGAGTAGCGGAGTGGCGGATCTAGAAAAAAAAAATTGGCTGGATGCAAAAATTATTAAATATTTTTGAAAGTAATTATTAATTAATTGATTAAAAAAATTATTATTATACATTAAACAAATTATTAAAAACAACAATACAGTTAAAATTTTAAACAATCAACTGTATATATAAACGTCTTATTTCAAAAAAATATATTAATGTCTAACTTAGAATCATAGTTTTTGTTTTCTCTATTTCACAGCCAAAGACAATAACATAATTGATGATCTTCGAGTCGCTCTTATCATCACAAACTAGAACCAAAATGCTCGCGTCTGCAAGACTTGACGTCGACCATATCATCATAGGCTTTGAGGGAACTAACAGGCCTCCAACTACAAAAGAAGAAAAAGATACATGCACGATGTGCTTCGAAAATTAAAACAATGGAACCTATCTATACTTTCTTATTTGCGATTACTGTATACTTTTCATTTCCACTGCACTGATCAATGGCTTCATACAAACATGATATGTCCCATATGTAGAGAAATTCATCTATGATTCAGCTTAATTACAATTTATAAGGGGTTTTCTTAAGTTCCAATTTACAGTTTCATTTACATATGTCCTCGATATTCGTATTAATTATAAAACAAATATATAAATGTTTTCCTTCATTTTCTAACATCTTTGATATAGAGAAAGCATGTGAGAATTGTTACTGCTTAAAAAGGATTAAACAATTTATTATCTTTCTATAAACAAGATAATCACAAAAACAAACACAACCATAATTTACATTTACATTCAACTAAATTAACTTTGTTAGTCTATTAGTTTTTTACTCTACTTTTATTTAATTCAGTCAATGATAACCACTTGGTTTTTTAATCAGAAAAATATCATTCTCTTACAACATATTTTTAACATCATTTTTTCAACATAATCTCTACACTATGGCTATAAAATAGTTTAAAAATTCATTTTAGAAAACACATACGAACCCGGCGCGTAGCGCCGGCAAAACCACTAGTTTAACATATAAAGCTATATACTAAAAACTATAACGTAATAAATCCCACTTACATAGGCGTGACGTTCTTGTTGAACACCAAAACAAGTAACTAACCATCTTTTGGATCACAATCAAGACAACTAACCATATCTGTTACCACTTGTAGTAATTCCATGCAATGTCCTTTTTGCGGTCGTGAGCATTAATTTTTAGGGAAAATCGCATAAAAAACCCTCAAAGTGGCATTTACTGACACTTTAAACCTCCAAGTTTTTTCACTATCACTTTAAACCATCAAGTTGGCAAGTTTATCACATCAAACCCTCAACTTGGCTATTTTTTCGCTCAGCCAATTTAATAGACGGAACAGTTAACTCCGTTACGGAACAGTTAACTCCAGCGTCGGACTTGATAAACTCCGGTTTCATTAAAACGTCGCCGTTTTGGCTTAATTAAAACGACACCGTTTTTATCAACCCGGGAATTGATTTTTAAGAAGGCACACGACGAAAACCAGAAGCCCCAATTCGATTCTTAAAAAAAATTAGGGTTCGTGTCTGCTACTCTCTCTCACATACGCGAAGAACTCGATTTTGAATAGAAGCACAATCATGATAGCCAAGTTGAAAATCGATTGTGAGATCCTAAACTATTCACCAAAGTTCTTGATGTAAAATCCTAAGAGAATTTTGATATGTATATCTAAACAATATTGCATAACCATACATTTTGTTACACTCGTGAAAAGAAACCATGTAAAATGTAAACTTATACATTAGTTTGTATTTCGTTTTGAAGATGGAGGACAATATAAAGAGAACTTAATGATTTTAAAACTAAAACATAGTTTAAATCAGTTCTAAATTTAATATATGCTTACATAAACATCTAGATAAGCAAGATAATATCCATTTAGATGATAACTAATATTTTTTAATTTTATTCAGCTTACTCATCATCATGTTATATTTTAGGAAGTTTGAAATATTTGTTTATTGTCCTTAGAATCACCATATTACCTTTTCTTCGTGTTTTGATAAAAAAAAAAACTTTTCTTCGTGTTTTTGGATTCGGTCATATGATACACAAATTACTTTTCAATAAATCATCATTTTTTCACTACTGCTCAAACTCAAAGACACTTGACTTTCTAATTCTTTATGAAAAAATGGCTGAAAAATAAATGCATTTTGGTGATATATATAATCATTAATTTTTAAATCTTTGAAAATCGGGATGATACAAACACTATGTCAACCATATAATTGAAAAGACTTTTATTTGATTTTTATTCAATTTTCGTGAACAGTACTATAGCTATCTGTGGAACGAGATTAGTATTATAGTTGTGGTATTATTCTGTATCTTGGACCTCTCTAGAGATGCATTGAACTTAAAGGAACAAAAAGACAAACAATTCAAGGGTTCATGAATTAATAAAGGTCTACAACTTGTGCTGTCTATTAAATAATATTATGTTGTTCTTAATTCTTCTTGCCTTTTTGGAAATGGTCTTTTGCTTTTTGTTCTTTAGTGCCTACGTTCACTTAATACTACGACCAAGTGTGAAAACCAACGACTAATCCTAGATCATAAGTTCTTCGATATCACACGTTGTCTTTTTCCTAATTTTAGTAGTTCATTTTCGGACGTTGGTAGATGAAAAGGCTGCATAATACATTGCCCTTTTTATAGTTGTGATCATAAACTATTCAATAAACTAACTTTAACCATATAAATTTCCTTTTGGAAGAAAATATATAGAAACTTCATTGCGTATTTACTATACTTCCATAAAACTAGAGCTTAACTCATGTGAAACGAGTAAAATACTATACCTTAGTCATTTGTATCCATGCGTTATTATAGTCTTAGCCATCAGAGTGACTATATATGTGCTTCCGTGAATTACACGTTTTCCTTTGACATTTATTTGGGTATAAATATTTTAATTCCGATTGTTCGAATTGGCATTATCTTTTTTTTGGTCACTTTGTCTGTTTTGTTTTCTTGAAGTAATAATTTTTTGTTTCTTTATGGATGATGGCCGACCAAAAACAAAAAGGACTTGCCCACGAATAATAATTTAATACGGTCTCTAAATATCCTCGTGACGAATTCATTGTAAGAATATAATAGACAATACAATGCACGAACGTGTCTCTGAATACTGCACATGGCTATTTGTTTTGAACCGCTGTCCGACAAAAGACATAATATATGTCTAGTCCTGAATTTATCGAGTATGAAACAATTTTTTTTTTTTGAGTATGAAACAATTACTAAATGATCAATGCGTATATCTACCTCTTTGAATTAATATTTTATAAATTAATATACACTAGAAATCTCTATAAAATAATATAATTTATACATAGTACCAAATTGAACTTTTAGTTCAGTTAGTATATCGATAAATTAGTAACTTCTATAAATTAATAAAAAATTATAGTTTTGGTATAATCCTAATATTATTAATTTATAGAGGTTTCACTGTTACTATGTCAATTTAAAAGTTAAATGATATATTATATTAATCACCAATATTTTAAAGGTTATAGGTGAATGTTTGCGATGGTCATGCTTTTATATGTGCGCTTTGTAACCATTAAGCTGAAAGTCGTGATCATCTAGTGATTCATTATCCTTTCAGTTGTTTAATTAGGAGTAAATCCGGTCACTAATCATGTTAGAGATTGAACATGGAACAAAGGCAACGCTCTGGAGATTCAAAAAATAAACTATTACGTACTTATTACCTGATATGCTGCTTGATCTAAAGGCAGTCTGGTTCGAGAGGAATGTGCAGCTCCATCGACAGCTACAAATCACAATACTTCATTCTCGCTTCGATTGATTCAACATGCATAATGTCGCCTCAGTTTCCCCGACTCAAATCTCTCAGATGCTTTGATCTCGACCCTTTGCTTAATATGTAAAGCCCATTTATATATATTAGTTGTTTGAACCAAACCCATACACTAGTACATCTAACTAAAAGTCCAGACTTAAAAAGTCATCACTTAAAGCCCAAATTAAACAACAACGCCTTTAACCAATCCCAGCTCTATAACTCATGCATACCAGTTAAAAATTCCCCATCTTTATCTAGTAACTGCATGCATCTTGCCACATTACCGTCGCCATCATTTCATATATACCTACACGGTGTAGGCTACACCTATAGAATCTCCAAAATGTATAGTATAATACATCAATAGTACTATATACACATACATACATATTGTCGCTATCATATATGTACACTGGAAGATTCTCTAAAAATGTTCGATGTATCTAGGTTCTCGATCGCGATCATTTCATATATGCTTCTACACTGGTAGATTCTATCTCTCTATATATTTTTTCAATGCATTAAAATAACTGCACTATACTCAAGTCAACTTCCATGTATATAGCTAAAACGTCATAACTGCGGTAGACGACTTTCGTATCTTGATTGGATAGACTTTAAGTTAGGTGTTGATAAAAAGACCTTAAGTTTTACTTATTAAATGAATATTTTTAAAGCTCATATTCCAGTCCACTATCTACATGATATGGAAGGAAAGGAATATGAGGATCTTTTCTTATAGGAGCTGCTCTGCGCACATGGTCCGAACTGCTATCGACCGCCAGGTTCGAGATCGTCTCTTGTCCATTAAAGCTTCTCCCGACGTCCAGCCTTCCCTGCTCCAGTTCTACTTCTCTTGTACTAGGCCTCCTTGACGGTTCTCTCCTCTTTTTGCTCTTTCTTCTTCTTGTTGTATTGGGTTGTTGTGCTGTAATAAAGTTGCTAATGCAACATGTAAACCTTTAAAAATGGTATGAATTTAACAGGATTACCAAAAAAAAAAAAAAAAAAAAAAAAAGACCTTAAATTAGGCCAATTTTTATTATATTTTTATTGATTACAACACAAATAGTATAGAGATCATCGTTAAAACATAATATCAAATAAATAAATAATTAATTAAATAATATAGATAAAAGAAATAATTAAAATAATACTTAAGTTTTACTTATTAAATGAATATTTTTAAAATGCAGAATATTATACATTAGAGATCAATAAACTTTTACTTTGTATTATATAAATATATGGTGGATCCGATTATATTTGATTTTTTAAAATAAAATTGCAGTTTTACTGGTAATTTCACTAAACATACAAATATTTATCAAGTATGATGAATAAACATGTGAAATCCTTTTTATTAAATATAAAAATATACTCCCTCCGTTCGGTTTTAAATGACGTTTTACAATTTTTCACACCAATTTAGGAAGCTATCACAATACCTATTATAACCTTTTATTACATTAATTCACTTCATACCATTAGTACGACAACTCATAATAAAAAGGGTAAAACAAGTCAATTTTGGTCAAAATTTACCTCAATTTATGGAAACGACAGTTATATAAAAACAAAATAAAAGTTGTAAAACGTCAATTATAAAAGAAAGGAGGGAGTATAAGTTATATGTGAAAATTATGTTCAGTTGCGTCATAAATGGTTGGTGTATTCTTTAACTCTGTTAACAAATATTCCCGTCGTATATGAATGACTGATATTTTAGATTTTTGTTATCAAATTTGAAAGATTAATGTTTTAGAGTATAGTTAATATACTTATTTTTAACTCAAACATCAAATAAATATAAAAAATAAGTGGTGAAACTTTATTGATAAAACCAGAAAGTGATAACAAAATATCAAACATCAAAAAATAGTTTATTTATTGTTTTAATATGTGTAAAATAATCAAAACATCAAACATTTGTATCTGGATGGATAGAGATGTCAAAATGGACCACAATCCATAGGTTATATCCAAGTAGTCCAGTAGCGGGGCAAGTCTAGACATATGTATACAAACCGTAACTGCAGGGTCCCGGTCTACATGGACCAAAATAAAATTAAATCTACATTGGATTAGGATACTTGGATGCAGATTGACCAGTTTAACTTTTTAAAAATTAAGAGTTTTGATAGAATATAAAGGTTATGAATAACATGAAATACAAATATTTTCTAAATATTTCATTATGTATAAAAAAAAATTTGAACCATTCAAAATATATAAAAAAAAAAGAAAAACATAAATATGAGAAAAACAAGACATTTCCAAAAAAATCACATTTCATATTTATACAATATAAATTAGGTTTTATGTTTCTTTTAGAAACGTTAAAATCTAATTATTACATTAAACACAAGGAAGTACATCTTGTAATCAATTATCTCAACATTTTAATCTTCATTTGATTTGTTTTTTTTTTTTTTTTTTTGATCAAATCTTCATTTGATTTGTATTAGTTGATAGTAGTAGGCTTAGAATGATATTTGCTTTTTGTATCCCATATTTTATATATTTGTTATCTTCAACTTTGTTAATTTTCAGACACAAGTGTTGGATAATAATTAAAAATGAACATATTATATGTAAATAATGGTGCCAATAACAACCATAGAAACAATTATGTTGATTACCGTTTCAGGGAAAGCCATCCAATTACACTTCTACAGACTGACAGAGAGAATCTATGGAACCATACTGAAAGTGACTGGGACCCACCTTGATGCTGGGATCCAGTCGTTACAGTAATACGTAGCTTCCAACTTGGACCCACCATCAAGTTATTTTATACTTATGTCTCAACTCCTATAATTAAAGACCCATGATCGGATATCAACACTTTTTTTTTGGTGCAAATGTTAAAATTATCAACACTTATCTAAGACTTTCCAGTTAATTTCTTTAACTTATCTACAAAACTCTCAATTATTTTTTACAATTTAATCTTAAATTATTGTGAAAGTCTTTTTAGTCTCTTGGTTTCAATGAAATGAATCCTTATAACGTAGATAGTATCATCAATTATAGAATCATTTTTTTTAATAATTTTATAATTGTAATACCATAATAAATCAGTGTTAAAATATTTTAATTTATTCTGCAAAATTGCAATGTGATTTTGTTTGGATTAGATCATAAGTTTTTTTGAAAAAGCACACAAAATATAAATATGAATCGACTTTAATGCATTTTGAAGTCCCAACAAAACTAAACTCCAGTCTTGTGAGTCGCAACCTTTAAACTCTCCTCTTTTTAGTTTAGAGATCTCTCACATTTTTTCTTGTTTTTTTCTACACTTCTTTACCCTCTTTTGTTCCTGAGATTCCGAGGGTTTTTTGGTTCACACACTTAAATTATTCACTAATTAATCCACCATTCTCTATATATAGTTGCTCGCGTTCTTAGAGTCAAAACCATTAACAAAGAGATTACTAACTAGGAAGAGAGACGATCATGGCGGCTTTAGCATCTGAACGTCCTCAATTTATTTCGAGTAATGGTGGCAATAGAAGCTTCTCCAACGCTCCACTCATCGACAACTCTGACCCTACTCAGATTATTGTCCCCGAGGTTTTGTTTTCTTAATCAAAATATAGATCCCTTGAATATGATGATGTCCATAATCACAACGCAATTACCAAGTTTTTGGACTCTGCTCTTGAAAAACTTGGTTTTTGTTTTTCAAATCTTTTGCAAAACTTACATGCGGTCACTTGATATATTGTGATATTTTACTATTTAACCGAACTAAGTCACTTCCAGTCACAGTTTCGGAGTCAACCAATAGCTGTCAGAGTCAACAACATATGAGACTTAAACACACACAAAGAAGTTCTTGTATCAATCAATAACTTTCTTCCAATATATTTGCAGAAGAAGAGCTGGAAGAATTTCTTTGCTTACTTAGGCCCTGGTTTTCTTGTTTCTATCGCATATATTGATCCTGGAAACTGTAAGATCATCATAGAGCAGATTCACTTTGCCATATCATTTTCAGTATAATTATAGATGATCAATGCATTTTTTTTGCAGTTGAGACCGATCTGCAATCTGGAGCACAATACAAGTATGAGGTGCGTTAGATCTTCTCTACTCGTCTTCAGGACCGGTCTTGAGATTTTTTTTTTTTTTTTGGAACCGGAAAGGGGAGGGCTATAAGAAATTTGATAAAGGTTTTAATTAAAAAAATTTAAACAATTTTGGAATTTATATTTATGTAAATTATCTCATAAAATTTTGGGTCGAAAACCTGGCTCACTTTATAGTTTCAGTTTCTTTTTTGAAAAAGATATTGATTTCTTTATAAACAACAGTTACTTTGGATCATATTGGTGGCTTCTTGTGCTGCTTTGGTGATTCAATCTCTGGCTGCAAATCTTGGTGTTGTCACAGGTTAACACTCTCTCGAGTAACTTTCTGGTTTTAAGTTTTATACATTAAGTTTGCTAAATTTTGCATATATGGTCACAGGAAAACATTTAGCTGAGCATTGTAGAGCTGAATATTCAAAAGTTCCGAACTTTTTATTATGGGTTGCTGCTGAAATTGCAGTAGTCGCTTGTGACATCCCTGAAGGCACAACTTTCTTTACTCTTTATTTTTTTTTTCTCTAATCAAATATCTCTGTTAGTATTAACTGCCATATCACTGGTTTCATTTTATAGTAATCGGAACAGCTTTTGCTCTGAACATGCTCTTTCACATACCGGTTTGGATTGGTGTTCTTCTGACCGGCTTAAGTACCCTGATGCTTCTCGCTTTTCAACAATATGGGGTACTCGTTTTGACTATCATTTTTTTTATTTCATGGTGCTATGTATATGTTCAAGTCTGATGAGATGTTTGTTTACAGGTGAGAAAGCTAGAGTTCTTGATTGCATTTCTTGTGTTCACGATTGCTATATGCTTCTTCGTTGAGCTCCACTACTCAAAGCCAGACCCAAAAGAAGTCCTACATGGTCTCTTTGTTCCACAACTCAAAGGAAATGGTGCAACTGGTCTTGCAATCTCTTTGCTTGGGGCCATGGTTATGCCGTAAGCTCACTATCTCTCTATTCACTCATCTTCATAAGAACTTTTCTTTATGCGACCGTCTCTTCTACACAGGCACAATCTCTTCCTCCACTCTGCCTTGGTTCTCTCAAGAACGATCCCACGTTCAGCTACTGGCATCAAGGAGGCTTGTAGATTCTATTTGATAGAAAGCGGATTGGCTCTAACAGTGGCCTTTCTTATAAACGTCTCTGTGATATCAGTAAGTGGTGCTGTTTGTAATGCCTCGGACTTAAGCCCTGAAGACCGAGCTAAATGCGAGGATTTGGACTTAAACAAGGCTTCGTTTCTGCTACGGGTAAGTTGCTTGCTTTCCACGGCTTTTGTTTCTTTCTACAAATGTTTCAGAACACTTATTTTTGTTTCTTCCTCTTTTTTGAAACAGAACGTTGTGGGTAAATGGAGCTCAAAGCTATTCGCCATAGCACTTCTTGCTTCCGGGCAGAGCTCAACAATAACAGGAACTTACGCTGGACAATACGTAATGCAAGGGTTTCTTGACCTAAGACTCGAGCCATGGCTCAGAAACTTCCTAACAAGATGCTTAGCTATTATCCCTAGTCTAATCGTTGCTCTCATTGGTGGTTCAGCTGGAGCCGGAAAGTTAATCATCATTGCCTCGGTAACACAACCATTCCCATCTTTAGTCATATACTGTATGACTTACTACACCAAATCATATCATTGACTGAACAGACTTTAAACAGATGATCTTATCTTTTGAGCTACCGTTTGCGTTAGTTCCTCTTCTCAAATTCACTAGCTGCAAAATGAAGATGGATTCATACGTAAACCCAATGGCGGTATGTAACTATCAAACACATTTTCACTAAACCCTAATCTCCCTTAACTTGATATGTTATTTTTATTTTCTAACAGGTTTCAGCTTTAACATGGGTCATTGGTGGTTTAATCATGGGAATAAACATATATTATCTAGTAAGCAGTTTCACTAAACTGCTTATAGATAGTCACATGAAGCTTGGCCTTGTCGTCTTCTGTGGAATTCTTGGGTTCTCAGGCATTGCTATCTACTTAGCCTCTATAGCTTATCTTGTGTTCCGGAGAAACAGAAAATCCACTCCTCTTATTGCATCAACAAACTCACAAACTGTGGAGACACTTCCAAGACAAGATATTGTCGGTATGCAGTTGCATGGCAAAGTGTCTACGTCCGATGTTGATTGAGTTGTATTTCAATCATCATAAAACTTGGGTTTCCAATAAAACTGGTTCTGAACCAACTCCGCAAAGACCTTTTGCTTGTTCTTATGAAAGGGTTTGTACACCTTTGGTTTGTTTTTTTCTTTTTCTTTTTCCTTTTTTTCTTAATTATGTTCTCTTACGTTATGTAAGGAATGAACGTCACAATATCGAATAATAAGATCACTGCTTCCACTAGCATATCATGCATGAGTGACATATTACTTATATATATAAATGATTCAAGATTAAAAAAATAACTTGGTCAAACTAATACGTATTATTTTAGATTTATGTGCGTATGAACAGAATGTAAAATACAAATGTCACAATTTCTCTAGACACAACACAAACCAGGTGACGTCATATCTCAAACTAGTTCAATAACAAAGAAAAAGAAACAAAGAGTTATAAGCAGAAAGAATCTATCTAAAAATAGATTTTGCATCTAATGCCCTAAGTATAAACTCCAATTCAAGACTGTATCTTCATTACCGTCTTTCTCATTCTCAGGCAAGCTTGTGCTTCTCACTTTATCATCATCTACCTCTTCTTCCTCGTCCTCCGTATCCTCTGTTTCTCTCCACTTTGGTTCTTCTTCTGACTCCGAGCCTTCTCTTTCCCTCTCAGTCTCTGAGTTTGGATCTTCTTTCTCTTCTTCCTTAGCTTCACCTTCTCTATTAGCCACTTTCAGGCTCTCTTCACTTTTGTTTCCAGATTGCTTCTCACCATTATAATACTCATAATAACAAATCTGCTATTCCATTCGATAGACTTTTCAAATAGGACAATCAACTTTGCCCTAGAAATAAATCTGTCATTTAAAAAAAAAATCGAACACCATTCTTTTGACAGATTTTATTTTCCTGTAATAAACAAACTTAATATCCGATACATTTATTTTTCTGAAAACAAATCTGTCAACTATCAATTTCTAATAGCATTTCTAATTTAGTCTTTTTGGTATAACTATGTAAAAAGGCAAAATGGACCAGAAAAAACATTCTAATAATTTCCTTAAAATATAAGTTATTCTACTAATAATACAATAAAATTCTGTCATTTTAGTAAACTACATTTTCTTTAACTCATCAACAAAATTCTTAATTAACTTTTACAATTTTAATCTTAAATTATTGTGAAAATCTTTTTAGTCTCTTGGTTTCAGTGAAGTGAATCCTTATAATATACTCCTCTGTATTATTTTAAGTGGATTTTGAGATTTTTTCACAAAGATTAAGAAAATACAAAATTATATGTAATTTTATCTTGGTTATATAAAAGAAGCAATAAATAAAATTAGTTCAACCAATAAAAAAGAATAATGCTTTGTAATTGGTTACAAATTTTAAGTGGCATTAAATTTTATCTAGAAGAGTGAGAACATTAGATATTTTGAAACAAAATAGAAATTCTTAAAAACCAATTAAAGTGATACGGAGGGAATAGATAATATCATCAGTTTTAGAATCATTTATTTAATATTTTTATAATTGTAATACTATAGTAAATAAGTGTTAAAATATTTTAAATTATTCTGAAAATTTTCCCTGTGATTTTGTTGGATTGGTTCATAACAAAATAGAGAAAAAGCACAAAACAAAAATACAAATCTGACTTTAATGCACTTTGACGACCCAACAAAACTAAACTCCAGTCTTGTCAGTCACAACCTTTAAACTCTCCTCTTTTTAGTTTAGAGATCTATCACACTTTTTTCTTGGATTTTCTACACTTCTTTATTCTCTTTTGTTTCTGAGATTCCGAGGTTTCTTTGGTTCACACACTTTATATTATTCACTAATTAAATCCACCATTCTCTATATATAGCTGCTCGCGTTCTTATAGTCAAAACCGTTAACAAAGAGATTACTAAATACAAAGAGAGACTTGTGTTCAAAAAAAAAACTAGGAAGAGAGACGACCATGGCGGCGCTATAGCATCCGAACGTCCTCCATTCACTTAGAGTAATGGTGGCAACATAAGCTTCTTCAACGCTCCCCTCACTGACAAGTTGACAACGTAACTCTGATCCTAATCAGATTATTGTTCCCGAGGTTTGATTTTTTTAATCAAGATATAGCTCCCTTAAATATGATCATGTCCATAATCACAACTCAATTACCAAGTTAAATAGATTCTGCCCTTGAAAAACATGGTTCTTCTTTTTCAAATCTCTTGCAAAACTCACATGTGTCACTTGATATATTGTAATATTTATACTATTTAACCGAACTAAGTCACTTCCAGTCACAGTTTCCGAGTCAAGAAATAGCTGTCAGAGTCAACAACATATGAGACTTAAAAATACAAAGTAGAGAGGATATTGTTCTTGTACTATTAATCAATAACTTTCTTTCAATATATTTGCAGAAGAAGAGCTGGAAGAATTTCTTTGCTTACTTAGGCCCTGGACCCCTGGTTTTCTTGTTTCTGTCGCATATTTGATCCTGGGAACTGTAAGGTCATCATAGAGCAGATTCAGTTTGCTATATCATTTTCAGTAAACTATAGATGATCAATGCTTCTTTGTTTTTTCTTTCAGTTGAGACTGATCTGCAATCAGGAGCACAGTACAAGTATGAGGTAAGTATTGTATTGTGCTGGTCTTGAGATTTTGGGGGAGGTATAAGCTTAATAAGGATTTAATTATATAAAAAAACCAATCAATTTTGGAGATCTATATTTATGTAAATTATCTCTTAAAATTTAGGGGTTATAGGCCAATGATTCACTTTTCTATGTCTAAAACCGCATATTCACCTTATAGTCTCAATTTTTGTTTAAAAGATATTGATTTCTTTATAACACTTACTTTGGATCATATTGGTGGCTTCTTGTGCGGCTTTGGTGATTCAGCCTCTGGCTGCAAATCTTGGTGTTGTCACAGATTAACACTCTCTCGAGTCACGCTTTGGTTTTAAGTTCTAATCATTAAGTTTTGTAATTTGGTTAACATGGTCACAGGAAACATTTAGATGAGCATTGTAGAGCTGAATACTCCAAAGTTCTAAACATTTTATTATGGGTTGTTGTAGAAGTGCGAGAAGCATCAGTGTACTTAAGCCGGTAAGAAGAACACCAGCCCAAACCGGTATGTCAAAGAGCATGTTGAGAGCAAAAGCTGTACCGATTACTATAAAATGAAACTAGTGATGGCAATTTAGCACTAACAGAGATATTGGATAGATAACCACAGTAAAGAGTAAAGAAAGTTGGTGCCTTCAGGGAGGTCACAAGCGACTACTGCAATTCAGCAACAACCCATAACAAAAAGTTTGTGGAACTTTATAGTATTCAGCTCTACAATGCTCGGCTAAATGTTTTCCGGGGACCATATAAACAAATTTAGCACGCCTAATGTAAAACTTAAAACTCTCAAGAGAGTTTTAACCTGTGACAACACCAAGATTTGCAGCCAGAGACTGAATCACCAAAGCTGCAAAATCAAGATGGGTTCATACGTAGACACAATGGCGGTATGTAAACTATCAAACACATTTTAACAAAAACCCTTATCTCCCTTAAATTTGATATGTTACTTTTATTTTTTAACAGGTTTCAGCTTTGACATGGGTCATAGCTTTGACATGGGTCATTGATGGTTTAATCATGGAAATAAACATATATTATCTAGTAAGCAGTTTCATTAAACTGCTTATACATAGTCACATAAAGTTTGACCTTGTTGTCTTTTGTGGAATTCTTGGGCTCTCAGGCATTGCTATCTACTTAGCCTCCACAGCTTATCTTGAGTTCCAGAGAAACAGAAAAGTCACTCCTCTTCTTGCATCGGATAATAAAATCACTCACTGCTTCCACAGTTCAACTATCATATGATATGATTCATATCATACATGACATTCTCAATTACAGAAAAAAAAATAAAAGAGCAATCAGCTATATATATCAATGTTTTGAAAACCGGACCGGATACCGACTCGGTGCAGCTATTGGTTAACTGGTTGAACCGGTTCAACCGGTCGAACCGGGTTTTATATTTTTTAAAAAATTAAATGTAAATAATCATATATTTACACTATATGGATCTAAAAATTACTTTTACATATAACATGTTTCTCTATTCTTTTTTATTAAATGAAAAATAAACAGTAAACATAAATCTAGCTATATATAAAGTGAACAAGTAAATACTATGTAAATTGAAATTGATAAAATTAAAGGATTTACAATTAAAAATTACCATATTTATTTATTTTTACAAGTAAAATCTCAAAATCTTTATGAATATGGGAAAATCAGAATAGTTATGAGACCCAAAAAGAGATTTTTTATATTTTTGTCTTAAGAAAATTGAATAAAATAAAAAAATATTTTAAATAATGATAATTAAACATTAGTTATGAAATATAAAATTTTAAAAGCAATTGAAAAAACATTATTTATATGTTAATTTTTTAGAACCGGGTTTTAAAGTTGACCCGGTTCACCGGTTTTACCGGGTTTTAACCGGTTTTACCGGTTTTTCTCAAATCCGGATTTTAAACTGAACCGGAACCGGTTTCTTCAGCGAGTCACGGTCGGACCGGTTCGACCGGCCGGTCCGGTCCGGTTTTCAAAACACTGATATATATATATATTTAAATGATCAAGATTTAAAAAATAAATTGGTTAAACCAAACGTATTTCTTTAGATTTATATGGGTATGATCAGAATCTAAAATACAAATGTCAGAAACTCTAGACACAACACAAACCAGGTGACGTCATATCTCAAACTAGTTCAATAACAAAGGAAAAAAACAAACAAAAGAGCCTAAGCAGAAAGAATCGAATCTATCTAAGAAAATTGGTTTTTGCTCACAGTGCACTAAGTATAAACTTCAATTCAAGACTCTCTATCTTCATCAGCGTCTATCTCATTCTCAGGCAAGCTTGTGCTTAATCATCATCATCAACCTCTTCTGCTTCGTCCTCCGTATCCTCTGTTTCTCTCCCCTTCGGCTCTGCTCCTGACTCTGAGCTTTCTCTTTCACTCTCAGTCTCTGAATTTGGATCTTGTTTCTCTTCTTCCTTAGCCTCACCTTCTCTATCAGCCACTTTTAGGCTCTCTTTACTTTTGCTTCCGGACTGTTCTTGCTTCTCACCATTATAATATTCATCCTCGCTTTGACCGTCCACATCTTCACTCCCTTCCTGATCCTCTTCTCTTCTGCCAGTTTCAGCATTCAACGATTTGAGATTCTTTCCTTCTCTTGCTTTGCCAGAAAAATCCTTCTTCGTATCCTGCTGATTAATAAAGGAAACATTAAGCATTGAGATTACACTTTCTTGCGGATAAAGAAATAGAAACTCATTAGTACCTCACTGTCAGAAGTGAGATCCTCGATGAACTCCCAGCGTTCTTTAATGAGATTAAGCTGTTCTGTCTCTCCATCAGCATATAATACCTGCCAACCAATGTGTGTGGGAACAAACATTCCATATTTAAATGAACAAAGCAACACACATGATTCTGATATGAGGAACAGAGATAGAGATGGTTTCTCACTAGATGCGTCTTCTTACTACTACAATAAGACTCTATGACGCCTTCATAAAAACTGCAACGGAAAAAAAAAGCAATCATTAGTGTACACTTAGGAACAAGAACCTTCCACTTTCTTATACACTTACGTCTTGTCGAGCGGCCACCAGATGTTAACTCTCTTACCGACCAAACTCTCCCCAAAGTCATCTGTATAACACTTCTGAAAAGAAGACATACATTTATCAATCATATGTTAAAATCAAAAGGCTACTAATGGGGACAGAAGGCGACAGAAACCTTCTTCTTAGTATCTGAGCGAGCTGATGATCTTTTTCCGCTGGAGTTCACAACCATTGCCTTCTTCTTTTTCTTGCTTGAGTTTCTAATCTTTCTTTCATCTTCTGATACCTCATAGCTCTCCTGGTTTGCTTCTTCATCTGAATCATGATCACTCTCACCAATACTAACCCGTCTTCGTTTAACTGAACCAGTCAGAGCCGGAGGTGTTTTCTTGGCAGCCACCTTTCCAAGTGATGATGCTCTTTTCCCTGAAAGCCAAGAAATGTCATAACCTTCCTCAGGATTCATCAAAGAATTGGGTTTCCTTCCTCTCTTCCCTGTAATCCTTAAATCAGTTTCTCCATCTATACCTTCAAACTTCACTTCTTGCTTCAGACTATGTTTCGACAAACTCCCACTGTTTCTTTCCTTACTCGCTTTGTCATTCCCACTGTTTCCTCTTGTCCCTTCTTCTATCGCAGGTCTCTTGGAACCAACCAATTTGTCCTAGATCACAGCTAATTTCGTTAAATGACACAGTTAAAAGATAACTGAAACTGTAGGATGAAACTTTAAGAAACCTCGTTTTCCTTGGTGTTAACTGCGTTGTGGACTTCAGGAGTTTCAAAAACAGTCTGGCATATGGAGGAAACTACTGGAGAATACAAATCAAACTTGAAAGCTTTCACGATGTATGGTTGAAGTTTACGAGCGCATCTACTAAGAACCTTCTCCCCAAGACTCCAAGACATTGGTGAAACATTCTACAAAATCAAATCCCACAAGTTAGTTGACGCTAGCTGAGGAACTTAGCTTGCAAACAGGAAAGAAAAAAACCTCACCTGGTTTTCCTTCTTGACACTAGTTAATAGAGTATCGAGTAAATCCTTGGATACTTGGTCGGTTTCATAAATTACTGTAATCATTATCGTTTCCATCGATGAAGGCACCACCCAAGGATGATCAGATCTAATAAACAAAAAGGCCAGTTCAGTATATGATCTAAAGAGTTTCTTAGATATAGTGTGAGTTAGGGTTAATCTACCTTATGACTTTAAAGAAGATGCGAAACATTTGTAGAATGAGGTCATCACACTCCAAGTCCAACATAACCAAGCAAGAATTGAGCCTTGATACAGTATCAAGAACAGACTCAGCTTTCCCATAGCTGCGAGAGGAAGATGAATCGGCTAGTTTCTCAAAAGCTTCCACAGTCAACCTGAAGATCTCCTGTAACAAACACCAAAGAAGCAGAGCATTACACAGAGAAAGAGAGAGATGAAGAGAGTGTTGTTGTTACCTTCATTTGATCATCACCGTAAGGCGCTTGAGGAGCAGTTATCCTCACGATTTCGGTTAAGCAGGACACAAGCGAAACCCTGACATCGGAATCAGGATGGTTCAAGAGTTCGCTTGACACCAAAGCATTCTTGGAAGGAATCAGGGCGTGTTGCATTGACAAGGGTTGATCTTGCCCCACATCTCTAAGCAGAGACTCAGTTTCCTACACAGGAGGACATAACTGGAATCAGTGTTTCAATGGAAAAAGGTTTCGCCTTTAAACCAAAAAGGACCAAGATTTGACCAAACAATGAGCTAAAATCAACATCTAAGTTTCCCTTATGGGCAAGAAAGAGAAACCCTAATCGCATTTCGAAGAACCCAACCTGACAAAGGAAGAAACAGACACGATTTTGATTTGAAAGAGTCAAAAGAGAAGAAGACGTACGTCGAGAAGAGCAAGAAGCTCTTCAGCTGAAGAAGGAGGCTTAAGGAGTCTGTTTCCAGCATCAATGAGTGATATGGAAAGATCGTTGAATCCAGCCATTTGTTCTTCTTCTTCTTCAGAAGAACCCTAGAGAGACGCAACGCTTCAAATCCTCTTAAGGGGTCAGAGCAGTGAAAGGGGGGGGAGAGAGAGAGCTTTGGAGGTGGTGGTGTTCTTCTTGGACTTGTGAGGTTAAGCGGTGTGTGCTAAACATGCAAAACAACTTTGTATATATACCACCACTAACTCAAAATTCATTTAATTTGTGAATTTTTTTGATTTCTATCGTTTTCAATCAACATCTGAGATTCTGTTTGAATCATCCATTTGTTTCCATAATTGTTTCCTTACCTTTTTTTTTTACATCTAATGTATTATGATAAAATCGACTGCTTTCTAATTATAAAAAATTATAACAGACCATACTAACTATTACTCCATCCGTTCCATAATATAAAAATATTTACTTTAATGCACAAAAATTAAGAAATTTATTTTTTAGAAGACAATATTATTAAATAATGTAAATTCAATATAAACTAACTAATCACAAATAATATAGTAAATTGCTATTGGTTAATCAATTTCAATAAAACTAAAGTATTTTAAAAGTATCAAAACTTCTTATATTTTGAAACATCAAAACTTCTCCAAAACATCTTATATTATAGAACGGAGGGAGTATTATACAATACTTTTAATCTAACCAACCATTTTACATTTATGTGATTTACTAAAATTACACTATCATTAATCTTTCAAATTAGTTATATATTAAAAAGTATTTTTGTAAAAACACAAAACTTAGCCTAATTTGTATAGCATACTAATTATACTATACTTTGCGGTTAAGGTATATATTTGGTAAATACTATTTGTAAAAGAGATTTTCTATAAACAAAATTTAAACAATATTTTTGTTAGTTGTTTTCGTCTAATTTATTAAAATAGAGTTTTTATCGATCACTTTTCAGATTATAAATTTTTTTTAACGGTCTAATTAAAATAGACTCTTCTAGTTATTATTATACAACACTTTTTAATCTAACCAATTATTTAGAATTTTAATATAGAATAAACTTTGCATTTATATGATTTACAAAATATTCCACTATTATCTATTAAAAATATTTTGGTAAAACACAAAACTTAGCAAAATTTGTATAAGATAAGGTATATACTTCGTAAGCATAATGTTTTCAAAATAGATTTCTTATAAAGAAAACTTTAAACAATATTTTTGATAATTATTTTTATATAATTAAATAAATTAATATTTAAAAAATCATGTTAAACGTGGATTAAAATTTAGTTTTTGTTTATAGCTATTGACTTCAGAGGAGACAACAAAACAATTTTCTAAAATGTTAAGTATTAAATCAGCGCAAGTCACTAAATTAATTAATAAATTAGCTATAATATTTATAGGAGATAAATAAATTTAACTGCTAGGACTTTTATAATCTGTAGTCTAAAACGCTCACAAAATCACCGTCAAATTGTAAGAACATTGTTTGATTGTTGGAAACGACATAGGTTCTTCAAATTATCAATTTTCCTAATAAAAAGACCACGTTTTCATTCTTCCTCCAGCGTCTCTGCTTCCTGCAACACAAGAACACGACCACTTGATTACATTTATTATTCTTTACAAGCTCATTGATGCAATGCAGACTTCACTTTATGTCTTTAACCGAGAGAGAGATTCATTAGCCAAGTTATGACATAAGCAAACATACGTTAACGAGAAGACAAATGCTGCAAAACTTAAGAAATTCAAAAGATTGGAGTTACCTCTATCCCTTTCTTTTGCGTTTGAGATTCTTGAGATTCTTGATCTGCAGCGTCATGTATTCGATCACTTCTTTGAGTGTAGCTTTTCTTTTCTCTTTAGAATTCCACAGTGCTGGGACTGAGTACCCCCCGCTTGGGTTATGCTCATTCAGCTCCTCCAGTGCTGTCTTCACTGCCTCCAACACTTCTTCACCCCACTCTTCTCTCAGCTTCTTAAGTTGCTCATCTTCTTCATCCACCACTTCCTGCACCAGTAGTGAAAGATGAAGATTCGTAAAATGGGACATAGAGACAGTGTGAAGGAATCTCGATGGAGCATGAGACATAACATAACCTTCATTTTGTCTTCAGTCCCCACGCGTTTGAATGGATGCCAATTTGAATCCTTGAGGTTTTCCTGCCATTTTGAGCAAAGCATGGCGTACTGCACCCCAGCTTCTTCGCCTTTGAATCTTTTGTTGCATGCTTTCAGGAATGGCTTTTCATCAAGTTCTCCCAACCGCTTTATTCTGATGTTGGTTCGATCACTCAACATTCCTATCAATCCCTGAATAAAAGAACAGATTTACATGCAAACACTTAATCACTCACAGCTCACATCTCACAATGGCCCTTCCAACTATTCATAGATTCTGGACTATATATCTAATGATAGTATATACCGTAAAGTACATACCGTAATCAGTTCCTGACGTGCTTCTAGTATCTCATCATTGCTTTGCCTTTCTTTTATCATGAGGGCGGAGTTAGTATCCTCCAGATCTTGCAACTCAGAGCACTTCTCCTCTAGCTCTTCATTCATCTTTTGCATTTTCTTCTTAACCTCCTCATCATCTTCATCTTCCCCATGCTTCATGACTTGCAGCTTTCCTTTCAGCTCTTGGATCTCCATCTGAAGTTTCTGCTTGTCGTTTAACTCCTTCTCAAGCTGGCGGATCTTTTCCAATGTCTCCTCTTTTTTCCTCTGAAATTCGGAAAAGAGTAATTTGTCAATCTTCAAACACAAACAGATAAGATCAAGTTCGAGCCATTTAGTGAAAAAACATACCTTGTGTTCTTCCACAAGTCTCAGTACACGATCATCCGTCCTTTTCTGCTCAAGTGAAGCTAACTGGAGAGAGGAGTTCGCGGCATCGTTCTATCACAGCAAGACAAAACAAAAAGACAATCAGTACCCTGGCAAAACACAAACGTATAAGTATACTATTATTACCTTCTTCTTCTCTTCCTCAAGCTTTTGTCTCTCCAGTTCGGTTAATGCTTGCTTCTTGTCCAATTCTTTGGACCAAGTTTCCAGATCCTTCATCCTATCCTCCAGTTTCTTGCTCAGCATCTCTTTTTCTTGTAAGATCCTGTAGACCTTGCGCTGCGAATACTCCTGCATCCTTTTTGTTTCTGGGATATAAAAACAAGAGTCACAAATCTATATGAGGTTGGAAACAATAAGCAATCAACATTCAGTACAAACCTTCTTTATAAGTTTTGTCCAGCGTGTCTTTTTGCATGAGAACCCTCCGCAGAGAGATGGTCTCCTCCTTGTACTTGTACTGGACCTGGTTCAGAACCTCATTCTTCTCAGCAATTTTATCAGCTAGATCGTTCACAACGATACTCGTGTTCTGCATTTCCTCCTTGGAGATATCAGAGAAGCTTCTCAGTTTCCCTACCGTCGACAGGTACTCAGCTACCACCGACCCTTGAGAGTTGTAATCATCAGCACGCGCACACCAGCCATAAGTCTTCAACCTCCAGTCTCCTGTCTTATAACTCCAGTCCTTCTTGCCACACCGCTTCACCTCGTACTCCTTCTCAAGCTCCGTGGCTCTCTTGAACCCATCCATACCACTGCTGAACTTAGGAATCACAGCAACCGCCTCATCCTTCTCAACCCAAAGGGTCTTCACCTCAACAGGGTTAAACCTCGCCAGCTTCTTCATCCAATACGCCGAATCAAGCATCAAACCCTTGTCATCATCATTCCCTCTCAGGGGGCTGATGACAATCCCCATCCAAGGCCAGACATACACGTCACTCACAACACCTTGGTTCTGCTTGGAAGACGAGGAGTACACGGTGAGCTGAAGCCGCGGGGGCTCAGCATCGCCAGCGAGCTCTCTCTGGAGATACTTGGAGAGGGCCAAGTGGTTAGCTTTCTGTTTGCAGTTTCTAGCGGCGGAACCTTTGGCGACACCGGAGGCGTGAGCGAGGAGCTCCTTGTACTTGTAGTGCTGCTTCTTCTTCCCGGAGCAAAAGGGGCACTTGAAAGTTTCCTCCTTTAGCTTAACCTTCAGCAACCCGTCTCTCAGTTGCTTGTAAGGCTTCTCGGAGTAGTCAGCGATCTCGGACTCACTGACCTCTGACTCGGAACTGTTACCCATCCTTGTGGCCTGTAAGTAACACAAAAGCTTACATAAGCTCTAAAGGAGAAAACTTTTAACAAGATTTCAGGAATTTTTTTAGAGAATCAAACCCTAGAAAGTAAAATGCAGCTCGTGAGAGAGACGATACCGTAAGAAAGTGTACCGGAAACAAAAGAATCGAGACGAAACCTTAGAGACTTACGAGGATCGCGGCGAGGAGAGAGCGAAAGAGAAATGTGTTGATGACAGTGACCAGAGGAGAAGAGCAATTAGGTAGAAGAGGAGTCGCACGTAAAAGAACGTGGTCACTCGATTACGATTGGTGTCTGGTTTAATTAATATCTGTTTTGGAGATTAAATACTACTATATTTGTATAATTCGTATTATATTAAACACTTTTTCTTAATCCCGAGAGTGTGAAGCAGTACGCTTTACTGGTCTAGTCATCGGCAGAGAAAAAAAAAATAAGAAGATTTTTTCTTGTGTCTGAGCCAGCGGTTTTTGTAGCACTAGTGCTGAAATTTCTCATCTAATAAACTTTTTTTTTGTTTATGTTTTCAATATTATGGTTTTATTCAGAATTTTTTTTTCAAAAGTTTCAGGATATTTTTATTTTTCTCTAACTTTTGTAATTGAAATAATAGTTTTTCTGATTTTCGTTATAGTTATTATTACAAGTTGTTTGACGGATGTTGGAACATGTTTATTGGTAAAAGGATTTTTAGGTATATTTTTTTTTTTTTTACTTTTTTTTGCCTGATTTAAAAAATTAAAAAATTAAAAACGAACCAATCACGGACCACTATTTGTCAATAGGATCCGCCTATAGTTTAAGAGTCAACCGAAAATACCTCTTACAGAAGAGATGAAATGGGTGGATTTTTAAAAAACAGTGAAACCCACAAATATTTTATAATTTTTTTAAAAAAAAACCTAGCTCTAAGAGCTACCAATAAAGACTGCAAAACCTCTATTTATCTAAGAACTAGCAACAACACTAGGATCAACTCTCACTCCACTTTTGATCTTCTCCATCTCACTACTCAGCACTTCCTTTACTCTGCTCTTTAACTGCAAGCCAACATGTAGAGAAACAGATCACTCAAAAACATACTCCCTTGCTTTCTTTCTTTTTTTGTTGCACATATAAAAGATTTATGGTAAGGTTTTACATACCTCACTTAGACCTTGTTCTGTTTTCACTGAGACATGAAATGCTTCATCAGGCCCTGTTTCCCTGTACTTAATGATTTCTGCTTCATCATTGCTTCTATCTTCTTTGGCATAAATCACTGGAGAGCCTCCTCCAAGCAGATCGCATTTGGAAACAACATCAATCCACAGATAATCCTTAAACCTTTCTTTTATTTCTTTATATATCCTAAACTGCAATTCACTCAAAACAAATACATAACTGAATCAGTAAAGTATTAATCGGAGACAATTGCTTGTCTCACACACATGTTTTTTCTTCTTCATACATTTAAATAAGAAAACGACGCGCATGTTATATACTTACCTGATCAGAAGGTGAAGTCCCACACTCTCCAGTTAAATCATGGACATATAGAATCGCGGTTGGGAGATGAGTGAGTACAGCAAGAGTTAGCTTCTCTAGATTATTCCTATCCTCTGTCATGACCCAAACAAAACTAACAATCAAATATCATTAAAACAATGCATCCACAAGAGAGTTATGTAACTAGACTTTACCATCACATCTCCTGAGAAGCCCAGGGGTGTCTGTCACCTGCAATGCATAGCTAATTAACAATCCAAATCATGAGGAATGTTGTAAGGCGAAACAAAGCAAAGTAACGAAACCTGAAACCGTTGGTAGTTCAAAATGACATGTCCCATCAGAATCCCTCTGGTGGTGAAAGGATAATTGCAAATCTGACAACCCAAAAAGAACATCATATAAGGAGTGCAAGTTATTTATCAAAACTAATATGAAGATTGGGAGTTTGGAACATAAAGCAAGACCTCAGGTTTCCCTGTTGAAAGAATGCGGACCAATGATGATTTCCCGACGTTTGGTGCTCCAACAAGGCAAAGAGTTGGCATTTCCAAGTCAACAACTGGCATAGCCCTCAAGACCTGCAAGATGCTTAACTCTATTCATACAGTTCTCATGATTGAGTCAAACCACTGGAAGAGAAAACCAAAAGATTCATAGCAAGGAACCTTTGCTATGTTTAACAAATCATCAACAGCTCTTCCTTCTTGCTGGAAAACCAATTCAAGCTTCTCCACACCTTCGCTCAACCGATCCTCTGCTTCTCGCTTTGATAATGCCTGCAAACAAACAACAAATATAAAAAAAAAAAAAAGCAAAAGATCTTTATCAACTAACATGAAAAATACAATAATCTTATTTTCCACAGGATTGAGGAGTATGACTTTAGCACAGAGAGAAGCATGTTCCTTTCCAACAGACAACACCTTCTTCCTCAGAGCATCAACTTTCCCTAACACCTAAAGAACAACTTAACTTATAAGCCAATGCTAGAGTCAGTTGTTAGGGTAATGAGAGAGATTGACTTAGATGGCATATGCATCATAGAGATACCTCCTCGTACTTTCCATCACCAAGTGTCAGCTCAATAAGAGACCGCTCATAAGGATGCAAGAGTCTCCTCCTCGGAAAACTCTCCATGTATCCTTTTAAAGGTAAAGCCAGTTCCTTTCAAAACAAAGAGCAACTTTCTGAATAGGTAAAGACAAAGAATCATTTCAGAATCTCAACCAAAGGAGGGAAAGTAAACTTACTTTCATGAATGCATCAAGCTGCTTAGCACCTCTGTTTCTTTCCCTCTTTGCAATATTAGCTATACCTGAGTGAGACCACAAAAAACGGACCAAGACTCAGTTTGAAAAGAGTCAATGTGTGAACAGAGGAATCAAGTCACAAAACCTTTAGTTGGTTGGACTCTTTTGGACTTCCTGAGAGCAGAAGAGTACAAATCAATTGATGGCATCACCATGGGGAGTTTTTGAAAAGCACCCAAACTCTCCTGCACTGGTGGCGCTTGCTTTTCCTGCAAACCCAACATTCGTTTTCGGTTAAAAATCAAAACTTTACGTAACCCAAAACTTGGGCTCCAAAGGTGGGAACTTTACTGGGGAGGTAGGGGTTTCAATCTTTTTCTGAGTGATGTAGGAAGTGGGCAAGTAGCTTGAAGTGACGACTGGAGAAACACCTGTCTGAAGATTCCGGTATTGAAGCAAGGTTGGAGACTTTGTAGTGGAGGCTGAACAAGAGTGTGAGAGAGAGAGGTAAGAGGAGGAGGAAAAATCAATGATACGAAGAGGAGATTAGAAAAGTACCTGTCGAGAAGATGAAAGATTGTAGATAAAGCTGTGGAGATGATGCTAAGAGACGCCATTGATTAGGAAACAAGCTCGACGCCAATTTCATCGTCTTCTCTCTGAGTCTGAAAATGAAATAAATCAAATCACAAACAAAAAGATCTTTTGCACATTTGAGTATTGGATTCAAAGATAACCTTTTGACCAAAAAAAAGGATTCGGAGATAACCAAACTAGACCGAAACGGTTTTGGGTTCATGGTTCGACCAATTTATCTAACCGGCCGGACGCGCATATCGTAGTGACGTCGTCCATGGAAACAACGCTCTGGTGTATTGGGCCTGTATCATGTCAATTAATGGACCTTATATTAGTCCACTAGACTAACTCTCAAATAACTCAATTATGGAAATTCTGCAAAACAAAATCACAATCTTGTCAATTAATGGAGAGTTAAACGGTACGGATCATGCTAGTTAATCCATTCAGCTATTTAGTAAAAACTAATTTGCCAATGAATCTCGGTTTAAGATATGACTGTCATTTGGATTTGAACCTGTTAGCATTGCATCAATGGTCTTGTAAATAATCAGGGTGTTCTTATGATTTGGTTGTATTTTTCTCTTTGTTTATCCTAACAAAGCAATCTAACTAAATCCCACCTGTTAATATCTTTTTGAATCACTCAGGTCTCCGAATACACTTTCTAACTAAATGGAATTTGAATACAAGTTAAACGTTCTAATGACATTAAAGTTTCCCAAATTGAGTAATGCAGCCAAGAGTATAATTTTCTGAAGAACGGCGATGATAAAAGACAGAGCTTGAGATGAACCGTCGGCGATCGCTATATCGTTTGTTACTCTGTTTGCATAACATGTGAATAATATATGCTCTGAAGCCAACGAAATCATTATGAATCAAAATTGCAATAGCGTTTTTCAAGTGGTTTGTTTTTAGACATACATTTTTAAGAAGGAAAATATAGTAAAGTAGACTCCTGCTGGCTTTTTCTAATTCATTTTGATGATGAGATCATTGATCTTGTCTTCACGGTTTCCAGTATCTCCTCCGTCGCTGAAATCTTGTTTCTTCCCGTGCAAGACACCAGCCTCTGGCTTGTTGAGTTTCAAGGGTCCCAAGAATCTCATAACCTCTCTGAAATGATCACCAACTCTTGCTATCTCATTCACAATGTCTTCTATGCAGAAGATACCATGTTCTCCTAGAGCCTACGGTAAACACACAAGTTAAACAACGGTTAAGAACAGAATGGTCATAATCTGCTGGATATAAGCTTAAAGCTATGCTATACATTGAATAGGAAACTACTTATTACCTGTTCGATAATGTTGTTGTCGGTAAGAGGAACAGGATTGCCCTCTATTATTGTGTATCCCTTTTTGAATATAAGGTCCTTAACGCTCTTACCATTTGGGTACCTGACAAACATTGGTTCAGAGCTCATCAAAGAATCATTCAAGGAAAATGGAATGCTCACGGATTGAAAGATGAATTTTCTTTTATGTACCCATAAGTGACGTAAGGCTGAACTTTGAGAAGCTTTTGAAACAAACCATCAGTTGCTTTGGCAAACACACCAGTGAAAGTGCTCCTTAGTTGCATACTGTTAAGAACCTTCTTGGTCTTTGGGTGCATATCGTTCTTGCTGCTCACCAGAAAGGATAGGCAGGGGAGGGTGAGGACACACGCAAAGAACAAGAACAAGTTCCCAAAAGAGGATGGTAAATAAAACCATTATAGAATACGAATTAAGTTACCCTTGAATGCGTATGATGAAAACGAGGTTTGATTTTACTGGTGGAGGAGTTGCCCTTGGCCTCTTAACCCTTTGCTTCATCCTAATAAGATCTATTTCCTAAATGGTCACAACAAGTAAAAGCAAGATTACAAAGAATGATGCAGTACACAAACAACTTGACAAGCTAGATTCGACCAAACATGAATCAGTTCCATGTTTGGATTACAAAACAAGACTTATACAAAGCATAATCACAAGATTGAGTTTCATATAAAATGGAATAGGACCAGAGGAATACCTTAGCTCTGAACTCAAGAACAAAATCTTCAGGTCGTTTGATATCAGCAACTTTCTTCTTCTTCTTGCCGAAATTACCCAACTCAAGTTGCTTCTTCCTGATGAAGGCAAGCTCATCCCTGTTCTTCCTCTTCTTAAGTATAACCTCTGGTATGTAGTCCAAACCCTTAGGTTCTTCTACAGCCATCACCTTAGGTTCTTCTACAGCCACTACCTTAGCTTCTCCTTCAGCCATTACTATCTCTACTCTCTACAAAACAAACAGATCTATGATTGATGATGACACAAGTAATACTTCTGATTCGAAATAGACGGAACACGAAGCTTGACGAGAGACATAAGGAGAAGGAAAGCAACAATTTACCGGTGGAGACGAAGCAATCGAACGGCGGCGGAAGAGATTCCAAGTTATACGGCGGCAAAATCGTACTTTTGGTTCGAGAACCGTTCTGTTCGAGATTTAGGGTTTATCAACTTTAAAGTCTGCCCGTCTGTTAAGACAGACCTCTCTGTCTAGGATCTAAACCAACCTTATATGGGCCTATGGGCCTCACAAGCTTTTACTGAAAGCTCACTATTTCGAGATTTTATAGCAGGAAAGGGATGGGGTTGTAGCTGAAGTTGAATCTCTATAATATTATACTAGATTTTGACCCGCGCTTAAGAAGCGCGGATATTTTTTGTTAATCGTTAAGTCAATATTAAATAAATTTATATCTATTTACTAGATATCTATAATATTTAAAAACTATTCTATTATTATTTTTCAGTGTGGTACAATTTTTTCACTGAGTTTTCATATCCGATTCAGACTTGTGGTCGAACCGATAGATCCAGTTATTCGTATAGAATCAAATTAGGATATAATTAAACGAATATGATAAAAATACATTAAAAAAATTGTTATAATGCAATGAAAAGAATATAAATTTGATTTTTGTTATAGATTTTTTGATATATCAATATATATTTGGCTTGTATAAGAATTGTTTTTTGTATGTGAATCGTGTTTTTGGTTTCGTTTCTTTGCTGGTTTTTTTGTAGTGTATCAGTTTGGTTTCGATAGAGTTGATGGTTAAAGGTTTCTAACAGTGTTTTGAAACCCGACCCGGACCCGTAGTTGAACAGGTAAATTTGGTGACCCAATATAAATACGATTAGAGTTTTGTGAAAACCCCAAAATTTAAAAACCCACAAAACCCGTAAAAACCCACTAAAATCCAAAACCAAGTACCGGTTAAACCACTGGTTGAAACAATAGATAACTTATACATTCTAATGTTTAAAATGTTTTTATTTTTTAGATTCTAAATTTCTAATTAAAAGTTGAAGAAGAAGAACATGGCAAGCTTGATTATACATTCTTTGTTATTGGCAATTTATTACAATGATGTTGATCCGCACTTCGGAAGCGCAGGTTTTATTAAGATTATTAACAAAATTTGATACGGATTATTATTTTGAGATCGTATATTATTGTGTTATAAAGTCTGTATTATATCAAAACAGAGAATTTATTTAAAATTATAAGATTTATGAATTAGTTTATTTGAGATTTATATGTATATTATTATGTAACTCTTTTAGGCCTAAACATTTTATTTGGATTCAAAAAAATCTGAAACTGATTTAAAAATATATGTTTGGTTCAATTTTTGGTCCTCACAAAAGTACCTATTGGATATTTTTTGGATCCGCGGATCTTGGTTTGGGTCCATATTTTACCCAAGATCCAATCGGATACTCAAAGCACCCAATATATTTTGAATATATAAGTCATATTTGGATATTTCATATGTGTTTTTGGTATTACAAATATTCTTTAAAGTTCCATGTTCATTTTTTCAGTTATAGCTTTGAGTTTCAAGTAAAATATCAAAAGTTTAAAATATATTTCAGATATTCGAACAAATTTTGGCTATTTTTGAGTTCATCGGATCTTTCGTGGTTAAAATAATTAATGGTAGAATAGAAAAATTATATATAGGTCCAATA
This sequence comes from Brassica carinata, assembly GCA_016771965.1. NCBI lineage: Eukaryota > Viridiplantae > Streptophyta > Magnoliopsida > Brassicales > Brassicaceae > Brassica > Brassica carinata. The sequence goes on from CM028688.1 coordinate 6,822,953, forward strand.
ACCTTTTACATTGAATTTTTATAATGATTCATTTTGATAGTATAAATTCTCTATGTGAACACTACAAAAAAAATTTCTCTACAAAATTGTTTAAATATATAATTTTTTGAAATTTTTTTTTAAATATGAAATATTTTGTTTATAATGCAACATCAAAAGTTTTAGTGATTTATTATTTTAATTATATATCGGTGATTATTATTTTCATGTATGTTTGTTTTGTTTGTTAATTATTTTCTACAAATCTAAAAAATATTTATTTAAATAAAGAAATGAGAATAATATTGCTTCAATTGCCGACATTGTATTTAATGTATCATGTATTAATATGACTATTAATGATAATATTGTATGGTTAGAGAAAATAAAGGGGAAGACCAAAAAATAAAAAAATAAAAAGGTCCAAAACAACTTTTATAGGTAGATTTATTTAAACTCCTTCACTTTTAATAAAGTAGATACGATATTTAATTACGATATTTAATTATGATAGTTAATTACAGAGGTACCCTTAATGAATAAATGTATTATATATAATTTCTATTATTAAAATATTAAATAAATATTTAATTTTAATTTATTTTATATTTTCCAAATAACATATATAATAAAGAAGAAAATATTCATATAATAAAAATGAAAATTGTATTTACAAAAAGGAAAGGAAACATATGTCACGAAAATATATTTTATATAAAATATGATTTTCATAAAAGAGAATTTCACCAAAAAATAGTTACTTTGTTAAAATAAGCATCTCTTTAAATGATAATATTCAAAAGCATAATATATATTTAAAATTGATAAAATAATTTATTTATATCAATCTGTTTCTTAATTTATTACAAAAATAATTTAAACATATACTAAAATATCATTGATGAACCAAAAATATTTTATAATGCTACTATTAAGATTTTTATTAATTTTGCATAATTTCTTTTTATTATATTTTTAGTTTGTCACATTAAGCAAACTACATAAATAGAAAATCTACGAAATTTAATCAAACATATTATACTACTCAAAGTTATTTAAGGCTTCATATTTTTTTAATATATTTATACAGCATAATATACCTCTAACAAGAATGCATAAACCAATACAAATTTTGCTGGTTAAGATTATTTATAATTATTTTAGTTTGTATTTTATACATCTAAACTTTAAATTTTTCAATGTTGTGTTATCAAAATTCGTACTTATCATCACTTCAATTTTTATACTATTTTAAAAATCAAAAAATATTAAATTATACAAAATAATTTATGCAAGTAAATATACATATTTAATATGAAGAACTAAACTGATGTAATAAATAAAACAAATCAAATTTAGTTTAACAAGAATCAAAAGTAATTATGCTTCAATTTGAAGAAAATATGTATAACTCAATATAATCCACAAAATGAGTAATTTAAACAATCTAAATTGTTACTCTCATAGTCAAAAGTCTAAATTCCAAAAAAAAATCATCAAAATTTAATCTATTTCAATACAAAAAAATACTATTGTTAAACCTAGAGAAGTAAAGACAATTTAATATACCTAAATAATAGTAATCAAACCAACTATATATATATATATATATATATCCAAACTACATGTTTGATTAATTCATATAATATTATTTAAAATAAATCATATATAAAAAAATTAAAAATAGTTAAACTGAAATTAGAATATTAATAATTTACATAATTATTTATTTATAAATATTTATATCCGTGCATGAGCACGGGAAAATCACCTAGTGTAAAAATAAATCAGACAGAAAAATAAATTTGAATTAGGTGAAGTTGTTTATGATTTTATTAATCAAAGGGATCAATCAGGAAGGGTGTTAGTGGGATTTAAATGTATTTAGAAATTTTAAAAGTTAAATTTTTAAAAGAAAACTGGAAAGAGCTGGAAAAAACTATTGTGAAAATATATGAAAATAAATTCGTATTACGATTTTAAGAATCTAATGGTATACAGTATTCTCAAAATATTTTTATGAGTAAAATGGTTAAGAATGAAATTCCCAATAATAATAATTTTAATAAATTTATACAATCATTAAAATTCAAACTTTTGAATAACAAAAAAAGTTGTATATAATTATAAAATTATCAAACCATAACACTAGATTTTTGTGAGAATGTATAAACAAATAAAAATAGATTCTATAAATTCTAGAAATCGTTATAAATATAACTTCCAAATAAAACTCTATAAAACAATAAGAATTTATAGTTTAATAAGTAACAATTATTAATTTAAAAAACTAAGAATTTTTGAGTAATTATCTTTAGAACAAAAAAAATTATAAATTCTTTCATACGTGAGAAAAAAGGGAGAATGGAATTCATGTATCAATAATTTGTTAAACTTTTCAACTAAAATAATGAAATTCATTAAAATTTCTCTAAGTGTGTGTGTGTGGGGTGCCTTTTTATGTTTGTTGAAGAATGAGAGGGTCGTTCATATATTTTTGGTGTGGAGGTTGAACCGACAAGGTAATCTAGGAGGAGATATACTGTCGAAATTGATTAGACAAAGCAAACATGAAAACAAAATGCATCACCTCACAAGTCACTACGATGAAAGCAAAAATAAACATGTACTTTTGAAGCTAAAGCTGAATGAATGGTTTATTTTTTCAAGCGGATGATGGATTTTTATCTTAAAGAAACCAATAATAGATGAATGTTGGGGAATCATATGTTCGCGATAAGATCACATTTGGGTGGTATTATAAATTGAACCGGTAATGCCCAGCTCCTAATTTGATTGTCTATACTATATATAAGATCGCAACTATAGTCTTTATTCAATTAATAACCAAGGAAATCATAATCTAAATCATTGGCCTGCCAAGAAAATAACATTTAATTTATGAACTACTGTTTAGAAATTGTAGAACACATATATAAGATTTCAAATGTATTTGGTACTATTATCATGTGAGGTTGTACTTTATGTTACATATAAAACGATCATATACCATTATATTAAAAATTCCTTTTTTCTATAACAACCACAATTAAGAATAATCGTATATAAAAACATAAATGTTTATACAAATACATACTTTGGTTAGTAAACCACAAATATAACTTACATAAAACAAATCAAAAGAACTGATTTAACAGTTAAGTTGACTTATATCAGTGGAGTATGGTGTTAGTATAAGTTAACGAGAACGAATATATGATCATAAACAATGATATAATGACATTTTATGCGAGATTGATGTGTATGGTTTTCAGTTTTGAACATTCAACCGAAAGCAGGAGACTGGGTTAAAAAGTTTGAGACGAAAGTGATTGTCGGGGAAATTTGATTGGCTTAGTAATCCTTGTCCAAAGTGCTAACTTACCTAACACTTAAAACAAATAAAGACAGCTTCTTTATATAGGGTTTTGAATCAAACATCTCACCTAAACCCTAAAAACTGGAACTACGTACATACGGTATATATATATAAATGCTTATAATAATTCTAATACACGTTTTATATCGAATAAACGATAAGAGAATTACAAAGAAAAGAGGTAACAACAACAAAGACAGACTCATTTGATTAAGATAGAGCTACTTATAGCATTTATTACAATAGGTATAACATGAGATCATGAACACTCATTATTCTTTTTTTTGAACAAAAAACACTCATTATTCATGTTCGCAAAATAAATCAATAATTCAGATCATTACAACATTAATTTCCATCTCTTCTTTACTCGAGTGTCCACTACTATACAGTTACATGTGTCGGCTCTGTAGCACTAGGTCAGGTTGCACACATCAAAAGTGTCTTTTTTTCTTTAAACATCATACTTTTTTTTTAAAAGGTCACATGTCCATCCAATTCCATAAATAGAACGCTCACTTCACTTCCCACGACCACATCACTTCACATCGATATCCAAATTTTACTTTCTTTTTATATATTCTCTATATTGCTATATACTCAAACTATGAAACTATACATGGATCCTTCCATCAAAGGGGACCAAGAAATGTTAAAAATCAAGAAACGAGGTCATGAAGATCTTGAGTTAAGTCTGACCCTTTTGCCACATGGTACGACCTCGTCAGAGCTCAATCTCATCGATTCTTTCAAAACCAGCTCATCGTCGACTTCTCATCATCATCAGAATCATCAAGAACATTTGGAAGATCCGAGAGTGTTCTCGTGCAATTATTGTAAGAGAAAGTTCTACAGCTCACAAGCACTAGGCGGCCACCAAAACGCTCATAAACGCGAGCGCACCTTAGCCAAACGCGGACAGTACTACAAGATGAGTCTCTCATCCTCATCTCCTTCTTCAGCGTTCGCTTTTGGCCACGGTTCAGTCAGCAGATTCGCAAGCATGGCATCCTTACAGTTACATGGCTCGGCTAATAACAGATCAACGCTAGGGATCCAGCCTCACTCAGCGAATCATAATCCCTTGTTAGGAAGACAAACAGCGAGTTTAAGTCATGTTTTCAAGCAGACCATTCTCCAGAAACCGGGCATCGGAAAGATGTTGCCGGAAAATTTTCACCTTGAAGCCGCCAGCAGTAATATCAGTAACACTGTTGCTCCTAAGCTGGAGATGATTGGGCATTTCAAGAGCAAAGACGAAGATAATAATCAGTTTAAGAAGATTGACTTGACTCTTAAGCTATGATCTCTTAATTTTCATCTTCTTTTTAGTCTTCATTACTATACCTTTTTGGTTTTTATTATCTTTTGATTCTTATCTTTGTTTAGTATAATGATTGACAGGATGTGTTAGAGTTCCATTAATCAAGTTGTACCTTTCCCCCTTAATATATGTTGGTGTTGAGGTCTATTTTAAGCATATGCAGTACAATACTCAAAACATATAACAAGTTGGATTACGATAAATTGTTAGGTATTCTGACATAATGATTAGGCTGGTGTAACTCTTATGAAAATAAGGCTATCAGAAGTATAACATATATATCATATACCAGCAAAGAATATGTTATTTGTTAAAGTCCAAGTGAAATTAAGCCTACATTATAAATGGGTGTACCAGAAATGATGGAATCACAAAAATATTGTGGAGGAGAATCATTATAATATGTCCTACGTTATGAATAATTGCCCACAAAATTTGTCACCAGTTTATTAGGCGTGAACTGACCTTAGTCAATCAATATGAATAACATAATATATATAATTTTTTATATTATCTATAAAAATTATGTATACAAATGATAGTCTAGTGGAGTATTTTACGTTTAAAAAAAATCAAAATGTAGAGTAGATACAATGTGATTATCGAAGATTGGTCCTACCTGTAGTTTAAAGAAACAGACGTTAATCAAAGAGTTCTTCGTCAGAGGTTGTTGTTTTCATCGCCATGTGACTATTAAAGTTAAATTCCGAGTGTCCTTTTTTAATCTAATCTTGTCACGTCGCAATTATTATTCCAACAATTTTATCACCTTTACATAAGATAATGTTTTTAGTATAGTTTAAATCTAATCGCTTACCAAAAATTATCTGCATTATTGTATGTATCTATTAATAATAGGAATCCTGATTAATTCCAAAGGTTGTGTTTCTTCATTTTAACATTGTGTCTTTTCATTTTAATAGTTGCATTGGTGTAAAAACATTGTGAAAATGTAGAAGTGTCCATCTTTTCATTTTTAACAGGGTGCTTTTCATCTTTAAAACTGAATTTATTTTAAAAACTAGTCAAAATATCTAAAATGCTTGTCACAACTCTTCGAAGGCACCTATTACACAAATTGCAGAATTTTGTTTCACGTTCCCACACTCGTTTTTTAAGAGTCGCATTGTTATAAATTGAAGAGATTGTATAGGTTAATAGATTTATTTGAGGTTTTTTGCCATTATCTCTTTCGCTTCTTATTGTTAGTTTATAATTGAGTTTGGTATAATTTATATAATTTAATTAATAAGTATGTGTAAACTCAATGGGTGCGTGTGCAAAAGTCATAACTTGTTATTCAAAAAAGGGTAGTTAGTTATTTGTGAAAGGTCACGTATTATTACGAAGAGTTACGTTTGTTCATATAAATACCTATATAAGTGAAAGTGTTGTCTTCTGCAAAATTTGTCAATAAATAAAGAAAAAATTTCCAAATGTATGTTGTTCTTTTTTATTTTGTCCAACATGGTATCAGAGCGCCAATGATTTGAGGGCCAGTTTAAGTACAGCGACAAGCAATAATCTGCAAAGGGATTTCAGCAACATGTAGAAATAAAAACAGAGATTAAGCAATAAAGTTGCAGTTAGTGATTCTCATGTTTGGAGAAGAAAGCGATGGCTTGTTGTTTATTAAGATGAAAGTATCTCAAGGACGCACAAACGGTGGAAGTCGGTGTGCTCCGACTCAACCAATGCAAAGTAATCTCGGCAGGGAAATCTGTGTGCCTAATTAACTTAGCACGGAATCTGTTAGGTGTTTCTAAAATGACACAATAGATGTGTGCGGTGATGAAGAACGGTGTTTCAAATCAGCCGACACAAACAAAACAAGACGTCAAAGGAGACGTGATGGTGATCAAAGTAAGACACCAAGCAAGAAAGGAGGGTGCTTACCTAAGAGAAAAAGGGAGCGGGAACCAGTTATAAAAGAACCGAAGAAGACATGACGAAGATCACGCACGGCACAAGATGTGAACCGGTTATAGAAATAGCCGAACAAGACGATGGAAGGAACATTGCAACAAATAATTCCTATATTCGATGGGATGAGTACGACTTCTGGCGTACTACGATGACGAGCATCTTCAGACCAGGAAACTAGGAACGGTGGTGGAACAAGGGATTCCAGATCGACCGTTGATGTGATGTATGTAAGAAAAAAAACATAATCACATGAAAGCCTACTGTTGAAAAAGACAAAGTAAGGCGAATCATCACATATGAGAGTGCTGTGGAGTCTTTCGTTGAGGCCACATGTTGGAAGAAACATAGCGAGACTACTCGGCACAAGAAGATGCTTACCTATGAGTGAAAGGAAGCATTATCTGGTTGTAGAGACAATCGAAGAAGACGTGGAAAAGATTCACGCACAGAAAAGAATTCAAGGAGGTGTGAAGATAGTCACATGAAACTTGAAGGAGACATGTAGAAGACTAGGGGAAAGGGGATCCTAAGAGTTACTACTTCAAGAAAAAGAAACAATTGACAAGAGAGTATCAGTTGTGCAACAAATAAGAAGGTGAGAGGATTACCTGTGTATGGGGAACGCAGTCACTAAAGAAAATGTAGAGGCTGAGAAGAAGAATGGACAGAGTTTCCATAGTCAAGCATCTGAAGAAAACAGAAGAAGAAGAAGAAGTCTCCAGATTTCTTGTTTGTGTTCCACTATCTTTTGAGGTTTAACAAGACAAAGAAAGTTAGTGAGGAGGGTGGTTCTCAAGGATTTGGCTAAGGAGGATTCAAGATGAAATTTGTGCTAAAGGACTTTGAGAAACCAAAGAGACTGTGGTTTAGGTCAAGTTGATGGTTATATAAAACCAAACAAACCGAGGTTAGAGAAGACCGAGTTGATGGTCAATAGAAGACAAAAGAACTACGATGAAAAAGCCAAGGTGATGGTCATAAGAATTGTGTGGCAAAAATTTATGATCGAAGAAGTTATTAAAACAAAAAAAAGAGCAGAAAAAAGTAAGCAGCACGATGAAGAAGAAGAAGTCACAAGACTTGGAAAAAGTTGGAAGCTTGAGCACCAAGTTGTGAAGAACAAAAAGGGAATATTGGTGTAAAACAGAAACTCAATTAAGGGGGAGTATTAGTTTATAATTGAGTTTGGTAAAATTTACATAATTAAATTAATAAGTATGTGTAAACTCAATGGGTGCGTTTGTAAACGTCATGACTTGTTACTCAAGAAAGGGTAGTTAGTTATTTGTGAAAGGTCATGATCATTACGAAGAGTTGCGTTTGTCATGTAAATATCTATATAAGTGACAGTGTTATCTTCGGTAAAATTTGTCAATAAATAAAGAGAAATTTTCCAAATATATTTTGTTCTCTTTATTTTGTCCAACACTTATCTCTTTTTCTTTGCCATCCTTTGCCGACGAACTTCTTTTCTCTACCCTCTCTCCTTTTCAGATTATGTCACCTTTCTGTCTCTGTACTTTATGATCTATTTCTTTACAAATACTGTCTCGTATGAGTTTCTGTGAGTTAACCGTCTCTCTTCTTTTCGTATGAGTTTTTGTTTTACATTAAGTTTACTGTCCTCTGTTGAGTTTTCGGATCTATTTCCCTGCAATTACTTAGATGTCGCTGTTAAGTTCCTAATTATTCCCATTCAGAATATCAATAGAAACCACAATTCAATACAGTCATTTTCTGTATCATAATAACCAGAAGGTACCTTTCAAATGATATGGCGTCCATATTGGAGAGACGGCAAATTTGTCTGATCTTACAAATTTTCAAAACAAATAGATTTTATGTTTTTAGATGTTTTATAAATTGTACATGTGTACCAATCTTCTCCTGAAGATAATTGCCAAACTTGTTGGACTGAGTTCCATGTTAACAATGGAGCGCTTATCAGCATTCCCTTTACTAACGCAAGTTCCTACCATCAATGCTGGAGAATCTGTCATCCCATCACTTGCAGCGGTTGTCAGCTTCATAAAATGGGCACTCGTATCAACTAATGTGTTTGTGCACAATCGCAGATAATCCGTGCCATAAAATGGCTACCTGCATCATTGCTTCCTCTGCCATAAAATTCTATGTAATTAATATTGTTACTGAAATAACCAGATGTTTAGTTCAAAAAAAAACTAGATGTGTTGGTTTTTTATGATCTGGAAGATAGACAAAAATGTCTTTTCCTCTAAGAAACATACTAATGTAATATGGTTATTTTTTAATTACTGTTGAGTTCAATATATAATTTTACATGTATTGCAAAGAAAAAAGTGCGTTGTTAAAGAACATAACCAAACAAGAGAATAGAAATTATTCATGAGCTACAAGAAGAATATCAAACATAATCAGAAACTTATTAAAAAATCATGGAAGGTAAAATCTATTTATTAAATTATACACTGTATTAATAGAATAACTATTTGAAAGTCAAAAAAATTGGAACAGGAACGTGTATAGTCTGCTGCGTATACGCTAGTAACTTGGTGGTTGAATGTACAGTTGACAAAACTCTTAAGTACTTTTTATGTATATTAAGATAATCTAAACCAAGAAAAAATATTTTTTTATATGCACATTTAGTTTATGAATGAATTTGATATATGTGTTATTACAATTTTGTAGCTAAACAATTGCAACCGATTACATGAAACATTGCAATTTTTGGTGATGAACTATTGCAATTTTTGGTAACTGTAAATTTTGGAGATGAACCATTGCAACTTTTGGTGCTAACCATTATAACTCCTGGTTAACCTTGATTTTTTGAAATGATGTGTCTTTTTATTCTACATATTGCATAAGTTTTGACAAGATTGTTAAAATATATAAGCATGTGTACTTGTTATAAGGTTGTGTCTTTTCATGTTAAATTAACATTGAATTTTAAAAGATCGTAAAAGGCGTATAAGAATTTGCCTTTGTATCATACATTTTTATAGATTTTTAAAAAGTTATATAGATTTTTTTTAAAAAAATTCTTTTTGCCTAAAGATGTGTTATCTATTTTATAAACATCATATTTTTATAAGGATTCTCAAAATATCTGAGGATATGACTTTTTATCCTACAGTTTGCATAAGTTTTTGATGAGTTATTTTAGTTCATTTTCCTATCTATTTTACATAAATTTAAAGAATATTATAATTTGTTTAAAAATATTCAGGTATTTGATTTTTGGGTAATTAAATTATTTTATCTAATATTACATAAACCATTACAACTATTAGTGATGGTAATCTTTTGTGATGAACTATTACAAATATGACAAAACTATTGAATAATTGGTAATAGTAGACTTTTGGTGATTAACCATTGCAACTTTTGGCTTTGACAATTATAACTCTTAACTAATTATTGTAATGTTTGGTTGTTAACTATTGCAATCTTTAACTATCTATTTAAGGAATTGTGAATGTTGACAAATTATAATAAAAAATAAATAGGTAGTTGAGATTAAAAAAAAGAGAGATATCTATGCTTAACTGATCATTAAATATCTTAAAAAAATACATTAAATATGGAATTTTTTGTTATTGTCAATGTAAATTAGTCAAAATCAGAATAAAAATTGGATTGCATTAATCTACAAAAGATTTTGTCTTATCCTATATTATTGCTACTAATAATATGTAATAATAGTAATTTTACTAAAGTTCGAGTGTGTGTTTTTTATTCTTATAAACTGCATAATTTTTACTGATGTTACTTTTGTCATGCGATTATATAAATCTATTTGTCGAAAAATATTATATATTCTATTTCTTATATTTTTTAAGAATTTTAAAAAGTCAAAATATATGGCTTTTCTTTTTCAAAATAAAGTTTATTGAAAACCATGAGTTATACTAACGAACTAACACTATTTTGTATTTTCAAATATAAATTGACATTTTCCATTAATGTTTTTATTACTAATTATAACAGTGCTTTTCCTAAATCTCTGCATGAAATAATATATTGTCATAAATCTAAGCTTGAAATTTATTTTGGTTTCTTGCTTATTGATTTTTTAAATATATATATATATATATACTGATTTATATATTCAAAAAAATCATGATAAAGGATTAGTTGGAAATGTTCATTTTATTTCAATAATAAGTATAACCCACTTTTTGGAACAACAATTCAGGTAGAGTAAGTGATATCTATTCAATTTTAAAAAATTTACTTACTATCAAACTATATGTAAGAAACTTACATATTTGATTTGATTTCTGAAGAGATTTATAGATAATGACAAATAACTAATGTTAAACCATTCATTCTATATTAAATGCTACTTCTTAAATTACATTTTTAGTATTGTTGTACTTGACAATAAACACAATATATTGTTAATTGGTTTGATAAATTAAACTACAGTGAATGAGATTACATTTTCTTATTATGTAAGCATTGATGAGTTTTTATATGATCATGGTAACTGAACATTTTTTATAAATTCAAAGTTCTACAACAGTTTCACTACAATGTCACTACAATGTCACTATTAAATTTATTTACATTCAAAGTTAAAAAAATCATTAAAGAAAAAAAAATCATAGATACAGATGAGTTTTTACTCGTTACATGATAATGGAATTAAAATTGAAGTATCAAATATAATTTTGAAATATATATATATATATATATATATATATATATAATTTTAAAGTAATTGAGTTTGATGAATATCCACCATACAAATCATAACACTATCATTGATATTATAAATCCAATATATTATGTGATGGTATTTTGAAAAGACAAATAATTTAAGATTCTTTCAATTTATGTAAAGATATACCGAATTTGCTTCTTAATATCTATGCAGGTAAATTTTGTAATGGCTCACTTTTACAGAAGATACAAATATGAATTAAAAAAAAAAAGAATATGTGAGTGATATGCTAAGAAAAATATATTAAGGGAAAATATATATTAAGAGATAAAATATCTTAAAACTATCATATAATTATGTTTTTGACCATACACGTTTTACATGGTTTCAAATCAATCATATTCAGCTTGTTGTTATAAGTTACTTTACTAATTTAGTAAATGATTATATTGGATTGTGTTTACTTCTAAGTATTTTCAAATATTCAGTTATTTTCTAAATTTTTAAATGACTAATAGAAGATATATCTTATTTGGTATTGACATATTTCTAATTTTGTTACAAGCAAACATATAAAGAAAATATAAGTTTTTAGTATTTTAAATAAAAGAATATAGTTGCATACAAGATAATTTTATAACACATGTATTTCTTCAAAATTTTTTTTTATAAAATGTTATTTTGTAAACTATAGTATATATATATATATTTTTATAAAATGAGTTCACGTGCGATATCGCACGGGTTCCTTACCTAATAATAATTACTTTTGTTACTTGACATTTCTCGATAGCTTATAAACTTTCTGTAATGATATGTGACCATGTGGATGAGAGCGATCTACTAGTAAAAATTAATTATTGTATTAGATTTACTGAATCATAACCTAAAGATTCTGTGGAGTTTGCTTTTGGTGGGGTTTCGTATCAAGTTGATGTTTACATTAAAGCTATATAATAACGCTAATCATTGCAATTAACAATCAACATTTTCCACAAATCAAGATGTTAACGATGCGGAAATCATGTTGTTACGCACCATAATTAACCTCACAGTATCCTCTTACGTCACAGTTGATACGGACCAGAATATCTTTCATAATTAAATAAGTTCAGCTGGCTTGTCCCTTTTATCTTCTGGTATATATCACAGTAAATCCACACTAGGGAGTTTAAAAAAAAGAAAAGTAAAAAGTCATTAAATCATGGAGTTGCTCCTATGTTAAGGAACACTAGAATTTGGTTTGGAAGTTACCAAGTCAGACACAAGTGTTAGCTAGCAAGTTCCTAATAGTGTAATAAAAATTACCACATAAGGTCATCATAAGTCCTAAAGCACTTTCAGTCTCACCATTTGTAGTAAGAACCAGTGCAAACAAGAGATACCACAAAACATGTCAACATGTATATGTGACTCTCCATGCTCGTACTTATGCACCTAGTAGTAGCTTTTACACAAACAATAAAAATTGATCAAGAACATCTTCAAATCCTTCATTCAATTCCCCGTTATTCTTGCTAAGAATGCTAATACAATTTCATGAAATAAAAGTTAAAATTACAAAAATGTGATCAACAAAATGTAGAATTTCTATACTTGATTCCACGGCAACAATGGTAAAAACATAAAAGTAAATATAATCTATACAATATCGATTGAGCTTTGTATCGAACATGACTAGAGCAGTGATACAAACTTGATGTGAACAGAAACGATAGATGTCAGGACAAACACTAAAGGAAAAGCTCGAAGACAAAGTGAGTAACAAAACATCAAAGCGTACAAGAAACTGATTCATCAACCTAAGTCATTTCTCTAAAGAAGCAGAAGGATGCCGCTTGAGGATCGCCTTGTAATTACCAAAGGAAAACAGGATAACTTCAACTGCCGGAATTTATCACGAGAATTGATCCAACAGGGGGATCTCTGCTTTCAGATATGCTCCAGCATTTTTTGTATTATTTATAAGCTCTTACTACTACTCCTAGGATGATTGATGCAGTCAGTTTCCATATTTTATAAAAGTAAGGCATTGCTTTCATTTGTTTTTGATTGCAGAGGAGTATGGGGGTGGGATGATTCATACATCTTTGTAGCCAACCGTTCAAGAGGAATTGATGTGATCTCCCCGAAACTAAAGCTAACAGTGAAGGAGCTGCATAACCCTTTAATGAAAACTATTCCGTGCAGGATCCATTGCCATCCTCTTCATGTTGGGATGCTTGCAGGCTCCACTGCTGGAGGACAGGTCTATGTTTGGACAAGAAAGTAGTCTCATTGGAACTGAACTTTAATGTTAAATTCTTGTGTGATTTGCGTTAACCCTGAAGTGAGTCAACAAAATGAAAGCAGCTACAGCATTAGTTCCAAAAGATAACCCCACATCAGAGCACAACCCTCTTCATCTATCACCTAAGTTTCCTTTCCAATCATCTTACTGAGATCTAGGGTGAATCCACATTTGCTTGATTCTCTCCTTGTTTCTGTACATTGTCCTTCTGCTCCTTGCTCGGTTTAGATTCTTCTTTTAGTGGGTGGTTTGCAGAACGATCGTCTTGTGTTTTGGTTGGAGCATTCTCTGAAGGTTTCTTTTCTTCCAGAACAATCTCTTTTATCGTCTCTTCGATTTTTCCCAGTCTCATTTTCATCTCCATTAACTCTTCCTGAGACTTGGTTGCTTCTGCTTCTTCTAACGCCTTCTTTTCAGCTTCTTCTCTCGCTTTCTTCTCTTCTTCTTTTCTCTTCTTCTCTCCAAGTTCCTGAAAACAAGTCCAATATCATAACCCATACGCTCAGAAAATATACCCAACACTAGCTAGAGTAATCAACATGGATGACAAAATCTCTGAGGAAAACTGATATCAGTTTTGATAATGAGCAAGAACGAGAAAACTCACAGCGTCCATGATCTTCATTTTACGCCGAGCAAATTGAGCTACTAGATACACAGCTGTTACAAAACAAAAAACAAAAAACAATAGCCATTAAAAACTGAGACCTTTGAACAGAAAACACTTAAGGGTGAAGGGATGTACCTAGAGACGGCAAGCAGACGATAATGAACTGCACCACATGCCAGTCAAGCCTAAAGCAAAGTATAACACATGTGAGTGCATATTACAACAACAACCAGCACAAGAACTCACATTACTTCAAGTGATCTCTCCACTTGTTTCTACCTAAAGAAGCTAAAACATTCCACAGTTCTAACATTGTATGAGCTTTATGTCACATTGCTAGTGCCAAAGATGAAAACTTTAAGGCAGAGAAAAGTACCCAAACTTATTCTTCTTGGGTGGTTCGGTGAACAAGATCTTCGCAGCCGTCACGAAATCGAGTTTATCCAGTTTCTTGTACGTCTCATCGTATCGAGAAACAACAACACTCGATTCCGTTTTCTCCGGTTTGTTCCCGCCGTTCTCTCCTTTAGTGCAGAGACGTCGGATCCTATAGTGCTTCAACCGGGTCGCGAATCCGACCCACGAGCCTCTGCCGCGAAGCATCTTGATTTCTCCCGGCGACAACAGCTCCACTACGACTCGCGCATTCTCCACACAGAGTCAGCGTTTCAAAACGCAGCGTTGAGGCAATTGGGTTTCCGGGTTACCCGGATTACACCGGATCTTGAGTTATGGGGGACAATGATCTATAACAGACCAAAAGACAAAAAGTTTCACATGACCATCGTGATCTATCACACCGCTACCAGAATTACCACTCGCCATTAACGAAGTTTTATGTGAACCATCGGATCAAATAATGGAACTCTAATCTCTACGTCCAATTTCTTCCTTTCTCTCGTCTGTCCCACCCAAAATCCATATTAACTCCCTCACATCTTCATCTTCTTCATTACTCAACCACCCACGAAAATTCATTTCAATCACCAACCAAAGTTTTCTTCAAGTTTTATCCACAAACCTTTAATTGCTTTCTTGGTTCTTCTACGCCTTTTCTCGCCCTCAAACAAAGAATGTGCCTCGTCCTTGGTCTTGAAATCGCTGGTAAGTGTATACTCTCTCCCTCTCCTTCTCTCTCACTCTTCTCTTCTTTTTATTTGTTTTCTGTTTAGTTTTAGTCCCATAATATGTATGTTACCATTATGAGTCGTTCCATGGTTTAAGATAACGTTCTTATAGTATGAATCATGATATTGTAGATTAAATCATTTTTACATTGGTTACACGGTACAACAGACGTTGAGTACACCTGGTAAACCTGGTAAAACTCGTTAAGAATAACACTAGTACAACTAGTAAACCCGGTACAACTCTAAGTAACATCAATAAGAGTATGGGTAAAACTTCAGATAACTCTTAGTAGTCCTTTGACAAGTCAAATACTAAGATAACTAAGATAACTTATAAACGATCGTTACATGTAAACCAAGATAACCGGTAATACTAGTATAACCCGTATTTTAGCGACTTTTAACTCGTGATAACCGATATAACTCGTAGTCGTAATGTTGGTTTTAACTCTTCGTGAACTATGGATGGTAATCGAGCTGTGGTGATACATTTTGATCATGGTGGAGACAAAATATATATACATTAGTAATGAGAGGAAAATATGAGGAGATAACCTATTCTCGCTTGGTTGATAGAATAGGCAAGAAAATGAATATCGATGTACCGCTAATTAAGCTTCAATCGAGCTACTATCCCCGGTCGTGGATAATAAGAGGCCTTGTTATATTTTGGATGATGAAGATGTTTTAGGATATTTAATGGAGGTGGATAGGAAAACCGGCGTAGTGTTTTGCATGTGGAGTTTTCCAAAATATCTCGTAAAATCGAGTAACGGCGCTTTCTATGAACGAGGAAATTCAGATTGATGCCGAGCTAATGATGGTATGGCTGGAGTTGAGGAGTTGGCAATTGTTCCTCAAAACCAATCAGATGGGTATAATCATGAGGAGTTAGCAATTGTTCCTCCAAGACAATCGATAGGTATGATCATGAGGATTGCAATGAAGAGGGTGATGAAATGAATGATAGGGAGGAGTTGCCTGGCCGTTACACCATCTGTAGACACAATTGTCAATGCTGAGTGGGATGATGGTATTGATATGAGTTTGTATCAAGAATTTGCGACTAAGGAAGAGCCGAGGAATTTAGGGACGCAGGAGTGCATTCAATTGTTTTGAGGTTGATATAATCAAGACTAATCGCATCGCTTATGTATTGAAATGTCGGGGTTGGATGCGATGGTATTTACGAGCTGCAAGGCTGAAAACTCAGCCTTTTCAGGTCGAACGATGAAAGATGCATACGCGTACTCGGGAGAGGGAAGTGTAACCAAGAGGGGAAAAGAGGAACACCAAGCTTGGTCGCAGGAGTGGTGCATGAAGATTATCCAGGCCAATACAAGACTCCAGATCCAAAGTCTCTCATAAAGTTGGTGAAGAACAAACTAGGTGTCACGGTTTCATATTCTACGCCTTTGAGAGGGAAACACAAAGCTGTCGTTGATTTGCGTGGTAACCCTCGTGAGAGTTTTGCTAGACTTCCATCTTACTTGTACATGTTAGAAAGAATGAATCCTGGTACCATCACAAGATTAGTAGTGGATGAGAAGAAGCAGTTTAAGTATATGTTCTTTCATGCTAAAGCTTGCATCGAAGGGTTTCAAGCAATGAGGAAAGTGATAATAATGGATGGAACTCACCTGAAGGGTGTGTATGGAGGAGTGCTTCTCATTGCCACTGCTCAGGATCCAGATCATCATCATTATCCCCGCTTTGCGGTAGTAGATGGTGAGAAAATGCGAGGGAGTGGTTTTGACTATACTGAAAACTTTGATACCGGATGATCCTCAGCTTGTTTTTGTACTGATAGAAACCAATGCATCATCAAGAAGGTGCACGAGGTGTACCCAATGGCGATCCATGGATATTGCATTTTCACTTGTCTAATAATGTTGCCGGAGCATGCAAAGAAAGTTAACAAGAAAGGGTTGCCGAAGTTTAAAAATTGCTGGTATGTACACGAGGTCGAGTTCGAAAAGCTACAATGATTTCAGGAGAACGTTGCCTCGCCGCTGAGTATCTAGATGAGAGTGTTCATGAGACCAAATGGGCAAGATGTCAATTCCGGAGAAAGGTACAACATAGATACAACCAACACCGCTGAATCAATAAATGGTGTTTTAAAGGAACCAAGGAAATATGCATTGTTGCCAATGCTTGATGTGATCATTGGGAAGATGGTAGAATGGTTTAACAAATATCGCGGATTTATCTTTACTGCCCAGAGACAGATACTAATTCCTACGGTATGGGATATTGCATCACGCTTATCCGAAGGCAAAAAGCTCACGGTGATGGAGCTAAACAGATTTGAACGCCGCATTAATCGTGATTGGCAAAGATGGTCAAGGTTATTATGTTGATTTAGGCAACGGAACATGCCAGTGCAAGTGTTTTGATATTGATCGGTATCCTTGTGTGCATGCACAGGCGCATCATCGCGTGGAGAAATGTCCAAGACTATTGTTCTAAGTATTATTATATGGAGCAGTGGACTTTGGCATATTACAATACAATATATCCAGTGCCTCATCATTCATTATGGGAAAGTTATGAAATTCCGTGATGAAATCCTATCTCAGTTGTCTACCCTCCGCGATGTGGAAAGAAAGAAAGGAAGACTACAAGAAACTAGATTTCCATCACTGGGGAATATCGGAGGAAGAAAAAGAAGAAGTATCCACCATTGGTGTGTGAGAATGATGGAATTGACAAATGATGAAAGTGGAAGCGATGGAATTGATGAATGAGTCTTACTTATGTGTTATGGAACTTGCTTATGTCTTGTGAGTCTTACTTATGTGTTATGGAACTTGCTTAGTCTTGTGAGTCTTACTTATGTGTTATGAAACTTATTTATGTGTTGTAGAACTTATTTATGTAATGTGTTGTTTCGCCAGTACAACAGTACAATTGGTAAAACTTCATTAAACCTAACATTCATGTTTTGTGTTGTTATCTTGGTACAACTAGTAAAACTAAAAATAAGTTATAATGGAATAACTAGTTCAACTATGTCTAGTTTACTAAAATAGGTTCTATGGAATAACTAAGACAACTATGGAGGATCTGAAATTTAAATATTATTTTAGGTTTTTCCATATTAATAAAACATTCAAATGGTCTAATTTTAATTGTTTGGATAGGTTTCTTTGTGTTTTGTATTGTTTTTTTTTTTCCTGGATTTCTACCTCCATCACAAAAGTTTGCTTGATCTACCTTATACTTTTAAGGTTTGTTAACATATTTGTCCACATATTTTTGAAAACATACATGACAAGTATTTTCACAATAGTGATGATTTCATTGTATCCCGCAAACACATGTTAACATAAATGAGTGGTACAACTTAGATAATGGTATTTTCTCTTTGGTACAACTAATATATTCGTGTTTCATCGCCAAAGTACAACTCAGACAAACTAGTATAACTAATAAACTAGTACAACTTTGTGCAAGCCAAGATAACTAATAAATTAGTATAACTTTGTAGAAACCAAGACAACTAAAAACTAAAACAACTTTGTGTGCATAATGAGTTTCAAATAAGTGGATTCCCGGATAAGTCCTACACTTTTAATTTAACACTAGTGTACTAGTTTTTCTAGTTATACTACTTTCATATTTTTGGCATAGTTGATGATGTAATGTTGTTTTACTTCCCACCGTAATTGCAACCTGCTCAACCACCAAGTTTGGATTTAGGTTTTAAAACACACACACATACAAGTTTTAGGTTTTAAAACACACACACATACAAGTTCATCCGTTTTAGGTTTTAAAACAAACACATACAAGTTCCAAAACAACAACATAGTTCAGCCAAATCAGTTTGGCGTAAAGGAGACCTCAACAAATGAGAACGCTGGGCACCCTCTTTGGCATCTCAAATAGATCCTGTGAATCTCCAACCGCTGTGTTCTCTAAAGCGCCATCAACTCTAACCTCACCTTCCTTCTCCAAAGCATCATCATCTACAACCTCATCTGTCTTGTCCACGCAGCCTTTTTCCGCAGCAGCCTCTCAATCTCTGCAGATCCGCTATAATTTGAAGTGTAGATTGTTCATCTCCATCTTCAGATCTACATTGAACAAAAATACATCCCGACTTAGATCATCATCATTAAAATAAAATTTGAAGTTATATGTTATCATGACTTACCTTGCATCAACTTCTCAGCCTCTACCTCGATATGTTTCTCACCATCCTTCTCAGCCTCTACCTCGATATGTTTCTCACCATCCTTCTCAGCCTCATCACCATCCTTATCAGCCTTATCACCATCCTTGTTAGTCTCATCACCATCCTTATCAGCCTTATCACCATCCTTGTTAGTCTCATCACCATCCTCGCCTCCTTATCAGGCTCATCATCACCATCCTTATCAGCCTTATCACCATCCTCGCCTCCTTATCAGGCTCATCATCACCATCCTTATCAGCCTTATCACCATCCTTGTTAGTCTCATCACCATCCTTATCAGCCTTATCACCATCCTTGTTAGTCTCATCACCATCCTTATCAGCCTTATCACCATCCTTGTTAGTCTCATCACCATCCTTATCAGCCTTATCACCATCCTTGTTAGTCTCATCACCATCCTTATCAGCCTTATCACCATCCTTGTTAGTCTCATCACCATCCTTATCAGCCTTATCACCATCCTTGTTAGTCTCATCACCATCCTTATCAGCCTTATCACCATCCTTGTTAGTCTCATCACCATCCTTATCAGCCTTATCACCATCCTTGTTAGTCTCATCACCATCCTTATCAGCCTTATCACCATCCTTGTTAGTCTCATCACCATCCTTATCAGCCTTATCACCATCCTCGCCTCCTTATCAGGCTCATCATCACCATCCTTATCAGCCTTATCACCATCCTCGCCTCCTTATCAGGCTCATCATCACCATCCTTATCAGCCTTATCACCATCCTTGTTAGTCTCATCACCATCCTTATCACCATGTATCTCACCCTCCTTATCACCATGTATCTCACCCTCCTTATCACCAAGTATCTCACCTTACACTATACATCTACCCTCCGAACGATTAACTTTCTCCGGATTTTTCTTCTTCCAACTCCTTTACTTGTTTCCGAAGCCAATTGTTTTGTTTCAATGCAAATCCATCATCCATTCTTTTGTTCAACTTCAACTCTAATTCTCTTAAACCTCACGACTGCTTTGCTTGAACTCCTGCTTCACTCCCTCTTCACCTCGCTTTCTGCCTCTTCCTGCCTCGCTTTCCTGCTTCATTCCTGCTTCGCCTCGCTTCTGCTTCGCCTCCTGCCTCCTCTTGTTGCTCTCGGGTTCTCACATCCATCTCATATAGATCCGGCCAGAAGATTTTTTCCCCGGTTCCATTAGGATCTTGTTCCAACTGTCAACAGCTATGTCGATCCGAATCATCTATCAGCTCCAAGTCTTCAAAAGTCCCTTCATCCATTATTTCATACAAAAGGTCTACTTCATTTCCTTTTGGTTCCAAAACACTGATAATCTCCTGAAATGACCAACAACAAATTACACATTTAATTAACTATGAACTTGAAGAAAATGACATAAACAACACTTAAAAAAATTATAAGCTTTTACCTTTGTGTTTCCTAGCGTCCGATAAATCATGTCAAGTGGAAATCCTGTTGTTCGGTCCTCTTGAACTTCCATTTGCACATTCTTGGACAACCATCAAAACAGTTTGAACAGGCTCTCTCAATCTTTCCCTAAGGACGTGGATACATTCAAATGCTAATATCCGCACATCATTTCACACAATCACTTTAGTTATATTATAACAAATATGCTTATGAAAAATGTTATTCATATACCTCCAAAGGGTTGATAAACCCAGGAAATACCCACTGTGCATGCTCTGGGATCCCATCACGAAAATGATCCCTTACATGAAAAATCTCCTTCATGCAATCATCAAAGGTGTAACGGCCCCATGGAAATTCGGTGCAAAACTCCAAATCTTCTACTGCTTGAGAAGGAAATACTCAATGAAGTATCCTGCTTTGGACCTTCCTCTTAAAACTGAGCCAGAAAGTAAAGAACCGCCATCCTCGACGATCGCCACTACCATCAAATTTCATCTTCAAGTTTCTCCTTAACATCCGCTCACACTTGCAGACCTTTTCCTTCCCATCCTTTGTCTTCTTCACTTTAAAATACTTTCTCGCAAACTTCAGTCTCCCTATGCTCGATAGTTTTCTGGATATGAGTGGCGATAAACCGAGAGGAGGCTATGTTCCCCGATAGAGTATCTAATTGGAACACCGCTTACCCCAAACCAAGCTTTTCATTCTTCTCTCTGTATGCATAGTACGAAGTAGCAACATCCACAATCCCATCACTTTTCTTGTTGAGGTACAATCCATGTGGAATATATGCTTGAACTGAGGATGTTCCTGAAACCAACTATTCTCGAGGCATCCAACTTACCAATCGCCTTGTTCGAAAATCGTGTTGATGGCACCTCGAGGAGAGCTTGCAACCCTTTCCATAGTTGCTCGGATTGAAGAAAACCAGCAGGTCTGTCAGCTTCTATGGTCATATCATCACTCTCAACCTGAAAAATACAAACAAAATACAAAGAATAAATAACCGAAGTTATACAACACATAAACACTTAGTTGTACCAGCTTACACTAATTAAATTAAAAATAATATTACTAGTTCTACCAGCAAGCCTAGTTATACAACAACAACACCATCTCATTAAACAGTTATACAAAATACTTCTCTATATACTAACGACCACGATAAGAAGCTGAATTGCACCGCTTATATTACTTATAAAAAAATTTTACTAGTTATCCCTGAATTTGTTTACAACATATTATTACCAGTTGCACCATTTTCACTCTTTTAGTTGTACTAGTAATTTAATACTCGGTTGTATTAGTTAGACTAATTATACTTTTCATAGTTATACCAGCTTATATTAGTTATAAGAAGTGTGGTTGTACTAGTTATACTAGTTCCATTGATTCTGCTTTTACAACATTTTATTACCAGTTGAACTAGTTTCTTCTTCTTCTTCTTCTTCTTCTTCTTCTTCTTCTTCTTCTTCTTCTTCTTCTTCTTCTTCTTCTTCTTCTTCTTCTTCTTCTTCTTCTTCTTCTTCTTCTTCTTCTTCTTCTTCTTCTTCTTCTTCTTCTTCTTCTTCTTCTTCTTCTTCTTCTTCTTCTTCTTCTTCTTCTTCTTCTTCTTCTTCTTCTTCTTCTTCTTCTTCTTCTTCTTCTTCTTCTTCTTCTTCTTCTTCTTCTTCTTCTTCTTCTTCTTCTTCTTCTTCTTCTTCTTCTTCTTCTTCTTCTTCTTCTTCTTCTTCTTCTTCTTCTTCTTCTTCTTCTTCTTCTTCTTCTTCTTCTTCTTCTTCTTCTTCTTCTTCTTCTTCTTCTTCTTCTTCTTCTTCTTCTTCTTCTTCTTCTTCTTCTTCTTCTTCTTCTTCTTCTTCTTCTTCTTCTTCTTCTTCTTCTTCTTCTTCTTCTTCTTCTTCTTCTTCTTCTTCTTCTTCTTCTTCTTCTTCTTCTTCTTCTTCTTCTTCTTCTTCTTCTTCTTCTTCTTCTTCTTCTTCTTCTTCTTCTTCTTCTTCTTCTTCTTCTTCTTCTTCTTCTTCTTCTTCTTCTTCTTCTTCTTCTTCTTCTTCTTCTTCTTCTTCTTCTTCTTCTTCTTCTTCTTCTTCTTCTTCTTCTTCTTCTTCTTCTTCTTCTTCTTCTTCTTCTTCTTCTTCTTCTTCTTCTTCTTCTTCTTCTTCTTCTTCTTCTTCTTCTTCTTCTTCTTCTTCTTCTTCTTCTTCTTCTTCTTCTTCTTCTTCTTCTTCTTCTTCTTCTTCTTCTTCTTCTTCTTCTTCTTCTTCTTCTTCTTCTTCTTCTTCTTCTTCTTCTTCTTCTTCTTCTTCTTCTTCTTCTTCTTCTTCTTCTTCTTCTTCTTCTTCTTCTTCTTCTTCTTCTTCTTCTTCTTCTTCTTCTTCTTCTTCTTCTTCTTCTTCTTCTTCTTCTTCTTCTTCTTCTTCTTCTTCTTCTTCTTCTTCTTCTTCTTCTTCTTCTTCTTCTTCTTCTTCTTCTTCTTCTTCTTCTTCTTCTTCTTCTTCTTCTTCTTCTTCTTCTTCTTCTTCTTCTTCTTCTTCTTCTTCTTCTTCTTCTTCTTCTTCTTCTTCTTCTTCTTCTTCTTCTTCTTCTTCTTCTTCTTCTTCTTCTTCTTCTTCTTCTTCTTCTTCTTCTTCTTCTTCTTCTTCTTCTTCTTCTTCTTCTTCTTCTTCTTCTTCTTCTTCTTCTTCTTCTTCTTCTTCTTCTTCTTCTTCTTCTTCTTCTTCTTCTTCTTCTTCTTCTTCTTCTTCTTCTTCTTCTTCTTCTTCTTCTTCTTCTTCTTCTTCTTCTTCTTCTTCTTCTTCTTCTTCTTCTTCTTCTTCTTCTTCTTCTTCTTCTTCTTCTTCTTCTTCTTCTTCTTCTTCTTCTTCTTCTTCTTCTTCTTCTTCTTCTTCTTCTTCTTCTTCTTCTTCTTCTTCTTCTTCTTCTTCTTCTTCTTCTTCTTCTTCTTCTTCTTCTTCTTCTTCTTCTTCTTCTTCTTCTTCTTCTTCTTCTTCTTCTTCTTCTTCTTCTTCTTCTTCTTCTTCTTCTTCTTCTTCTTCTTCTTCTTCTTCTTCTTCTTCTTCTTCTTCTTCTTCTTCTTCTTCTTCTTCTTCTTCTTCTTCTTCTTCTTCTTCTTCTTCTTCTTCTTCTTCTTCTTCTTCTTCTTCTTCTTCTTCTTCTTCTTCTTCTTCTTCTTCTTCTTCTTCTTCTTCTTCTCCACCACTGACTCATTCTTCTTCTTCTTCTTCTTCTTCTTCTTCTTCTTCTTCTTCTTCTTCTTCTTCTTCTTCTTCTTCTTCTTCTTCTTCTTCTTCTTCTTCTTCTTCTTCTTCTTCTTCTTCTTCTTCTTCTTCTTCTTCTTCTTCTTCTTCTTCTTCTTCTTCTTCTTCTTCTTCTTCTTCTTCTTCTTCTTCTTCTTCTTCTTCTTCTTCTTCTTCTTCTTCTTCTTCTTCTTCTTCTTCTTCTTCTTCTTCTTCTTCTTCTTCTTCTTCTTCTTCTTCTTCTTCTTCTTCTTCTTCTTCTTCTTCTTCTTCTTCTTCTTCTTCTTCTTCTTCTTCTTCTTCTTCTTCTTCTTCTTCTTCTTCTTCTTCTTCTTCTTCTTCTTCTTCTTCTTCTTCTTCTTCTTCTTCTTCTTCTTCTTCTTCTTCTTCTTCTTCTTCTTCTTCTTCTTCTTCTTCTTCTTCTTCTTCTTCTTCTTCTTCTTCTTCTTCTTCTTCTTCTTCTTCTTCTTCTTCTTCTTCTTCTTCTTCTTCTTCTTCTTCTTCTTCTTCTTCTTCTTCTTCTTCTTCTTCTTCTTCTTCTTCTTCTTCTTCTTCTTCTTCTTCTTCTTCTTCTTCTTCTTCTTCTTCTTCTTCTTCTTCTTCTTCTTCTCTATAGTATTTTCACTTAATTTCGATTTATTATTAATTCATTAAAAAATAAAAACGTAAGTGTCCTTTTATTTTTTGCTACCATTATCGCGATCTCAAAGATTTGATTCAGTTATGGGTTGATCACTTAAGTTATACCAATCGGTACGATATGATTTTTTTTTAAGTTTAAACCGGGTTTCTTTTATATCGCTTGTTAGATGTTTATCTGGCTAGTAATCAGAATTAGGGAACAATTAACAAACTTAGCATGTAATGACACAGACTTGAATCGAATTGGTATCTTGTCAACAAATATTTGTTTCCTTTTTATTTTCTGAATGGTCTCTTTCACTTTGCCTTTTTCCAGCTCTGGTTACTGTTTGTAAGCTAAGATGTGGACATCTTTCTCGATTTTTAACTATTACATCATGCCTTATGGAAAAAAAAATTATTATGTATTTAGCTAATGCAAATTAGTGGCATGCATCTAATATATTTCATATTTTTCAAGACAGAAAGTTGAACTTTTCATACAACTTGAAACTCTAAGTTTATAGTTCTTACAACATCTTACACTTTTTAATATCGTATGTTGTCTAAAAATAATATATGCTTTAAGCAGAGAATCTGCTTCATAATTAGCCGCACCACTTCCACAAATTAATTTAATTTTTTAACATTTTATGTCAATTTTAAGAAGAAAAAGGGTGGTCTCGAGACAAAAAGTTGTAGCCAAAGATACGGAATATTAAGCTTTATATTGGACCCCATAATAAACTGTAAATTACTCTGCGGTTTCAATCTTCTTTTTCTCTGCATCTCTTTTTTTAGCGGCTTCTCTCCTCCTTTTCACATTGCTTGTTTTTCTTTATCACGAGTCTTTCTTCTTCTTTTTCTCTGCATCTCTTTTTTTAGCGGCTTCTCTCCTCCTTTTCACATTGCTTGTTTTTCTTTATCACGTAGTCTTTCTTCTTCTCCACCACTGACTCATTCTTCTTCTTCTTCTTCTCCACCACTGACTCATTCTTCTTCTTCTCCACCACTGACTCATTCTTCTTCTTCTTCTCCACCGCAGCTTTCTTCTTCTTTTTCTCTGCATCTCTTTTTTTAGCGGCTTCTCTCCTCCTTTTCACATTGCTTGTTTTTCTTTATCACGTAGTCTTTCTTCTTCTCCACCACTGACTCATTCTTCTTCTTCTCCACCACTGACTCATTCTTCTTCTTCTCCACCACTGACTCATTCTTCTTCTTCTTCTCCACCACTGACTCATTCTTCTTCTTCTTCTTCTTCTTCTTCTCCACCACTGACTCATTCTTCTTCTTCTCCACCATCGACTCATTCTTCTTCTTCTCCACCACTGACTCATTCTTCTTCTTCTTCTCCACCACTGACTCATTCTTCTTCTTCTTCTCCACCACTGACTCATTCTTCTTCTTCTTCTCCACCGCAGCTTTCTTCTTCTTTTTCGCCTCGGCTTTCTTCTTCTTTTTCGCCTCGGCTTTCTTCTTCTTTTTCGCCTCGGCTTTCTTCTTCTTTTTCGCCTCGGCTTTCTTCTTCTTTTTCGCCTCGGCTTTCTTCTTCTCCACCGACTCATTCTTCTTCTTCTTCTTCTTCTTCTTCTTCTTCTTCTTCTTCTTCTTCTTCTTCTTCTTCTTCTTCTTCTTCTTCTTCTTCTTCTTCTTCTTCTTCTTCTTCTTCTTCTTCTTCTCCGGCACCTTCTTTGTTTGTTTGTTCGGTGAAACGAGTCTTTGGAGCCATAGTGTTTCAAAGAGTAACACGAATAGAAACAAATGAGATAGAGGAGGGAGAGATCGTGAATTTTTACATTGGTTATGTCGGGAAGAGGAATTAGGGATTTAGTTTGATTTAGGGGAAGGATCCGGAAGCACGCTGCCCGGGTTAGTGGGTGGGGTAGGTTGGTTGGATATGTAAATAAGTTAAAGTTTTAGGTTTTATAGTATTTTCAGCTTAATTTCGATTTATTATTAATTCATTAAAAATAAAAAACAAGTCGCTCCTTTCCATTTCCATTCGCCATCTCAAAGATTTGATTCAGTTATGGGTTGATCACTTAAGTTATACCAATCGGTACGATATGATTTTTTTTTTTTTTTTTAAGTTTAAACCGGGTTTCTTTTATATCGCTTGTTAGATGTTTATCTGGCTAGTAATCAGAATTAGGGAACAATTAACAAACTTAGCATGTAATGACACAGACTTGAATCGAATTGGTATCTTGTCAACAAATATTTGTTTCCTTTTTATTTTCTGAATGGTCTCTTTCACTTTGCCTTTTTCCAGCTCTGGTTACTGTTTGTAAGCTAAGATGTGGACATCTTTCTCGATTTTTAACTATTACATCATGCCTTATGGAAAAAAAAAAATTATTATGTATTTAGCTAATGCAAATTAGTGGCATGCATCTAATATATTTCATATTTTTCAAGACAGAAAGTTGAACTTTTCATACAACTTGAAACTCTAAGTTTATAGTTCTTACAACATCTTACACTTTTTTAATATCGTATGTTGTCTAAAAAATAATATATGCTTTAAGCAGAGAATCTGCTTCATAATTAGCCGCACCACTTCCACAAATTAATTTAATTTTTTAACATTTTATGTCAATTTTAAGAAGAAAAAGGGTGGTCTCGAGACAAAAAGTTGTAGCCAAAGATACGGAATATTAAGCTTTATATTGGACCCCATAATAAACTGTAAATTATTAAAGCACATCTCCAATATTAATTTAAGTTAGTTATTTAGTTAATTGGTTCGTGAACCGTGATGGTCTCGTTTATGAAAAAAATCATAATAAATATTGCCAAGTGAAAATAAAATATATTTCTAAAAACAAAATTGTATTTATTTATGGAAGGATATCATTAGGCATTAACTTATAGTATAAGATTCGGAAACTAATTAAGCTAAACCAAGTCTTTTCTTCGTCTCCGTCTTCAACTTTTTAAGACAAAATCGTTGGCATTTTGTATAATTTATGCTAAACTGAAAAGAGTACATTGTCATCAACTCGGATAGTTTATATAGAACAAGTCATCTTCCACCGGCAGAACTTACTGCCGCCGGCGATAGTATACTCTGCCTGAAAATGCTCTGCCGGAAAACTCAAGCGTCGTGGATAGAGGAAATGTTCCTGTGTATCTCAATGTGTACGATCTAACTCCCATCAATGGCTACGCTTACTGGTTTGGTCTTGGTGTTTACCACTCTGGTGTTGAAGGTAAGTCTTTGAGATTCTTGGCTTTTCATTTTCTCGAAACCTCATATTCAGGTTTTAGATCTACATAGTGATTGTAATATTACATATAATATCTATCTTGATAAGATTTCTTTGTGAGAGTTGAAGTCATAGAACAAGAAAATGTGTTGCAAATAATCTTTTATTATATTTTCTTGAAGATTTTAGCTTAAAAATCTTTTTCTTTGTTGGTATAGTTCATGGTATAGAGTATGCATTTGGAGCTCATGAATATCCAAGCACTGGTATATTCGAAGGAGAACCGAAGCAATGCGAAGGGTTTACGTTTAGGAAATCGATTTTGATCGGTAAAACGGATCTTGGGCCATTGGAAGTGAGAGCTACGATGGATCAACTTGCAGACAAGTACAAAGGAAGTTCTTACAATCTTATCACCAACAACTGCAACCACTTCTGCGACGACACTTGTATGAAGTTAACCGGCAATCCAATTCCTAGTTGGGTTAACCGTCTTGCAAGAATCGGTAAACTCTTTGGTAACACCCCTTGATTCTTTACATTTTTGGTTTATTTCTTACTTAAGTTGGTAAGTAATGTTTGCAAATGAGTATAGTGATGCTAATATTCATTAGCTTTTGGTTACATGTAGAATAATGGGATGGTTAAGTTATTGAACAAAAACAGAGGTTCTGGCATAGCCAAGTGAAAAGAGTCTAGCTTCAAGAATTATCGATACAACCCTAGATTGTAAACCAAGTTTTGCTTGAAAGCTTTTATATTTATGCTTGTGTACCATTTGGCCGATCTCAAAGATTTGATTCAGTTATGGGTTGATCACTTAAGTTATACCAATCGGTACGATATGATTTTTTTTTTAAGTTTAAACCGGTTTCTTTTATATCGCTTGTTAGATGTTTATCTGGCTAGTAATCAGAATTAGGGAACAATTAACAAACTTAGCATGTAATGACACAGACTTGAATCGAATTGGTATCTTGTCAACAAATATTTGTTTCCTTTTTATTTTCTGAATGGTCTCTTTCACTTTGCCTTTTTCCAGCTCTGGTTACTGTTTGTAAGCTAAGATGTGGACATCTTTCTCGATTTTTAACTATTACATCATGCCTTATGGAAAAAAAAATTATTATGTATTTAGCTAATGCAAATTAGTGGCATGCATCTAATATATTTCATATTTTTCAAGACAGAAAGTTGAACTTTTCATACAACTTGAAACTCTAAGTTTATAGTTCTTACAACATCTTACACTTTTTAATATCGTATGTTGTCTAAAAATAATATATGCTTTAAGCAGAGAATCTGCTTCATAATTAGCCGCACCACTTCCACAAATTAATTTAATTTTTTAACATTTTATGTCAATTTTAAGAAGAAAAAGGGTGGTCTCGAGACAAAAAGTTGTAGCCAAAGATACGGAATATTAAGCTTTTATATTGGACCCCATAATAAACTGTAAATTATTAAAGCACATCTCCAATATTAATTTAAGTTAGTTATTTAGTTAATTGGTTCGTGAACCGTGATGGTCTCGTTTATGAAAAAAATCATAATAAATATTGCCAAGTGAAAATAAAATATATTTCTAAAAACAAAATTGTATTTATTTATGGAAGGATATCATTAGGCATTAACTTATAGTATAAGATTCGGAAACTAATTAAGCTAAACCAAGTCTTTTCTTCGTCTCCGTCTTCAACTTTTTAAGACAAAATCGTTGGCATTTTGTATAATTTATGCTAAACTGAAAAGAGTACATTGTCATCAACTCGGATAGTTTATATAGAACAAGTCATCTTCCACCGGCAGAACTTACTGCCGCCGGCGATAGTATACTCTGCCTGAAAATGCTCTGCCGGAAAAACTCAAGCGTCGTGGATAGAGGAAATGTTCCTGTGTATCTCAATGTGTACGATCTAACTCCCATCAATGGCTACGCTTACTGGTTTGGTCTTGGTGTTTACCACTCTGGTGTTGAAGGTAAGTCTTTGAGATTCTTGGCTTTTCATTTTCTCGAAACCTCATATTCAGGTTTTAGATCTACATAGTGATTGTAATATTACATATAATATCTATCTTGATAAGATTTCTTTGTGAGAGTTGAAGTCATAGAACAAGAAAATGTGTTGCAAATAATCTTTTATTATATTTTCTTGAAGATTTTAGCTTAAAAATCTTTTTCTTTGTTGGTATAGTTCATGGTATAGAGTATGCATTTGGAGCTCATGAATATCCAAGCACTGGTATATTCGAAGGAGAACCGAAGCAATGCGAAGGGTTTACGTTTAGGAAATCGATTTTGATCGGTAAAACGGATCTTGGGCCATTGGAAGTGAGAGCTACGATGGATCAACTTGCAGACAAGTACAAAGGAAGTTCTTACAATCTTATCACCAACAACTGCAACCACTTCTGCGACGACACTTGTATGAAGTTAACCGGCAATCCAATTCCTAGTTGGGTTAACCGTCTTGCAAGAATCGGTAAACTCTTTGGTAACACCCCTTGATTCTTTACATTTTTGGTTTATTTCTTACTTAAGTTGGTAAGTAATGTTTGCAAATGAGTATAGTGATGCTAATATTCATTAGCTTTTGGTTACATGTAGAATAATGGGATGGTTAAGTTATTGAACAAAAAACCAGAGCCGGTTCTGGGCATAGCCAAGTGAAAACTGAGTCTAGCTTCAAGAATTATCGATACAACCCTAGATTGTAAACCAAGTTTTGCTTGAAAGCTTTTATATTTATGCTTGTGTACCATTTCAACTTGTGGGTTTATTAATATATATATAGTGTGGCTTGGCCTTGGCTTTAAGCTTCACATCATTATGCATTTTCGAACATTCTTAAAAAGACTCTGTTTCTTTGCTCTATGTTAAAATATAGGATTCATATGCAACTGTGTACTTCCTGCAACCATAAACGCGACCAAGCTCGGGGACAACCGAGTCAACCAAGACAAAACATGTGAAGCAGAAGCTGAGACTAATAAACCGACAAGTGTATCAAGCAGAGAGAGGTCTACTACTGATACTCCTTCGCCATTATCTGTGAAGATGAAGCAATAAAGATCTAGAGTGTGTGAAGATGAAGCAATGAGATATGGAAATGAAGCAATAAAGAAACAAGAGGGAATCAGGCAAGTTCAAATGAAGCATGAGCTGTGCTGCCTTGTGTTCCAAGGCTGTCCACTAGATGAAGCACAAGACAAAGATAAGGAGACTAAATTATAATAATCAGAAGAAGATATCTTGTGCTGTGTGAGACAAAACAAGGGAGAGAGACGTTGGAGTGGGACAAGAAGAGAGAGAGAGAGCTGTTGGAGTGTGCTGCATGAAGGATCACATGTTCCAAGTCAATGGAGATGCTTAGGACATGTCACTGTCCAATACCAGCCTGCACAAGATCAGACTTGTCCTCTTCTTCCCTTGTTTATTATTTGTCTAGTTTATAATATATCTCATGTCTTGCAACCTCTTTATATATATGGGATGTTCCCATAAACAAATCAAGAAATGGAATAAGAAATTCCTTCTTCATATTCTCTCATTTGCAATGTTCTCTCTCTTGCTTATTTTCACTTAATCTACTTAATCTCTTTGATATTACCTCATAAACCTTCTCATAAATCACTAATTCTCACATGGTATCGAGCAATTAAGCTCTTGAACCTATTACTTCCGCAAATCTTTACTCGATTATTCCTTACAAAAATATTTTCTATTTTCTCTCATCATTCTTGAACTGTTTCGAGTTGTTCTTGATGGATTCTGAGAAAATTCAAAATGTTTGTGATTCCAGCTACCCTTAAGGGAGCTAACTACCTGTTGTGGGCAAGACTTGCTAAGACAGCTCTTGGTGGCAGAGGCTACTGGGATATTGTTGAAGAAGGCAAGAACCCAAAGAAAACAATCCTAGGAGAGGATGGTAGAGAAGTGGTGGTGAGTGAAGCTGGTGACAAGAAGAAGAATCAAGAAGACCTCATGGTGCTATCTATTCTTCAGTCCAGCCTTGATGCTTCACTCCGTGAAGCTTATGGCTACTGTGAAACCTCCAAAGACCTATGGGATACACTCAAGAAGGTCTATGGAAACCAGTCCAACATCAGTAGGGTGTTTGAAGTCAAGAGGGCTATCAATACTCTAAGTCAAGAGGATAATGACTTTGATAAACACTTTGGGAAGTTTAGATCCCCGTGGGCTGAGCTAGAGATGCTAAGGCCGGCAACTATTGATCCAGATGTGTTGAATGAAAGGAGAGAACAAGACAAGGTGTTTGCTCTTCTCTACTCTCAACCCTGGATACAATGACCTCATCAAGCATATCCTAAGAGACAAGGAACTCCCATCCCTTGAAGAAGTGTGTGCTCGATTCAAAAAGAACAAGGATCAGTGGGGCTCTTTGGAGTCAAGCGAGACTTAGTACTTGCAAACCAAGCTGAAGGAGTTGCAAACAAAGGTACCTACAAGACTGAAGACAAGAAGGTGTGGACATGTGATCATTGCAAGAAGAGAGGCCATGGAAAGGACAAGTGCTGGATCCTCCACCCTCACCTCAAGCCACGAAGTTCAGAACCAACTACAATGATACAAGGGCCAACTTCTCTGGTAACATGGGAGAGCCATCTACTCCAGCAAGCATGCTTCAGCTCCAGCAGGTGGTGAAGGCAAAGCAATGGCTTCTAGTGGCAACCTGACCTTGAGGAACAATCAAGATGAAGTCATCAGCCTCGACATTGAAGCTCTCATCAAACTCCTCAAAGACAACTCGTAACACACTTGGTACCTCTTTACATGCCTCCACTTGTGGTATCTTGCTGAATGCTTTAACTGAACCTAAAATTACAAAACCATTGGTTATAGATTCAGGGGCAAGTCACCACATGATTAGTGATCTCAACTTAATTAAAAATATTGTTCCTGCCCTAGGAAATGTTATGATAGCTAATGGAGAGAAAGTTCCAATCAAAGGTGTAGGTGATCTTAGGCTATTTGATAAAGATTCTAAAGCTTTCTACATGCCTAGTTTTACCTCTAACTTGTTATCAGTTAAAAGAGCCACTAATGACTTGAATTGTAGTGTTACTTTCACTCCTAATGATGTCTACTTTCAGGATATTGAAACTAGTAGGCTGCTTGGCAAAGGTGTAACCAAGGGAGACTTGTACTTACTTGAAGACACTAAGCTCTCAGCTGATTTATCTTATGCTTTAAATTCCATTTCTACTTTACCTAAAGATGTATTATGGCATGCTAGATTAGGACATCCCCATTCTCGCTTTGAACATCATGCTTCCTAGTATTTCCTTTAAAAGTGATTGTGAGGCTTGTATCCTAGGCAAACATTGCAAGAGTGTGTTCCTAGATCAAGTACTATTTATGAAAATTGCTTTGACTTAATCCACTGATGTATGGACAGCTCCATGCATATCTAGAGAACATCATAAGTATTTTGTGACCTTTATAGATGAAAAATCAAAATATACATGGATCACATTATTACAATCTAAAGATAGGGTCTTAGAAGCTTTCATAAATTTTCAAAACCATGTATCTAATCACTTTAATGCCAAGATTAAGATTTTGAGATCAGATAATGGAGGAGAATACACAAGCAATGCTTTCAAAGAACACTTAGCCAAACATGGGATGATCCACCAGACTAGCTGCCCATATACTCCACAACAAAATGGTGTAGCTGAGAGAAAGAATAGACATCTCATGGAGGTGGCAAGGAGTATGATGTTTCACACAAGTGTTCCCAAACGTTTTGGGGAGATGCAGTCCTAACAGCATGCTATCTAATCAATAGGATCCCTACAAAGTCCTTCAAGATCAATCCCCTTATCAGGTACTTAACAAAACAAATCATCTATAGATCATATCGTGTGTTTGGGTGTCTTTGTTTTGCTTTGATACCAGGAGCACAAAGAGATAAGTTGTCAGCCAAGAGCACAAAGGCAATCTTTATTGGATACTCTCCTCACCGAAGGGCTATAAGTGTTATGTACCAGAGACCAGGAGGGTCTTAGTCTCAAGAGATGTGAAATTTGTGGAATCTAGAGGCTACTATGATGGAAAGAGTTGGGAAGAGTTAGAGAACCTGTCCCACTCAGCCTCGGATAGAGCTAACAACCTAAGGAGAGTAATGGAAAGACTTGGAATCAGTATACAACAAGATCAAGGAGCCATTACACCTGAAGAGCTAGCCACGCCATCTACTGAGGTTGATACTGATGTGATTGAGCTTCCTCACCTTGATCCCGAGGGGACAATCAAGCTGAACACTATCAAGATGATTCAGCAAGTCATGATCAAGCTGAGCATCATACACAAGAGGAGCAAGCTGAGAATTATACACAAGAGGAGCAGGATCATCACATGACTCAAGAGGAGCCAGTAGTGATTGCAAGCCAGCCTCAGCCTAATATTGATCAAGCTGCAACTGAGGAAAGTAGCTCACAGCCGGGTCCAAGAAGAAGTTCTAGGATCAGACAGCCGGTGGACCTAAATTGGAAGAACAATAGGGTCTACTTCAATGCTCAAGCTGTGGTTCATCCCATACAAGGAGTGTGCTCTCTAGCTCATTATCCCCAAGAACATGTGGTGTTTATTGGAGAGTTGGATCAGGAATACATTCCAAGGTCTTATGAGGAAGCTATGGAGCATGAGGAATGGAAAGAATCAGTGGGCAGTGAGACTAATGCCATGATCATCAATGATACATGGTATGAAGCTGAACTACCTAAAGGCAAGAGAGCTGTAACAAGTCACTGGATCTTCACCATCAAGTACAATGCTGATGGGACAGTAGAGAGGCAAGACAAGGCTAGTAGCAAGAGGCTTCACTCAAACATATGGAGAGGATTATCTAGATACCTTTGCACCAGTTGCTAAACTTCACACCATAAGGATAATCCTATCCTTGGCTGTCAACCTAGAGTGGGATTTATGGCAAATGGATGTGAAGAATGCTTTCCTACAAGGAGAACTAGAAGATGAGGTCTACATGAGGCCACCTCCTGGCCTAGAACACCTAGTGAAACCTGGAAATGTCCTTAGACTCAAGAAGGCTATCTATGGATTGAAACAATCACCTAGAGCATGGTACCACAAGCTCAGACCACACTCAATGGAAGGGGCTTTGTGAAATCTGAGGCAGATCATACTCTCTTTACACTCACCAGCAAGAAAGGGATTGTTGTGATCTTAGTATATGTTGATGATATCATCATTACGGAGTGACAAAGAAGGTATACTCTTAACTAAAGCTTTCCTTAGATCATCTTTTGATATCAAAGACTTGGGAGAGTTAAAGTACTTTCTAGGAATTGAGATGTGCCGATCCAAGGATGGGCTATTCTTATCCCAAAGAAAGTACACACTTGATCTTCTGAATGAGGCAGGTGATCTAAGAGGAAGAGCAGCCAAGACTCCACTAGAAGATGGGTATAAGGTGCTGCTTGAGGGGAGATTGAAAACAAGCCATATGCTGATGTGAAACACTATAGGAGAATGGTGGGAAAGTTGATATACCTCACCATCACCAGGCCTGATGTATGCTTTGCAGTCAACCAAGTAAGCCAGCATATGCAAGCTCCCAAGATACACCATTGGAACATGGTTGAGAGAATTCTAAGATACCTAAGAGAGGCCAGTCAAGGAGTATGGATGGGATGCAACAAAAGCACAGAGATAGTTGGGTATTGTGATGCTGATTGGGCAGGGACAGAGTGGATAGGAGATCCACCACAGGCTATTGTACATTCATTGGAGGCAATCTTGTTACTTGGAAGAGCAAGAAACGTAAGATAGTGTCATGCTCAAGTGCTGAAGCTGAATATAGGGCAATGAGGAAGCTCACTAGTGAGTTGATCCGATCAGGAACCTACTTCAAGACTTGGGTATAGAGACATCAACTCCAATCACCATGCATTGTGATAATCAAGCTGCAATACACATAGCTTCCAACAGTGTGTTCCATGAGAGAACTAAACACATTGAGGTGGACTGTCATAAAGTTAGGCAAGCAGTGGAACAAAGGATCATCTTACCTTGCTACACAAGGAGTGAGGATCAACTAGCTGACATCTTCACCAAGGCTGCAAGCACCAAGGTTTATGAAGTTCATACACTCCAAGTTAGGACTCGTAGATCTTTCATCACACTGATCTTCTTAGCCATGAAGTGTTCTACTCTTTTTCCTTGGCTTGGTTTTTATCCCATGAGGTTTTTCCAAGCTAAAGTTTTTAATGAGGGAATGCTTCATGGTTTCCAAGCTTGACCAGTCCCTTTGGTCAAGCTTGAGGGGGAGTGTGAAGATGAAGCAATAAAGATCTAGAGTGTGTGAAGATGAAGCAATGAGATATGGAAATGAAGCAATAAAGAAACAAGAGGGAATCAGGCAAGTTCAAATGAAGCATGAGCTGTGCTGCCTTGTGTTCCAAGGCTGTCCACTAGATGAAGCACAAGACAAAGATAAGGAGACTAAATTATAATAATCAGAAGAAGATATCTTGTGCTGTGTGAGACAAAACAAGGGAGAGAGACGTTGGAGTGGGACAAGAAGAGAGAGAGAGCTGTTGGAGTGCTGCATGAAGGATCACATGTTCCAAGTCAATGGAGATGCTTAGGACATGTCACTGTCCAATACCAGCCTGCACAAGATCAGACTTGTCCTCTTCTTCCCTTGTTTATTATTTGTCTAGTTTATAATATATCTCATGTCTTGCAACCTCTTTATATATATGGGATGTTCCCATAAACAAATCAAGAAATGGAATAAGAAATTCCTTCTTCATATTCTCTCATTTGCAATGTTCTCTCTCTTGCTTATTTTCACTTAATCTACTTAATCTCTTTGATATTACCTCATAAACCTTCTCATAAATCACTAATTCTCACATTATCTTCCTCTCCTTCAGTTCAAGTTCGTGGTCGAAGCAGGAAAAGACGTCCTCGTCGTGCTATGCAACGTTCATCATCATTGATTCTCAGCTCTTCCATCACTTACCATAAATAAAATCCATTTTTAATCTTTTTACCTCAATGCGGTTGTGCTTTGTAATCTTGTTAAAGAAGTAAAGTAAAGGAGAATATAGTCCATAAACCTTTTAGATTGATATATCACTTTCAGCAGTATCTATTCAAGAAACTTTATAACACTAAATCGCATTTGCAAAAGAAAAAAAAAAGATGAAAAAGCAAAATGACCCAACAACACCAAAGCTAAAGACAAGAGCAGAACATTTGAGTATAGAAACTCATATAGTCATAAGCATAATCTGTTCATCAGGGGTGAGTAACAATAATCAAATCCAGAGTTTTTTTTACTGTGATTGTGCAACCTTCAGGCTTGTTTTTCGCGCAGCCACTCAAAAAATTCGTCAAGAATTGATGGCCAAGCATTTTCTAGATTGTAGTTGGTCATGTCTGGGAAACTTATCTGTAATGCACAAAACAATTCACATTAGATGCAAACAACACTTGGTGGCCAGTGAGGAGGAAGTAAATATGGAAAGTACCTCATTGCAGAAACGATAGAATCCCATCCATTGGTCCATGTTGATGACTTTGTAATCCTTCTGGACCTGTTCATAATATATAGGTTGATATGATTTCACAACTTATAACAACTTTGAAAGAAAGATAAAGAAGGTGGAGACACAAACCTTTAGATAGTCGACAAAGTAGTCAACCTGGGCACGGAACGTTGATCCTAAGACCATATCTAGGAGTTGGCATATAGTCTCAATGTCTAAGAACTTCTGTTTTTCCTCTGCATGCATGGATAATAAAACAATAATAATAATCATATCAGATGTCACACAAATATTATAGTTTCATGTTTTCCGTAAGGCAGTGGTAGATGATATTACCTGTCAAACAATACTTGAAGGCATAAGCATAGAAATCTGCAAAATTCAATGGCTTTCTGACCTGAAATAACGAATAAACATTAAGGCAATTCAATCTTTAGAGTATCTCCAACTCACTTCTATATTTTTCTCTATATATATATATATATTTTTTTTTTCTAAATTAGCGACGCTCTATTATGTCTAAATATATAAATGGGTTAGAAGATGGTCTTATGATATCAAGAAGATGCTAATCAATGTTAAATAAAAGAGATCAAGCAATGATGAGAACCTCTTTCTCGAGCTCTGGAAGGGCTTTCTTCAATTTTGGGATCGTGTCAACTTTTAGCGCCTTGAGTGCTGTTCTCCATTCAGCCTATTATAGGTGTACAAAACGAGTTAAGATCATACACAAAAAAAGTAATAAACAAGAACCAAATCTACAAATATCAAAAGAAACAAGGTTAGTGATTCAATGGTTTGATGTAATCATCATGGTTACCTTGGTGAAGTAACCTTGTTTTTCAGCCTTCATTCTCCTGTAAGAAGCGAGTTAGAAAAAAAAAGGGTATAAAGGATATGCACTTGTGCTCGGAACCAAGACGTATAAAGAAGAAGAGTAATGGGGGGTACCAAGCTAGCATCAAGATCCTGATATCGGTATGAGGAACTTTCAAACTGGAGCAAAGTTTCTCAATTCCTTCTGGACTGTTAAGATGTAATAAGAAGAAGAAGTATTAGAACTTGTTGATGAATGAGTTATATTCTAAAAAAAAGAAGAGGAATGTGATATTTTTAAACTTACTCAATGACACCAGAAGATGTATTAGCATACTTATTAAACAATTGATCTGTTCCATCCATCTCTTTGGACGACTTTTTCTTACTAGAAGCTGTAGCGACACAAGTAGAAAAGCCAATAACTTCGAATTTTTTTTCTTAGATTAAGATGTAAATCACAAATAAGCGAATTCTAAGTTTCTATGATTTATACCCTAAGGCGAGTTATGTTCTTGTGTTACCTACCTGAGGGAACGGGATCAGTGGCTGAATCAGGTTTACTCCGTTTCTTGGAGGGCTTGGACGCAGAAGGAGGCATCTAAACCGCAACCAAAGTGCACAGTCACGACGGAGAAGCTTATAGCTCAAGGAATTACGGAGGCAAAGCAAAAAGAGACAGAGAGAAGCTTAGGTCAATTTCTCGGCTTAGCTTTTTAAACGTATAAACGTTTTTATAGACGGATAGACCTTTTCTTTTTCTTTTTTTTTTTTCTATGAGATACTGATAAACTAACATTATTTTGTTTGTTTCTTAAATTTTCTCTTTTGTCAACTTACCCTCTCCTTTTTTTTCTAAACATATCACCAATTGACTAAAAAGTGTATTTTCAGACATCTTTTAATTTATTATATGTGTATCAAATAGTTTTCTCATGGTACATTCTATAAAGTACTTTCTAACCAAAAAAATTCAACACAATTTAGATACAAAATGAAAATACCAATGTTTAAGAATTCAATATACCATAATTAGGCGTTTTATTAAAGAGATTGTTTAAAGGCCTATTTAGCTCAATATCAAAATTGTGGGTGGTAATTGCAGATGTGTGCAATATTTTTAATAATTGGCGAACCTGGTAAATTAATAGATAGCTTTCCTATTATGTTCTTGAGATCACACAGGATTGTATAGTACATGTAACCTGGTACCGGCAATTTTGACCAATTTTGAGTTTTATTTTCGAGCGAAGGGAGAAAGTAAACAAGCGATTGAAACCGGATACACTTTTAATAGGAAACCTACTCTCCTTGAGTTTCATTTCATTTTCAGTTATGAACTCTTATATGTTATTGCTTCGTAATGCTTATTTATATCTGCTATGATTGCTATTTACATTTCATTGTTTATGAGTTTTAACATTATATCCGGGACCATTGTTACCTTATAAATTTCGATATCCATTTGTAAGTTTAAATTTCTGTGATGTTATTATTTCCTTATCTAAGTTTATCAGGTTGAACATTTAAACCGGTTACTGCTTCCAATATCAAGTCATTGCAACCATATTAAAGCATATCTGTCGCGATAGTGGATCAGCTATCTCGATGAGTTTACCAAAAGATGACTGTTTCAGGTACTGGATCTCCTCTTTGTTGAGAGCATTAAGGATGGTGTTGATTGCTCGGGAAGACTGGTAAGTCAGAACCCTAACGCCGACTGGTTCCTCTCTCTCCGTGAACATCATCTGAGATAAA
This sequence comes from Brassica carinata, assembly GCA_016771965.1. Classification (NCBI taxonomy): domain Eukaryota; kingdom Viridiplantae; phylum Streptophyta; class Magnoliopsida; order Brassicales; family Brassicaceae; genus Brassica; species Brassica carinata. The sequence continues at coordinate 6,863,032 of CM028688.1, forward strand.
TCGAGTTTGGTTTCATCTACTATGTCTTCTGGGAAATCGACTATTCTTGAAGCAACCATTTCGGACTGGTTAGAAGAGATTTTGCAGACACAAAATAAGACTCAGATTTTATTTCCAAAAAATACGATATATTAGAAAATAAAATTATTACAAAACTCTTTCAATTTTTGCATTAAAGAGAAAAAGTTCATCAACAGTCCCAATTCTTTGTATCATTATTACTTTTCCTGTGCATCGCTTTCCTTTTGGGAATAGAGACAGTTTCGGTATTACTGCAAAATACACAGTAGCTTGCTTATCTACGTACCTAATAAAATTTTACATCGTTGATATCTAGTGCAAAAACACTTGTTTAAATCTCATTTTAGAAAATTCATTTAAAAAAATCAACTTACTAACGATTTACTGTTTAGATGGAAATTTTGAACATTGCAAAATACATTAAAAAGTAATAATGCAGTTTGATCAATTTTTGAAAAAAAAAAAAAGAGTTTACTTCCCCTTCTACATCTTTTTGTTTTTGACCTGATAGTTTCATATTATTTCTAAGACTTGGCAAGTTTCTAAAATAGGAACAAATCAAAACCATTCACTTCACGCTTCTTCTTTTTTTTTGAGCAGTCACTTCACGCTTTTAAATATAACATACACACGACAAAGCCACTGAGTCTGTTTCACTGACCACTAGTAAGAAAATAAGACCCTTCTCGTCAAAGAGTTATAAGTAATGAATGGGTCACTAAGCTGGTGTTTGGCCTGTCTCTGAGAGATACAGAGAGAAGAGAGAGACAGCATCTTGCAGATGTGACGATCTTACATCTTCTGGTAAAGGAGCTTTGAAGGCTGTCATAAAACAGCTTAGCTGAGACTCTCGATCAGGATACACACTCAGACCCGACAGAAGCAACTCGCAGATTTCCTCAGCCATCTTCGAGTATGCGACTCTGCCAACAAACAAATACGAGAGCTTGTGCGCTATTATTTTTTGTAAACCAAATTTCATAAAATGCTAAGAATTTTTTTTTTGTGATATAAACTTAGAATGCCTATGAGATGTTTGACCCGTATCTGTCCACACAGCAAACTTGAGCTTTGTAGTCATCAGAAGCCAACTGCCTTAGTTTCGGAGCAATTACTATGGATGCCACCAAAATTAGAAGGATCCATCCAAAACTGCTCCATTATGTATTACTGTCTAGGTTATGGTAATATATAAGAAGAGGTCCTATCCTAGGATTGATTTAAAATCTTATACAGTCCGGTGGACGACATGAACGAACAAGGATCAAACAAGTGCATGCATGCAAGTAATGACTAGTCCTTAACGATTCAATGCTATTGGCAAGTGTGAGACATGTGAAGTACTTACCTGGCTTCAACTGGTAACCGATCACCCCAAACTGCCAATGACTCGTTTAAACGACCGACAAAATTTCTGCACGACTCGTTTCTGCTCTCTGGGGAATCCTGTCGAAGCAAAAGTTGTGTTGCTCGTGTCATGCATTGTAATTTACGCATCGAGAAAGAGATCATTATGACCACGATCATAGGGTGTTTAAAGCAATTTCGTTGAGTAGCAGTACAAGCCTAACTAAAGTTTAAGCAATCTGAGAGCTTCAGGAATTGAATCTCAAATGATTGTAACGAAGTAAACGTACCAGTTCTAGCATTGTATCAGCATCTTCTTCCAGTGAACTCTTTAGTAAATAGAATGACATGTAAATCCCAGCACCCAAGTCCCAGTTTTCAATCTCAGACTTGCGATCGTCCATCGAAGTAGCAATTCTCCATATTTCCGAATGGTTAGCTGCATTTATTAAAGATAAAACAGATCACTCCAAACAGATACTTCCTACACTACACAAGAATCGTGTTTCAGTTGAGCAATTGAGTCTGCACATAAGGAAATGAAGGAGCTTACTTGACAAAAACAATGAATGAGCAACTGATGTCATAAAAATGGAATGAGCTCTTTGCCAGTTTGCGCATTCGATGAAGTGGTCAAGAGCCTTTAAGAAATCTCTGTGGTAATTGTAATAAACTGCCTGCAACAACGGGGGAAAACAGCAATCATTATATCAGTATAAGATAGAAAAAGGCTTTCCATTTATGCCCACGAGCACTTTTAGCAGAAGTAGAAATGAAAGGTTTTCTGTAGTGTCCTTACCAGGGCTTCGTGCATCCATTCAGAAGGGATACCCAAGTCCTTGATAAATTGCCGCTGTGATTCCATAGCACTCCAAGTTTCACAGAACTGAAACAGGATTTTTCGAATGACAATGCCGTGTAGATATGGATGATCTTTGCGGTAGGGTATGTGAAGAACAACGTAGATAGCCCAATGACAAAGGCCCTGGGAGAGAAGCTGTGCAACAAATCCCATATCGATAGCGTGAAGGTCATCTGAAGCGAAAGCTCCAACTGCTTCCAAGATTCCTCGGTGGTGCCAGATCATATGATAGTCAAGTGGATCGTCAGTTGAAGAGAAGGCACTGAACATAGTCTTCAGAAAACCAATTTCTCCTTCTGGTCTGCTGTGCAGAAGCATAAGATAATACAAGAGGTCAGAATGATTGGTGTTGCTCACAACGCCATCTGCGGTTCCTTCGTCAATATATATAGGGACGGGCCAGGGAGCTTTTTCCTGATCTAGTAGGAGTTGATAATTTCTGAAGATGACAGGCAATGAACTGTCCGGAGGCAGATGATGCCACATTAACAACCCTAGGAATCTCTTCCAGTCAATTGTAAAATCTTGTAACGCATTGTGGATATTACCAGCAAGCAATTCGTAAAGCTTAACTCTGTCCTTCTCAATGTAATTAAAATCCAGCCCATTCCTTCCCCAAAGGTGAAGCTGCTGCATGATATCATTGCGGTTTACAGTTGATCCACCAGCCTGGCTCAACAAACAAGCGAGTCTAACATCTCCCTTCGATATGGCAAGTTCCACAGCTGAATCAAGCTCTCGTCCAGTTAAAAGAAAGAACAAGTGCTTAAGGTAGCCAGAACCATTTAAATCATTCACATCTTCTTGTACACGGTGGCTGACACACTCTTGGAGCCAGCAACTGAACTCTGCTCTTCCGATAAGTGGAAGAGCTTCTGTATCAACTTCTGCAGACTCTTCTTTGACATCCTGCATCATGTCTTCCTCATTATCAGAAGCTGCATAACTCAAACGTTCAGTACTCTGTCTCTCAGAAAAAAGAACTTTAATGAGTTCCCACACCATGACTTGGTGAGTCGAAAACAGCTTCGCTGAGGTGGACAACCCAGGAACCTCCAGCTGTTTCTCGATTATATCAATATAGTTTCGACAGATATCTGAAAGAACCACACGATCAGTGACAATTTTCTGAAGTTTAAGACTGAAAGAGCCAAACCTGACTTCTTCTTCTTCATGATCCAATTCCATGTGGAGACTTAAGGGAGTCTCAAATGCAGAGTCAATAAGTTCTTTCTGAACTTTTTCCTTTTTATCACGAACCACTTTGTCAACTGCTATCTTTTCTACATTGATCACAGACGACAATACTCTCTGGGAACTAGAACTGCCTATTGGCTTACCAGTGTGAAGAAGGACGCCATTTGGGCCCCAACCTGCACGGAACGACCTTCCCATGAACAATGCTGCATCTACAACATTGCGGGAATAGTTATCAGTTAATGGCGTCTCATGGCTGATGTCCAGCTCGAAACCTCCCATTTTTGACTTCCTCACTGCCAGGTTCCTATTTTGTTGGACCATCAGGATACTCCCGGGGGAGCTTTTATCATTCCCAGGGTTATACTCCAGCAAAGCAAGCGGCGTTTTCCGCACAACCGGTGGAGTATCTTGTTGACTATTTCTTTTCTGTGAAGGTCTTCCGTTTCGGTTAGTCAAGGATGTCATGTGAAAGGAACTTTGATCTCTAAAATCCTCATGACTTTCCTCAAGATCTTCATTAGGAAACATCAGCATCCTCATCTCTTTCATCTTTCCAGGATCAAGTCCTAGATGTGCCGGAAGAGAGCGAGAAAGCTCTGGCTCAGAAGTTTCCATTTTATCAACGTCAGCTACCACCATATCACCATTCAGTCCTACACGATTCTCCAAACCCGGGGTACCATCCGTCGCCATATCTTCCGCCTCATCATCACTCAACCCGAATCTGCTGAAATGAGGAACCAAAAACTTCCATAGACCATCCTCAGGATCAAACGAGATGAAAGTCGCTCCTTGTCTTTCAGCACTCTGTTTTAACTTAAAAGAAACATGGCTAGCCCGCTCTTTCCCACAAGCTACGTTCACCAACAGAGTGACCTCAGCAGACTTGTTAAGCCCCTCGCCAACGGCAGGCTTGGAGCTCTCATCATCATAAACAACCACCTCGTGCCTTTGGAACTTTACAATCTGATCCAGATCCAAGTTTCTAACGTCTGTACTCCCAAGAAACTTTATGTAACCGTAACCGATCCTCCCAATAGTGAAATCAGGAACCCTGCTGCAATAACCGGGGCTTTCGATTTCTCGCTTAACCAGCTCGTTCATGGACGGGTTCAAGAAGTAGTCAGGTGAATTCAACGACGGCAATGAATCTACGATGTCTTTGTAATCTCCATCTAAAGAGATCCTTCTTTTCTTTCGCGAGTCCAAACTTGTAGCCATCGTTGAAATCTCTGTCAACAAAAAGTTCAAATATCAGATTATAAAATTTAGTACAGACGATAGGTTCAGATAGAAACCTTAGAAATGCAAACGACTCTTCTGAAACTTAACGAATCAACAACAGATACAGTGAAAGCAACCATGAATAGATGGGAGTAACGATGCAGTTCTAAACCATCAACAGCACACTAAAAAGCTCTACTAGAAAAGAGATTCCAAAGACATACCTGGAGCTGGAAGAAGAAAAAGAGACGCCATGATTGACCGAAATGTGGAAGAAACCGATGCCAAGGTAAAGCGACAGTCTAGGTTTTTGCCCCTTTTCAAAGTCTGTGATCGTACTTCCCCTTTTCGAAGTTCTATAACGAATCGATCGCTCACGGACGGCGGCGACGATCTAAAACCCTCCTGAAGGAAGAAGCGGAAGCTCTTCGTCTTCTTCTACTACTACTACTTACACACTCTAAGCCGCTGGAGGAAAGGGAGGTAAAGCGATCAATTTTTTTGTCAGATCTGCCAAGTTTGGTTAGAATCCGTTTTCCAACCCGACCCGTAAAACATAACTTTTTAATATATAGGCCTGAAAGCCCAACAATTAGGCCCATTTTCATTTTTTCCTTATTGGGCGAGTGTAGCGTCAGATAAACGTTGAGCCGGACGTAAATCTGACGCACGAGCGTCAACAAGACGCAGGGTGGACTCTCTATAAATAAAAGCTTCTCTCTCTCGCATTTATTTTATTTTTGTGAGAGACTCAATTTCGTTTTCCCTCCTCTTCTTCCTTCTGCTTTTACCGGAAAAAGACTTATCTCCGACGACGGACCTTCCTCTCCCTCTCTCTAGGTATCTCTCTCATCCGATTTTCCCTCCTCGTTGACGAGCATTGCTTTTGCGATTTTGTCTCCTAAATCTAATAATCTTTTTTTACAGTTATTCCGACGACTTTGGCTCGTGATAATGGCTACCTTTGGCGCAGCGTCTACCGTAAACACTAACCCTAACAAATCCTATGAGGTAACTTACTCTTCTATGTGCGTTTGATTACTCTCTCTTTGGTTTGCTTCACGAGGTAGTCTCGTTCTGTTTCTGCGTCTGGATTATCAGTAGATTTCAATCTTGTTTGTATCGTGCAGGTTACTCCATCACCCGCAGATTCTGTCTCGAGCTTGAATTTTAGTCCAAGAGGCGATATTCTTGTAGCTACTTCTTGGGACAACCAGGTTCATTCTTTGCCTCCTTTTTTTTTATTAATTGTTTTCATGGTTTACAATCTGACTTGTTAGTCCTTTTTTTTTATTAATTGTTTTCACGGTTTACAATCTGACTTGTTAGTACTACTATTATAGTGGATTCGTAGGCTTTCTCTTGTAGAACGCTTGTCTCTCTATTCGTTTTCATGTTCACTCTCTGCAATCTAAGTTGTTACTCCTGTTACAGTGGATTCCTAGGGGTCTCCTATTCGTTTTGCATGTGCACACTATGCAATCTCTATGCTTTTATATTGTTGTAATATGTTTGACGTTTTTGCTTTTGTGCTGCTGTAGGTGAGGTGTTGGGATGTATCCCGTAGTGGAATCTCTGTAGCCAGTGCTCCTAAAGCATCTATCTCTCATGATCAGCCGGTAATTTTGTTTTTGCTTTCTTCTATCTTTCTTTCTTTCGGTTTTGCATAGAATCTGATGATGATTATATCTTTTCTTTTTTCTTGTGATGAAAAGGTCTTGTGTTCTGCTTGGAAAGATGATGGAACCACTGTCTTTAGTGGAGGATGCGATAAGCAAGCCAAAATGTGGCCCTTGTTGTCCGGTGGTCAGCCTGTTACCGTTGCTACGCACGATGCTCCTATTTCTGATATGGCCTGGATCCCCGGAATGAATCTCCTCTTAACCGGAAGCTGGGATAAAACATTGAGGTAAGAATGGTTTGTTCATTATGCTTGCTTGGTGACGTTAAAACTAATCTATATGCGTAAGGTTTTAGTTAACAATGTGTATTGGTTTTGCCTTCCAGATATTGGGACATAAGGCAGCAAACTCCTGTCCATACACAGCAGCTTCCAGATAAATGCTATTCATTGTCTGTGAAACATCCTCTGTTGGTTGTTGGAACTGCTGATAGGAATCTGATTGTCTTCAACTTGCAAAACCCTCAGGTACGATTTTTGCCTTGTTTTTTTCCTTATATTTATGACTCGTTTATGATCATCACATTGTTTCGAGGATTCATGGATCAATTTAGCACCATATGGGATATAGGATCAATTAGATAAAAGCATCCTACGAATAACAAGTCTCGTAACTCATGAAAGTCTTTTGGCCATTAGATTTGCTATTTCTCTTGTGTAATGAACTTTTCTTTTATTAATTTGGTAAACTGCAGACCGAGTTCAAGAGAATCGTGTCACCACTGAAGTACCAGACGAGGTGTGTTACTGCCTTCCCTGATCAGCAAGGGTTTTTGGTATGTCTTCTTGTATATCTTTTCAATTGTGTTTTGGTTAATTGAATGGTACAGGAATCTAGGTTGTTTGTTGATGCTAACATTGCATTACTGTAGGTTGGTTCAATTGAGGGGCGGGTTGGTGTCCACCATCTGGATGATTCTCAACAGAACAAAAACTTCACATTCAAATGTCACAGAGATGGGAATGATGTCTATTCTGTCAATGCTATGAACTTCCACCCAGTAAGCTCTCTATGGCTTTGTAGTCTTAAGCTTCAACACCATGAAAGTAGATTTTGTACAGATGGTAATTGTTTGAGTTGTTTAATATGAAGGTATATGGATCTTTTACCACTGCTGGCTCCGATGGGGCTTTCCATTTCTGGGACAAGGATAACAAACAAAGACTCAAGGTATCAATCGTGTTGCATCTGTGTTTTTCATTGAGGTTTTTGCCTTGTTAATATCTAACAGTTGTGTGCATTGTTCACTGACGAATGTCATCAGGTCATGTCAAGGTGCAATCAGCCAATTACTTGTAGTTCTTTTAACCACGATGGGTCGATATATGCGTATGCGGTATGCTACATCTTCTTTGTTTTTTCACTTTTATCATATGATATTGGAGCACTTTTCATCATAATATAGAGCAAAAGTAATGTTTTTCTTTTAATTTGTATTGTAGTCCTGCTATGACTGGAGCAAAGGTGCAGAGAATCACAACCCGGCAACTGCGAAAAGCAGCATCTTCTTGCACATTCCACAGGTATGTGTTGTGTGTAACTCTCAACTCATAAAAATATTAAATCATGTTTCCAGACATAATTAGTAGGAGTAGTGTGTATTGATTTGGTTTGAATGAATTTGCAGGAAGGCGATGTTAAGCCGAAGCCAAAAGTCACAACCGGCAGAAAATGAGAGATATGATGATTGCTTTTTAGTGTGACTTCTTCTTCCCTTTTGTGGATGGTGTTTTTAGCTTTCTTTCATATCGTGTTGGTCTTAAACATGAATTGTTTTGTATAAGTACAACTCTCTAAAACATAATGAAAAACATTTTCCCTCCTAATGCATCTCCTTGTTCTACATTTGATAAATAATTAGTATAAGAAGTACATAGACAACATTATATCCATTTTGCATGTTGCATAGAAGACACACATTTTTTTTTTCTTTTGTGGAACATAATATCATCCAAAACGTAGAGTATCAATCATGCAAGTGTCTTGCAATAGTTAATGCTTTTTAATCTCTTTCTTTCACTGCGAGCAAAATCTCCTAAATGTGGTTATGGTTTGTTTAGCAAATGAACACACGGAGAGAGACATAAAAACAGGTGGCAGTTGATTAGTGGAAGGAGGAGATGAAAGCGGGGAGTGAAGCGAAGGACCTGGTCTTTCCCCATTGCAAAAACTCCCGCTCCTTCACGACACCTGCTAATCATGTTCCGTCACTTTTATCTCTCTCTACTCCTTATATATACACTGTAACTTCGACACCAGTTTCTTACAAAAACAATTTTACAAAAAAAAAAATATTTTCTTGTTTCTGTTTTTCTCCCTTTTGTTTCTTCTGTTTCGTTAAAATAACAACAGAAAAAAGAAAAAAATCGAGAGAAAATTATCAGTTTTGAAAACACAAACAAAAACTGCAGAGAAACTTTGAAAACATCTGTCAAGAAAAGAGTTTTAAAAAGAAACGTTTACACGAGAAAACAACCCCCTGTTTCTGTAAAAAAAAAAGAAGATGGCGGCAGGGAAAGATTCTAGCTGGGACGATATCAAGAACGAAGGCATCGATCTCGTTAGTATCTTCTTCTCCATTCTTAGCTTACGTTCTCGATATCTTTTATACCACGCTAACTTTTTTTTGTTTGACTGAACAGGAGAAAATACCAATAGAGGAGGTGTTTACGCAGCTGAGATGTACAAGGGAAGGACTGACCAGCGACGAAGGCCACACTCGTCTCGAGATCTTCGGTCCTAACAAGCTCGAAGAGAAAAAGGCAAACCACCTTGAACAAACCTTTTCCCATTTTACATCTGTTTCTTCCCTCCCAAGAAATCCTGTTTTTCTTAAAACATGTTTCAATCTCACAGGAAAGCAAGATTTTGAAGTTCTTAGGGTTTATGTGGAACCCTCTCTCATGGGTCATGGAGTTAGCTGCTATCATGGCTATCGCCTTGGCCAACGGAGGAGTAAGTCACCTTAACTACTACCTCACGTCCTCGCTTTCTAACTTTTAACACATTCTTGTAACATCTGCAGGGAAGGCCACCGGATTGGCAAGATTTCGTGGGTATCACGGTTCTTCTTATCATTAACTCTACCATTAGCTTCATTGAAGAGAACAACGCCGGTAACGCTGCAGCCGCTTTGATGGCCGGTTTAGCCCCCAAAACCAAAGTAAGTTTTACCAAAAAAAAAAAAAAGTAGTTCACAATATGTACTAGCAAAAAAAAACTAATGCATATCACAGCTTCTGAGAGATGGCAAGTGGAGCGAGCAAGAGGCGGCTATATTGGTTCCCGGAGACATTATCAGCATCAAACTAGGTGACATTGTTCCAGCAGATGGTCGTCTCCTGGAAGGTGATCCTCTCAAGATTGACCAATCTGCTCTCACTGGTGAGTCTCTACCAGTAACCAAGAACCCTGGCCAGGAAGTTTACTCTGGCTCCACCTGCAAACAAGGAGAGCTAGAAGCTGTTGTGATCGCCACCGGTGTTCACACTTTCTTCGGCAAAGCAGCTCATCTTGTAGACAGCACAAACCAAGAAGGACATTTCCAGAAAGTCCTGACTGCTATTGGGAACTTCTGCATCTGCTCCATCGCCATAGGTATGATCATTGAGATCGTTGTCATGTATCCTATTCAGCACCGTTCGTATAGAGACGGTATAGACAACCTTCTGGTGCTTCTCATCGGAGGCATTCCTATTGCAATGCCAACTGTTCTGTCTGTCACCATGGCCATTGGATCTCACCGTCTCTCCCAACAAGGAGCTATCACAAAGAGGATGACAGCTATTGAAGAGATGGCTGGGATGGATGTTTTGTGCAGTGACAAGACTGGAACTCTTACGCTCAACAAGCTTACTGTTGACAAGAGTATGGTTGAGGTTTTTGTCAAAGACTTGGACAAGGAACAGTTGCTTGTGAATGCAGCAAGAGCCTCTAGAGTTGAGAACCAGGATGCTATTGATGCTTGCATTGTAGGAATGCTTGGTGATCCCAGAGAAGCAAGAGAAGGCATCACTGAAGTCCATTTCTTTCCTTTTAACCCTGTGGACAAGCGTACTGCTATCACTTACATTGATGCTAATGGAAACTGGCACCGTGTCAGCAAAGGAGCACCAGAGCAAGTAAGATAATGCATATTGTTCTTCTCTCAAAAGGGTCTTTAAGTTCTTTTCACACTGATTGGTCTCTGTAACTTGTAGATAATTGAGCTCTGTAACCTTAGAGAGGATACAAAGAAGAGAGCTCATGACATCATTGACAAGTTTGCTGACAGAGGACTTCGTTCTCTTGCTGTTGGCAGACAGGTAAAAAGCTTTTAGTGTTAATACTAAATATGTGTTTCTTTCTTTATTAAAATGTTCTTTTCATGTTTTGGCTGTTACTAGACTGTCTCTGAGAAAGACAAGAACAGCCCTGGTGAGCCATGGCAGTTTCTTGGTCTGTTACCTCTATTTGACCCTCCAAGACATGACAGTGCAGAGACAATCAGGCGTGCTCTTGACCTTGGTGTCAATGTAAAGATGATCACTGGTGACCAGCTCGCCATTGGTAAGGAAACTGGTCGTAGGCTCGGTATGGGAACCAACATGTATCCTTCTTCTGCTCTACTTGGCCAGAATAAGGATGAGGCTTTATCTAGTGTTCCTGTTGATGAACTCATCGAGATGGCTGATGGATTCGCTGGTGTCTTCCCTGGTAAAACTTAAAAAAAAAAAAAACTAATGAAAACATGTCCTCTTAATGGATTCTAATGGAATCTGTTTTACATGTCTTGATTAGAACACAAGTATGAGATTGTGAAGAGGCTTCAGGAGATGAAGCACATTTGTGGCATGACTGGTGATGGAGTGAACGATGCTCCAGCTCTCAAGAGAGCTGACATTGGAATAGCTGTTGCCGATGCGACTGATGCAGCGAGAAGTGCATCTGACATTGTACTAACCGAGCCAGGTCTCAGTGTCATAGTCAGTGCTGTCCTGACGAGCAGAGCCATCTTCCAGAGAATGAAGAACTACACAATCTATGCAGTTTCCATCACAATCCGTGTAGTCATGGGTTTTATGCTACTTGCACTCATATGGAAGTACGACTTCTCACCGTTCATGGTCTTGGTAATAGCGATCCTGAATGATGGTACTATCATGACCATATCAAAGGATAGAGTAAAGCCTTCTCCACTTCCTGATTCATGGAAACTCAAAGAGATATTTGCCACTGGTGTTGTTCTTGGCACATACCTTGCAGTGATGACTGTTGTTTTCTTCTGGGCTGCAGACAGCACTGACTTCTTCTCGGTAAGAGTACTCTACATTACTATGAGGACTAGGGCTGGTTTTTCGGTTCGGTTCGGTTCGTCAATCGGTTACTTCGGTTTTCCTTAAGAAGATATATATATATATATATATATAACCAAACCATACCAAAAAGAGTGAACCAAACTAACCAAATTCAAACCGACCTAATCAAAATAATCGAGCCAACCAAAATTAACCGAAATTATCTAAAGAATTAAAGAAGTTAAACCGAAATCAAAAAACTTTGATAGGATTTTCAAAAACCGGAAACCGAACCACACCGATAATTTTTTATCGAAACCAAACCGAAATTTACTTCAGGTTAATTCGGTAAGATTTATGTTGAATCGAACTACCCAAACCTGCATGCCTAACGAGGACTTTCATTTCACCAGATTCAAGTTAGCCTCTCTGATGATCAGTTTGTTCCTGGTGCAGGCAAAGTTTGGTGTTAGATCTATCAGTGGCAATCCGCACGAGCTTACAGCAGCTGTTTACCTCCAAGTTAGTATCATTAGCCAGGCGCTTATCTTTGTCACAAGGTCACGTAGCTGGTCATATGCTGAACGTCCTGGCTTCTGGTTGATTGCTGCCTTTTAATAGCTCAGCTGGTGAGTTAAAAGCTTTTGGTCTTCTTTTGAATAGAAAGCCTCAGTGTACTGACAATGTTCTTGTTTCTCTTGACATAAGATTGCTACTATCATTGCCGTGTATGCGAACTGGGATTTTGCAAGAATCAGAGGTTGTGGGTGGGGATGGGCAGGAGTTATCTGGCTCTACAGTATAGTTACTTACATCCCACTGGATATCCTCAAGTTCATCATCAGATATTCACTAAGTGGTAGAGCTTGGGATAATGTCATTGAGAACAAGGTGAGAACAAGAACACTAGTTCTTTGTTGCAGTACTGTTTCTAACTTTGTTCCTTTTGTGCAGACCGCTTTCACGTCAAAGAAAGACTATGGAAAGGGAGAGAGGGAAGCACAATGGGCACAAGCTCAGCGTACCCTTCACGGATTGCAACCTGCTCAACCCTCTGAGTTGTTCAATGATAAGAGCACTTACAGAGAGCTTTCAGAGATAGCAGATCAGGCCAAGAGACGAGCTGAAGTCGCAAGGCAAGGATCTAGTGACTGATTAGTCCATAACATTCTGTTCCTCAGAATATGGCCTTAACACTTTTCTTCTCTTCTAATTTTTCAGGTTAAGAGAGCGTCATACCTTGAAAGGTCACGTGGAATCAGTAGTGAAGCAGAAAGGACTTGACATCGAGGCTATCCAGCAACACTACACCCTGTGATTTCAGAAACAAGTGTTTCTCAGTTTAGTTTAGAACCAAAACCACAAGAGTACTGAATAATAAACCACCACCTTCATCACTAGAAAAATACTGCAAAAAAAGAAAAAGAAAAGAAATGTTTCTTTTATGAGCAGTGGCTGTTGGCTGCTTTATTTGTTTTGAGTTATTCTTGTTTTTATTGCATTTACAGAACTAATAAGATTTTACAATTACTTAGAATTCTTTTTCGCCATTGAGTTTAGTTTCTAGTCATAAGCCTGCCAAAAGGAAAATGCAACTAATAAGATCTTACAGACTAACAGTTTTACTTAGATACTTAAGAAAAAAGTATAAATAATATGCTACCTGTTCTGCTCAAAATGTAAAATATAGTTCGCTGACTGCTTTCGTACAATCGAACGATAAGTACTTTTCCGAGACTCGGAGAGAGGCGTATGTAATTATGTATGTGTTCGTCTAATATGAATATCAACGCTTAACAACATGGATGTGTACTGCACGAACACATTACTGTCAGGACACGTGCTATTTACACTTTGGTGTTAACTAACACACATCGATGCTTACCTTGCAACTGAAACGTGTCTAAAAGTCATTCACTCGGGTGTATATAGAAAACACCCTCGATATCCGATTTAATACTATCCGATTTTCTTCAACTTAATAATACTATCCGATTTTAACTTTACTAACAATCTCGGGTGTATATCGAAACACCTTTCGAATTTTTTTAAAAAAAAATTCTTAAACTTACTAAGTTAAGTAAGTTCTATTTAGAAGAATTTGATATATACGCATTTTTGAGTTTGATATTCATGAACGACTTGATTAATGATTAGTTAAAACTAATTGATGGTTAATAAAGAAAAAGAATTATCTAGTGCATTCTTTTGTCTTCTGAATTATAGGTTTCTTTAAAGCCTTTTTCAAAAAAAAAAATATATATATAGTTTCTTTACTAGTCTAGCATGGATTATGTGGTCATATCATATGTGTTTCCATACTGCAAGACCACAAGTAAGGGGTTGACGTGACCAACAAATTGAACAGTCATGCGCGACGCTACCCTATTTTACTATTCCAACACCCGATGGAATTAAAAACATTGCCACAAAATGATCTATGCCACGTTGGTATTTAAGAGGGTCCCACTTTTATCAAGAACGAGAAAATAAAAGTTGTTATTATTATAAAAAGAGTAACTGAATATATATACAATATCCACCCATTAACTTGCCACAGAGATTTCTTCCTCTCTACTTTTTCGTCACCACCCTCTCTCCCTCTCTACCTCTCTCTCTAAAACGGTTGAAGATTCCGACCATGTCAGGCGAAAACTGGACTCACGTGGCCATGTCTGACGACTCGTTGGTGGCCGACGCGCTGCTTCAGCTCCGTCACTCTCAACCGACGAAGAAGAGCGACGCATCTCCCGTCAAGCTCAAGTGGAGCGTGCGTCAACGGAGATCAAGAAAAGGAGACCAGACGCGAGCCAGCCCCACCACTCCTCTTTCCTTGAGCGACGCCACGTCTCTCAGCGGCGGTGGCGGTGTTACCACCGTGGAAGGCCTTGACGAGTCCAGCGCCACCGTAAAACCCTCTGAGACCTTTAGATCTAAGGTTTGTCTGATCATTTCACTCCGTTTTTTTGGTATTTGAAAACTCTTTGATGGCCGTCATAGACTTTTAGATACTGTTCATGTGCGTGTGTGACGAACATATCCCTCGTGACTCGTGATGCGGTGCGTTGAGTTTCCTTGTTGTTGAAATCCTTTGCCTTACCTACACGACGAGACTTTTTAGCTGTTCTCTTGTGGGTATTTTCGTCATTTAGGATCCACGGTGAGATCATCATGTAGGTACAACGACTTTTGGTTGACAGAAATACCCCCACCGTGGACTCAAAATTTAGTTTTTTTTTTTTCTTTTCCAAGAAACTAAATCTATCTTTTAGATTTAGTTGTCTTCTTGGAAACATTTCTCGATTTGAGTTTGAAACTGATGAGTTCGGTCGTCTCTGCTTTTTGCTCTTTTTCTTGCAAACAAAGAGTCACGTTTTCCCACTTTTGGTGCATCTCTTTCTTTCCGCTTTACGGAAAGACTATAAAGCCCCTCACATCAAGGAATGTGTTTTTTTAGTCAAAATCACCGATGCAGACTTCAATGCTGACAAGGGAAAAAAACACATTCATTATGAATAAAATGATAAAAGTAGCCCTTGTCTTAAGATGAGCTCCTTTAGACGGTAAAGGGTATTTCGGTCAATGCGAGAGATTATCGCTGGCGTTATTTTTAATTTATGGGGTTTGGGAGGCGTTTTCGTGGAATTGAATTTAAGGTTTAGAGCATGAGTGGATTAGGTACGTGTGTGGTAGAGTTTAGTGTGGAGAGCAGTTATCAAATGTGGCGCAGTGAACAGTTACTAGTATGGACTCAGAGCCAGTGGTCAATGTCAGTTGTTGCCAGCGATTGGGTTCTTGTGATTTGTCCGTCAGGTTATATTGATGACAGTTTGTTGAGTTAGACATTAGTTAAGATTGTTTTCTGATTTTCCAAGTTGACTTTAGTCGGTGGTTAATATTTGTTTTCTTTCTTTTGAGATCAAAGTAGAGAGTCTACAACTAAAAGAAGAGGAGAATTTTTGGGTTTAATAAAAAACGATAATTAAGGACAAGTGGTGTTGTTGTGTGGAGAATACGTGACACTAATTGGGGTTGGAGGAGAAAGCATGACGTGTGAATGTTACTACCAAACACACGCGTTAAAGTCTCAGATCTCACGCTCCACTCACGTGATTCTAGTTTTTGTTTCTAAATAGTATATGCTTCTTGCTCTTTATGTCTTTTTCTTTTTGAGGGCTATAAGTTGTTGACCAAGAAGATTCTTCTGAGTTTTACACGGTTTGAATTGTTTCTTAAAGATCACGAAGTTTTAGAGTTGTATTTGTTTAATGCTAACTAGAGATGATTCTTTTGTTAACGTGCCCCTAAAGGCTCTGTTGAATGGTAGGTGTGTGGTTACTTTATAGAAATGATATAGAAAACAAAACTAAATTTGTTTAATGGTATCAGTTTGGTGTGATTATTGATTTTTGAGCTGGCTTTTATCTGGTAGTGTCGTAAGTCGTAAGCCATAATCTGAATCTTGGTTTTGGTGTCCAGGTTTCTCAAACGTGTGCAATAACAACAACAACTCTTTTCAAGAGATCAAGAAAGAAAAAGGTAAAAACAGAAAAGACGTACTGTTTCTTTATTTACTGGCACTGTGAATATTTAAAATAGTCCTAGCCCTTTACTTTGGATCAATTCCGACTAGGCGGTATCCTGTATCGATAGCTTATTTGAATATGTTTAGATGTTTTGAGCTCTGCCAAGGATATCATTACATATTAGCAAGTTTTGTCTAAAAAATACGTCCTTGTGGCAGACTTTGGCGGAGCTTAAAGATGAGGAAGTCATGCTCTTGAAGGAAAGCAAAGGCCTGAAAAATGTACAAACCTCATTTTGGCTTTTCTTCTGTATATGTCTCTCTATATATTGTCTCTGTGCTATGCTAATCTTACCATTGCCTATTGTTTTTTTTTTCTTTAATCAGGAATTAGCACGTATGCGCGATTTGGTCGAGGAACAAAGAACAAGAAACAATGCTCTAAAGAAGATGAAGGTGACCACGTCGCTCTCTCTCTTGTAGACATTCACTATGTTCTTTTTTTCCCCTTGCTCTCTAGACATTCACTTATACTCGTGTAACTCAAGTAGATTATTCTTATCTATACAGGCTGAATCACAATCTGCCTTGTCCTGCAAACGTGCTATCCAACAAGGCTCCTCTTTCTTGCTCCCTGACCTAAACATGCCACTAGATACAGACATGAGCCCTGAAGTTATATGCTGAATTAACGGCGAGCTATGAGCATATTATTCTTTTGTTTTCCATCACACCCAAACAACTATACCCCCTTCCACAACCATCCTTTTTTTTTAACTGTAACTATATGAATATGAACAAGATAGTTTAATCCTATATATCCTCACCCATTTGGCCATTTCCCGTGGCTGCTGTTCGAGTTTATGTTTCTTGACATATCTCTTTCTCTAGCTGGTAGTATGATGTTTTTGCTCTCTCTCAAGTGATTGTCATTTTTCTCCCATTTTCATAGGTTGATGTAATCAAACAACATAGATAATGAATATACCTCTTATTCTATATTTCTTATTATCTCTCGTAAGATCACATTGGCCTTTCTATCTATGTAAACACGTTACAAACCTTTTTATTACGCTGTAATTTGATTAATGTATAACATTAATGTCATATGAGCTCTCTATCTTTAACAATGTTTTAAACTGAACCGATGACCAAACGGAAAAAAACTTTTGGATCATAGGTCAATATAGTTTGACTGATTCAGTTGGATTCGTTTAAGTTTAATCATAGAATCAAAAGTAGAATTAAATCGACTTGGTTTATAGATCATCTTTTGCAAATTTTACCAATATGTATAACTGAACATAGTTATTAAATTTGTTAATAACAATAATTATGAAATATAATTTAAATACATATCAAACGAAGAAAATATATAAAAATATGTGTAGAAGAGCTCTAGCTTTTTCATAAATTCAGGTATATTAGTTTTCAATTTTTTTTTAAAAAATAAAAATGATTTCAATAGTATTTCGATAGTAAGTTACAAACAAAATCGATTTTTATCTAAGATGTGTTCGAAGTGTTTCAAAAAAAAAAATCTAAGATTTGTTCGATTAATCTGGTCTGACCATCGGTCTAGTCCAGATTTAAAACACTGCTCTCTATAGTTTTCACAGATATCGTTTTTTTTTTTGTAGTGTTAATCCAGAACCATCAAATCCTAAATATAATCTCTTAATTTATAATTCATGTCCTTTATGGAAAGAATTAGTGAGCAAGGCAGGAGAAAGCAGAATAACGAAAATAGAAATAAAATTATTGTGTTATTCATCGTTACAATAATTAGCTAAATTTAACCCACGAAAATGATTGAGAACCATAGAAAGGCGAAAGAAGTTATGGAAGGACTTGAGAAGCAAGGCGGAGTCGTTATTACTTATTACCAATGTTTATAGGGTTTTTGCATCACCAAAAACATTCTTTGAGTTCTCTACTTCTCAGCCGTCTCTCGAGGCTCTCCCTGAATAAACCACCTGCTTTGGCAGTTGTAAACCACTCTCTTTCTTTTGTCTCTTGTCTCTTGTCTTAATACTTGTTGTTCTTCTTCTGATTTCTGATTTTACTTTGCAGAGAAGATACCTCTGTGGCGCTCGGTTCTTGTCCGAAACCTCTATCTATCGCATCGTAGGCGCTGATCATTGTCGATACAGTTCGAGGGATGAGAGCGTCGGCAGACTCGTGGTTCGCAATGCAAAGGCTTCGCAAGATGAGGATGACGAGGTTTTGGAAAAGATGGTGCCACGGATTTGCTGACAGCAACGGGAACGATAGGAGCATCCCATGGCTGGGTAGCTACTTTGAAAGACCACCTAGTGTGTCTCCAAGACGATCCAAACCCGTTCGCTTCGGATTCGGATCCGAAGCGAATCTCACTGCAGCGTCCCGAAACGTTGCCTCATTGCCAAACCCAACTGGTAACCAACGTGGCCATGTCGTCGTCTTCTCCTGAGGACGAAGACTGCATCTTAGCCGTCAAGTTCTTGGGACCTCAGCTCAGCCTATGTAGGCCTGCTGAAAAGAAGACTCAGTGGGTCAACATCAGAGTCGAGGACCAAGGGTTCTTTTCGTCACGTGTCATGTATTCAAATGAAGAAAAGATGTTCTCCATGCTGGGTCGTGGAGGAACACAGACGGGATCTTGGGATCTTGAAAAGCACAGATCGCGTAGCTTGTATTATAGAAGGTACAATGAGTATCTCCAGTCGGAGATGCAGGATATGTCTATGTGTAGGAGGACCGAACACTTGGTGGAGTCACCCGCAGGTGAAATGTTTATGGTTAAGTGGTACACAGAGATGTGCGGGGAGGGCCCTGATGATGGTGTGCCGCATTGGAAGCGTTTCATGGTGTTTGAGGTAGCAGGTGGAGACGCCATAGCCACTGTATTTTTCTATCGACCAAAGGCGAACCTTTCTGTGTAGAGGCTAGCTTGTATGGCCTAACCCCAAACTGCATCTATTACGTGGGAGACTTTGACTACGGAAAAGTCAATATAGGCAATAATGAATGGGTTGGTGGATATGGCTTTTCCCCTGCCCCTTACTTCATTCCACCTCAATTCTAGCTCTTAATTGTGTGTTTCTTTTTCATTGATCTGTTTTATTATTACCTTTAGATTACAATGGAAACTCTAAATTCATCACTCGCACTTCCTTTTTTGTATAGTGTGACTTTACTTTTAATTGTTATGTGGAGTTTGAGCATCACAATGATACAAACTCTTCCTAGTTTGATTGAGATTGTTGTTAGTTAATTAACTATATGTATAATAAGTCACACTCGGATTGTGGTGGTGAGATGATAAATTTTCACATACTTTTTTTTTTGCATGTGCTACTCTGGCTAAATGTATGGATTTTACTTTATCCCTGAATTTCGCCTTACTGGAAAATGTTTAATCACAAGATCTATCTTCCATGGATTCGAAGAAACTAAGTTGAAAATACTACCTTCTTTTGTTGTTTGTTTTGATGGCTTCGGTGTCTATGCTAACTGAATCAACATGAACGTGCTGGCGATCGTAAGTGTACAAGCAGCAGAAACTATGCATAAAATGTTGAAAGAGCTGTTTCTTTATGTGTCTCCATCTCCCTCTCTCTCTCCCAACCTAAAACTTCACATTAGTTAGATTTTTCTCAAATGTTTGCTAATTTAGAAAAAGATGTATACTGAAATCGATATGGTCGAATATCTTATGTCTATTTCCATTTTGACATCAGAAGCAACCGACGACCTAGATAAATAGTAATGTATGTTCTTAGAGCAAGCAGAGGGAAGTAGGAATTATGAAAATAAAATTAATTTTAGTGTGTTATTCATCGTTATAATATAAGCTAAATAATGGATTCGAGGTTTAATGGTCGATATTTTGGTGAGTCGGATGTTCTTTCTGCTGGTTTAGGGGTAAGGCCATCGTTAATTTTATACAATAAACTATGCGTATAATGTTGGAAGAGATAGAATGCTTATGGAAAGACTTGGTGGGAAAGGCAGAAAATGAAAGAATTATGAAAATAAAATCAATTTCTTTTATTATAAGTCGTTACAATAATGGATTCGTGGGTTATTTTGAAGAAAAAGTAACATGACATTAATTATTATTATTACATAAATGAACTTAGAGCATCTGCATTGCAATCTCTTGAGGGTATCTTGAGGGGGAGGGGATCCACGATTGATGAGAAAACCATGACCAAAGTTTCCAGAGGAAGAAACGTTCGCTGGGTGTGTTTTGTGATCTTCGCGGACTCCACGACACGTATATCCTAATTAATTTTATTTTTATTTTTTAGCTCTGCCAAGGATATCATTACATATTGGCCAGTTTTGTCTAATAAATGCGTCCTTGTGGACAGACTTGGCTGAGCTTAAAGAGAGGGAAGTGCTCTTGAAGGAAAGCAAATGCCTGAAAATGTACAAACCTCATTTTGGCTTTCTTCTGTATGTCTCTCTATATATTGTCTCCGTGCTAATCTTAGCTTTGGCTATTGTCCCTAAACAGGAATTAGCACGTACTATTTGGTCGAGGAACAAAGAACAAGGAACAATGCTCTAAAGAAGATGAAGTGACCACTCTCTCTCTCTTAGACATTCACCATTTTTTCCCCTTGCTCTCTAGGCTTTCCCTTGTAAACATGTAACTCAATTAGATTATATTCTTATATGCAGGCTGAATCACAATCTGCCTTGTCCTGCAAACGTTCTTTCCAAAAGGCTCTTTCTTACTCCCTGACCTAAACATGCCACTAGATACAGACATGAGCCCTGAAGTTATATGCTGAATTAACGGCGAGCCATGAGCATATTATTCTTTTTTTTTTCCATCACACCCAAACAACTATACCTCCTTTCCACAAACATCTTTTTTAAAACTGTAACTATATGAATATGAACAAGATAGTCTAATCCTCCATATCCCCACCCATCTCATTTTCCGTGGCTTCTGTTCGAGTTTATGTTTCTTGACATATCTTCTTCTCGAGCTGGTAGTATGATTTTTGTTCTGCCATTTCTGTTAAGTGATTCTCATCTTTCTCCCTTTTTCATAGGTTAATGTAATCGACCACATAGATGATGGATACACACTTATTCTATATTTCTTATTATCTCCCGTAAGATGTATTGCAAGTTCACATCAGCCTTCTATCAATGTAACACGTTAAAACCTTCTTATTACGCTGTAATTTGATTAATGTATTCCATCAATGTCATATGATCTCTCCCCAACAATGTTTTAAGCTGGACCATAGCCAAATGGAATTTTTTGGATCATGATTCAATATAGTTTGATTGGATTTAGGTGATGATTGTTTGGATGGTTTTTTGGTTTTTGGTTTTTGGTTTTTAGTTTTTAGATTTTGGTTTTAGTTCTGGTTTTGATTTTCATAGAGATTTTAGTTTTGAAAAACACGAATAGTGATTTTGGTTTCTAACTTATGGTTTTGTTTTTATAAAATAGTAAAATATTTAGTTTTAGTTTTTAGAAAACTTAAATGATTATTTTGTTTGAGTTGAAATAAAAATTAATAGTAAAATATTACTTACTATGAACAACAAATAATACAAAATATTACCACTTAAAATAAATTTATTTTATAAGAGAAAATAATGCGAAGCTAGATGATGAACCACAATTCTGATATATATATATGACAACATAATTAATGCAGTTTAAAAATGAAAGACATAATTAAAAAGTAAGAAAAACAGTTATATTTTAAAATATTTTATAAATCAAATATTATAAATAAAAATATCAATAGCTAGTTTATTTAAATATACTAAATAAAATTTAAATGTATTTTTATAAGTTCAAGAAACTGTATAAAATTATAAATATATTTTGAATTCGGAAAAAAATTTATTATCCTTTTGGTTTCTCAAAATTTGATTAATGATTTTTGGTCAGATATTAAAAAAATTAATTTAGAAGTTTATTTGTTTTTAAAAATTAATAAAAGAATATATATCAAGAATTTTAATTAATAGTACCAATAGTAAGAAAATGAATCTTACTAAATCTTTTGTTTTACAGTAACTATCATTTTGTTTTTTTTTTCTTATATTAAAATATAAATAAAATAAAAACAATTTAAAAAATTGGAAACCCACCGTAGGATAAGAAAAAACTATGAAAACTTGGCTTTTGGTTTTGTGTTAAAAAACAGTTATTTGCAAAACTAGTTTCCTACATTTTAGAGAATCTATTTTTAAAAATCTTGATTGGTTAAAATGGTTTTGGAAAACAAAAACCAAAACTAATCCAAAACTACAAACAATCAACTCTGTTAGTTGGATTCGAAGTTAAGTTCAATCATAGAATAAAAGATAGAATTGAATCGACTTAATTTATTAATTATCTTTTGCAAATAATACAAAATATTACCACTTAAAATAAATTTATTTTATAAGAGAAAATAATGCGAAGCTAGATGATGAACCACAATTCTGATATATATATATGACAACATAATTAATGCAGTTTAAAAATGAAAGACATAATTAAAAAGTAAGAAAAACAGTTATATTTTAAAATATTTTATAAATCAAATATTATAAATAAAAATATCAATAGCTAGTTTATTTAAATATACTAAATAAAATTTAAATGTATTTTTATAAGTTCAAGAAACTGTATAAAATTATAAATATATTTTGAATTCGGAAAAAAATTTATTATCCTTTTGGTTTCTCAAAATTTGATTAATGATTTTTGGTCAGATATTAAAAAAATTAATTTAGAAGTTTATTTGTTTTTAAAAATTAATAAAAGAATATATATCAAGAATTTTAATTAATAGTACCAATAGTAAGAAAATGAATCTTACTAAATCTTTTGTTTTACAGTAACTATCATTTTGTTTTTTTTTTCTTATATTAAAATATAAATAAAATAAAAACAATTTAAAAAATTGGAAACCCACCGTAGGATAAGAAAAAACTATGAAAACTTGGCTTTTGGTTTTGTGTTAAAAAACAGTTATTTGCAAAACTAGTTTCCTACATTTTAGAGAATCTATTTTTAAAAATCTTGATTGGTTAAAATGGTTTTGGAAAACAAAAACCAAAACTAATCCAAAACTACAAACAATCAACTCTGTTAGTTGGATTCGAAGTTAAGTTCAATCATAGAATAAAAGATAGAATTGAATCGACTTAATTTATTAATTATCTTTTGCAAATTTTACAAATATAACTGAATATAATTATTAAAGTTGTTCATAAAAATAATTATGCAATATAATTTAAATATAAACCAGATGAAGAAAAAGATATAAAACAATTTATTTGTAACAGTGCTCTTTTCATAAATTCAGTTATATTATTTTTCCAAATTAATACCAAAAATAATTAATTGTGGTAGTAGTTAGTTACAAACAAATTTTATTTTATTTTTATCTACCCATCTCGAATATGTTTTTCGGTTTAATCTGGTTTGACGGGTTCAAAACAACTGCTCTCTATAGTCTTCACATCTATCGCTAATTTTGTTCGCAGTGTTAATCCAAAACCATCGGTCCTAAATCAGATCTATTAGTTATTCCTAGGGCATTGCCCCGCAAGCTGAGTTGTGAACAGATTTTTGTTTCATCTCAATATCTATTAGGCTATTGTAGTTGTAAATTTTATGCTGGGTTGATCATTGTTTTTCAAGTTTTTTATTATTATGTTAGAGGTGTGATGATGAACCGTAATGCACCGCTCTCCACCATGAAGGACTAAACTGTGTTAGTAATGTGATTGATATAGTTCGTGGTGTTGCTTACGGTGTCACCTAGACTTATTGTTTGTTTGTTTTTAATTTGTTACTTGTACCGTTGAAATTACATAAATTATATTAAGTTTGTTGATAGTATTTTATGTTTCGATATTTTTTCCGCTTTAGTTGTGTATTAAGTAATAATTTTTTTATTCTTATTATGTTGGTTATATGTTTTTCTTTATTTTTAAACTTGTTTTTACCGACCTTTAAAACAAATACATGAAGACTTGTAGAAATAACTATAAAATGAGTGACAATTAGTATTTGAGCCTTAAAGAGTTTTAAACTAATATATGTATTTCTCATAAGAAGACAATAACATCACCGCTGACATTGAACATGTAAGCTATTTTCATAAGACAAGAGGAGTGAGCATGTGGAGATGTTGTTGTCACTTTGAGTCTTGGGATTGTCTTGTATCTCTTGGTGTGGTTGTGTTTGTTTCTCTTTATTTGATGGGTAATATGTAAACAAAAATCATTGTTGTATTTATCGTGAGTTTGTAACTTACTCGCTTTTTGTTTAGGTAATTTCATTCATCTTGGTTGTTCTTCTCTTCTTCGTAAGCATATGCAAAAGTAAGTTCAGAATTGTTAAATAGATGGTCGTAGTTTGTATTTGTTTACTGGCTCAATGTATGTGTCGTTGAGTTTTAGTTGAGTTGATTGGTTTGATATGTATTTGTTTTGAAGTTTATTTGTAAGATTAGACAAAAATGAGGTGATCATTAATGATTCGCCTTTTGGGATTCTAGTTTTGGTGTTTTGATTGTTTGGGTTATTGTGGTTTTTAATGCAAAATAAAGATTTGTGTAAAATTGGATAAGTAAGTGGAGATAAATGTATCAACCACAAATCTGGGTAGAAAATATTTTTGATTATTGATGTTAGCAATAATATAGACATTAATATAAAGAGGATTATGTGTTGATTGTTTCTTACAGATCAATGAGGAGACAAATAACCCACTAATTGTTTCTTTGGTGAGGTCGAGCCCCGACGTAATTGATATGTCCAACCACATCATGAAGCTTAAATATCAGCTATGATATCAAACATAATATAAACTCGTGATGCATGATAATATACCGGAGTTCTAGGTTTGTGTTCGCAATCACTGGAGATTGTCGAACAGTCTAATCTTGACTGAGATTGATCTCATGAGCATCTCGTGATGACTTCATCAATAATGGTTAGGAGATGAAACAAATGAGGAATGGATGATCGTTATCTTGTACATGCTCGAGCACCTAGCAACCCAAACGATCGACTCACAATGGAACATGCTTTCAAAGATGACATGTAATGATTAGCACGCCCGACGGAGTAAACCTATGAATCATCACGGACCTGCAAAAATATTATTCAACAAAGAATCAGAAATCAATTAAATCAACTATGTTAAATAAGTGTGATAGATTGAAGATTAACTTACCTTTTCATCAAGGAAGAGAATCATGATTCCCACAAACTCCTTGTTTTTCTTGAAGTTCGAATCCTAGAGCGGAGGAAGCCGCAGGCTATGCTCGACTACTTACCAAGACGAGAGAGACTCAAAGGTTGAGTAATAGACGGACGCCGGGTTTGAGGAACTGAGACAGAGAGAAATTTAGATGGTTAAAGCTAAGATGAATCAATAAGTTTGTGGAGATGCATTGAGTTCATCAAAGATGAGAATCATATATATGTGGTTTACTGTATGGGCTACAACTCAAGAACATTTATGATCAAACGATTTAAGATGTGGACATGAAGAGTTCACCGGTAAAAAAATAGAATACTTAACATACACACCAACTCAGAATCGACTTGTTTGAGACAATGATGAAAAGAACTTAAACTCATGTTAAACGACAACAATTTTACAATATGGCAAAAATATAATTGTTGCAAACTCTCGGCTTTTTTCATATAACATGATGAATCCCATTTAAAAATAAGACCCATAATACATTTGTTGGCCCGATTCTAAAGCTTCCTAAAGGCTTCCATCCTTCATAAATATATATAGGTCCGCCATCAATGCCATCATCATTTTTACGCTATAAATGCCGTGTTTATACCAATAACTCCGGCCGTTCATGGGCTTGACACTTTTCACATTTTTAAAAGTAGGGTCCACAAAATACCGACAATGGCAGACTGAGCAAAACTCAACTATTATAATATAGATTTTGATCAAAATTTATTAATTAATAATTTATGTCTATTATGGAGAGACTTTTTTGCCATCTATTATGGAAAGACTTGGTGAGCAATGCAGGAAAAGGAAGAATAATGAAAATAAAACTAATAATTATTGTGTTATTCATCGTTATAATAATTAGCTAAATTTAACCCGGGAAATGAGAACCATAATTGGAAGGCGAAAGAATTAATAGAGGGACTTGGTTATGGAAAGACTTGGAAAGCAAGGCGAGTCATCTTTATTAGTGGGGCCATTATTACCAAAGGTTTTGCATTACAAAAACACTCGATGAGTTCACTACTTCTCAGCCGTGTCTCGAGACTCTCTGAATAAACAACCTGCGTTAGAAGTTGTAAGCCACCCTCTCTTGTCTCTTGTCGTAATACTTGTTTCTCTTCTGATGATATGTCGGATTTTACTTTGCAGAGAAGATACTTCCGGCGCTCGGTTCTATCGGAAACCCCTACCTATCGCATCGTAGGGCTGATCATTGTCGTTATAGTTCGAGGGATGAGAGTGTCGGCAGACTCGTGGTGCGAAATGTAAAGGCTTCGGACTCTGAGGATGACGAGGTTTTGAAAAGATAGTGCCCACGGATTTGATGACGCTAACGGAACGATAGGAGCATCCCAAGGGTGGGTAGCTACTTTGAAAGACAACGTAGTGTGGCTTCAAGATGATCTAAACCCGTTCGCTTCGGATTCATCTCCTAAGCGAATCTCACTGCCTCGTCCCAAAACGTTGCCTGATTGCCAAACCCAAATGGTAACCAACGTGGCCTTGTCATCTTCCCCTGAAGACGAAGACTGCATTCTAGCCGTCAAGTTCGTTGGCCTCAACTCAGCCTATGTAGGCCTGCTGAAAAGAATAACCACTGGGTCAACATCAGAATCGAAGACCCAGGCTCTTTCGTCACGGGTCATGTATTCAAATAAAATAAAAGATGTTCTCCATGCTGGGTCGTGGAGGAACACACACGGGATCTTGGGATCTTGAAAACCACAGATCGCGTAGCTTCGTTTATAGAAAGTATAAAGAGTATCTCCCATCGGAGATGGAGGATATGTCTAGGTAGCAGGAGCGAACACTTGGTGGAGGCACCCACAGGTCAAACTTTTATGGTCAAGTGGTACACAGATATCTTCTGGAATGGCCCTGATAATGGGGTGCGGCGTTGGAAGCGTTTCATGGTGTTCGAGGTGGCAGGTGGAGACGCAATAGCTTCTAACGACATTGAAGAACTCTGTATTTTTCTCTCAATCAAAGGAGAACCTTTCTGTGTAGAGGCTAGCTTGTATGGGCTAACCCCAAACTGCATCTACTACGTGGGAGACTTTGACTACGGAAAAGTCAATATAGGCAATAATGAACGGTTATGGATATGGCTTTTCCCCTGCCCCCTTCATTCCACCTCAACTCTTAATTTATTAATTATCTTTTGCAAATTTTACAAATATAACTGAATATAATTATTAAAGTTGTTCATAAAAATAATTATGCAATATAATTTAAATATAAACCAGATGAAGAAAAGATATAAAACAATTTATTTGTAACAGTGCTCTTTTCATAAATTCAGTTATATTATTTTTCCAAATTAATACCAAAAATAATTAATTGTGGTAGTAGTTAGTTACAAACAAATTTTATTTTATTTTTATCTACCCATCTCGAATATGTTTTCGGTTTAATCTGGTTTGACGGGTTCAAAACAACTGCTCTCTATAGTCTTCACATCTATCGCTAATTTTTGTTCGCAGTGTTAATCCAAAACCATCGGTCCTAAATCAGATCTATTAGTTATTCCTAGGGCATTGCCCCGCGGCTGAGTGTGAACAGATTTTTGTTTCATCTCAATATCTATTAGGGCTATTGTAGTTGTAAATTTTGCTGGGTTGATCATTGTTTTCAAGTTTTTATTATTATAGGGTTAGAGGTGTGATGATGAACTGTGTATGCACCGTTCTCCACTCATGAAGGACTAAACTGTGTTAGTAATGTGATTGATATACCGTGTGTTGCTGCTACAATCGGTGACTTATTGTTTGTTTGTTTTTAATTTGTTACTTGTACTTGTTGAAATTACATAAATTATATTAAGTTTGTTGATAGTATTTTATGTTTCGGATATTTTTTCCGCTTTAGTTGTGTGTATTAAGTAATAATTTTTTTATTCTTATTATGTTGGTTATATGTTTTTCTTTATTTTTAAACTTGTTGTTTTCTGGGACCTTTAAAACAAATACATGAAGACTTGTAGAAATAACTATAAAATGAGTGACAATTAGTATTTGAGCCTTAAAGAGTTTTAAACGAATATATGTATTTCTCATAAGAAGACAATAACATTGGCCTGTTGACATTGAACATGTAAGCTATTTTCATAAGACAAGAGGAGTGAGCATGTGGAGATGTTGTTGCACTTTGAGTCTGTTGGGATTGTCTCTTGTATCTCTTGGTGTGGTTGTGTTTGTTCTCTCTTTATTTGATGGGTAATATGTAAACAAAAATCATTGTTAGTTGTATTTATCGAGTTTGTAACTTACCGCTTTTTGTTTAGGTAATTTCATTCATCTTGGTTGTCGTCTTCGTCTTCTTCGTAAGCATATGCAAAAGTAAGTTCGTAAATTGTTAAATAGATGGTCGTGTAGTTTGTATTTGTTTAGCTGGCTCAATGTATGTGTCGTTGAGTTTTAGTTGAGTTGATTGGTTTGATATGTATTTGTTTTGAAGTTTATTTGTAAGATTAGACAAAATAGAGGTGATCATTAATGATTCGCCTTTTGGGATTCTAGTTTTGGTGTTTTGATTGTTTGGGTTATTGTGGTTTTTAATGTAAAATAAAGATTTGTGTAAAATTAGATTGATAAGTGGGAGATAAATAGGCGACCACAAATCTTGGGTAGAAAATATTTTTGATTATTGATGTTAGCACATGACATATTATAAAGAGGATTATGTGTTGATTGTTTCTTACGATCAATGAGGAGACAAATAACGACTCAATTGTTTCTTTGGTGAGGTCGAGCCCCGGACGAAAGATATGTCCAACCACATTCAAGTTAAAGCCAATGCTATGATATCGAAACATAATATAAACTCATGCAATATGATAATATACCTCGGAATGACAATGGCCTGACGAGATTAAGATCTTGATGATTCATTACATGAGCAGGAAACAGAATGGAGATGAAATATCTCGGTATTATTGCTTGAGCACCTAGCAACCTCAAAACGATCGACTTTCACAATGGAACATGCTTTCAAAGATGACATGTAATGATTAGCACCGGACGGAGTAAACCTATGAATCACGGAATCTGCAAAAATATTATTCAACAAAGAATCGAAATCAATTAAATCAACTATGTTAAATAAGTGTGATAGATTGAAGATTAACTTACCTTTTCATCAAGGAAGAGAATCATGATTCCCACAAACTCCTTGTTTTTCTTGAAGTTCGGAATCCAGAAGCGGAGGAAGCGAGAGGCTATGCTCGACTACTAAACTCAAGACGTAGAGTAGCCAGGCGTACGCCACGCTGAAGAAACCAGAGAAAAATATAGAAGATGGTTAAAGCTAAGATGAATCAATAAGTTTGTGGAGATGCAGATTGAGTTCATCAAAGATGAGAATCATATATATATTTCTGAAGGGCTACAACTCAAGAACATTTATGATCAAACGATTTAAGATGTGGACATGAAGAGTTCACCTAAAAAATAGAATCTGAACATACACACGGTACGCAACTCAGAATCGACTTGTTTGAGACAATGATGAAAAGAACTTAAACTCATGTTAAACGACAAAGTTTACAATATGGCAAAAATATAATTGTTGCAAACTGAGCTTTTTCATATAACATGATGAATCCATTTAAAAATAAGACCCATAATACATTTGTTGGCCGATTCTCGAAAGCCGAAGAAGAAGGGCTTCCATCCTTCATAAATATATATTAGGTTCCGCCATCAATGTACAAAGTATCATTTAAATTTACCGGTATAAATGTTGGTGTTTATATTTCAATAACTTCGGGTTTGAGCCATGGGCTTGACACTTTTCACATTTTTAAAAGTAGGGTCCACAAAATACTGACGCACGTACTGGAATTGAGCAAAACTCAACTATTATAATATAGATTTTGATCAAAATTTATTAATTAATAATTTATGTCTATAGACTTTTTTTTGCCATCTATTATGGAAAGACTTGGTGAGCAATGCAGGAAAAGGAAGAATAATGAAAATAAAACTAATAATTATTGTGTTATTCATCGTTATAATAATTAGCTAAATTTAACCGGGAAATGAGAACCATAATTGGAAGGCGAAAGAATTAATAGAGGGACTTGGTTATGGAAAGACTTGGAAAGCAAGGCGAGTCATCTTTATTAGTGGGGCCATTATTACCAAAGGTTTTGCATTACCAAAACACTCGATGAGTTCACTACTTCTCAGCCGTGTCTCGAGACTCTCTCTGAATAAACAACCTGCGTTAGAAGTTGTAAGCCACCCTCTCTTGTCTCTTGTCGTAATACTTGTTTCTCTTCTGATGATATGTCGGATTTTACTTTGCAGAGAAGATACCTCTCCGGCGCTCGGTTCTTGTCGGAAACCCCTACCTATCGCATCGTAGGGGCTGATCATTGTCGTTATAGTTCGAGGGATGAGTGTCGGCAGACTCGTGGTGCGAAATGTAAAGGCTTCGGACTCTGAGGATGACGAGGTTTTGGAAAAGATAGTGCCCACGGATTTGATGACGCCAACGGGAACGATAGGAGCATCCCAAGGGTGGGTAGCTACTTTGAAAGACAACGTAGTGTGGCTTCAAGATGATCTAAACCCGTTCGCTTCGGATTCATCTCCTAAGCGAATCTCACTGCCTCGTCCCAAAACGTTGCCTGATTGCCAAACCCAAATGGTAACCAACGTGGCCTTGTCATCTTCCCCTGAAGACGAAGACTGCATTCTAGCCGTCAAGTTCGTTGGGCCTCAACTCAGCCTATGTAGGCCTGCTGAAAAGAATAACCACTGGGTCAACATCAGAATCGAAGACCCAGGCTTTTCGTCACGGGTCATGTATTCAAATAAATAAAAGATGTTCTCCATGCTGGGTCGTGGAGGAACACACACGGGATCTTGGGATCTTGAAAACCACAGATCGCGTAGCTTCGTTTATAGAAAGTATAAAGAGTATCTCCCATCGGAGATGGAGGATATGTCTAGGTGTAGCAGGAGCGAACACTTGGTGGAGGCACCCACAGGTCAAACTTTATGGTCAAGTGGTACACAGATATCTTCTGGAATGGCCCTGATAATGGGGTGCGGCGTTGGAAGCGTTTCATGGTGTTCGAGGTGGCAGGTGGAGACGCAATAGCTTCTAACGACATTGAAGAACTCTGTATTTTTCTCTCAATCAAAGGAGAACCTTTCTGTGTAGAGGCTAGCTTGTATGGGCTAACCCCAAACTGCATCTACTACGTGGGAGACTTTGACTACGGAAAAGTCAATATAGGCAATAATGAACGGGTTGGTGGATATGGCTTTTCCCCTGCCCTTACTTCATTCCACCTCAATCCTCTTAATTATATTTCTTCTGTTTTATTGCTTTTGGATTACAATGGAAACTCTAAATTCATCACTCGCACCTGCACTTCCTTTTTGTATAGTGTGACTTTACTTTTAACTGTTATGTGGAGTTTGAGCATCACAATGATACAACAACTTTTCCAAGTTTCAGATCGATTCTTAGTAAAAGTACGGTCTTTGTAAATAATAATCCCTGGAGACTAGGACAGAAATGGTTTTTACTTTATACTCTGACTAAATTTATGGATTTTACTTTATCCCTGAATCTCGCCTTACTGGAAAATGTTTAATCAAGATCTCTATCTTCCTTAGATTCGAAGAAACTGAGTTTAAATACTGCGTTCTTTTGTTGTTTGTTTGTATGTTTTGATGGCTTCAGTGTCTATGCTAGGTAAATCAACATGAACATGTTGGCGATCGTAAGTGTACAAGAAACTATGTTGAAAGAGATGTTTCTATTATATGTGACTCCATCCTCCTCTCTCTCTCTCTCCCAGCATATCCCTTCACATTAGTTAGACTTTCCTCAAACTGTTTGCTAATTGAGAAAGAAGATGTATAGTGTTGAAATCGATATGGTCGGGATATCTTACGGTGTAACTGTAATCATTATAGGAACAATAGGAATATATAGGAAAAGAATGACTAGGAATGAAATTTTAGGAATGATGATTTTTTATCAAAATTAATAAAGAACAAATTTGTTCTATAATTCTCTACAAACAAAGGAATAGTCGATATTTTGATGAGTCGGATGTGCTTTCTGCTCGTTAATTTTCTACAAGGAATTCTGCTTAGAATGTTGGAAGAGATTGAATGCTTATGAAAGACTTGGTGAGCAAGGCAGCAGAGGGAAGACTTTGTTTTTTTATAGTCGTTACAATAATTAGATACCCAATGGATTCGTGGGTCATTTAAAACTCATATATAAAAGAAAAAGCAACACGACATTATTACTACAGAGATACTATATGATTTATGGAATGTCAGTTATGGAAAGACTTGGGGAGCAATGCTATTCATCTTTTTTACCAACGTTTCATTTAGAGTTTGTCCATCACCTAAACACACACTATGAGTTCTCTGCTTCTCAGCCGTCTCTCGAAACTCTCCCTGAGGAAACAACCTGCGCTAGGAGTTATAATAAGAAGCCATCTCTCTTGTCTTTTTCTTTTAATTTAATACTTTTGTTTGTATTTCTTCTTTTTTCTGATGTCGGATTTTACTCAACAGAGACACTTAGTTGGTGCTCGTTTCTTGTCGGAAACCCCTCTATGTCACATCTACGGCATTGAACACTGTGGATATAGTCGAGATGACTATGGACGGCCTCGATATCCGGAAATCGGCAGACTGATGATTACAGATTTTACTGGCCCTAGTTGTTGGACCAAGGTTTTGGAAAAGACGGTGCGCATGGACTTGATGACAGAAACGGGAACTATGGGAGCATCACACGGCTGGGCATTTACTTTGAGATACGGCGGTATTCCGCATCTTTTAGATGATCTCAACCCGGGAATGTCGGAATCGGATGGGTGTAGAATCTCACTGCCTGATTTGGTAACGCTGCCTCATTGCCAAACCAAACTTGTAACCAACGTGGCCATGTCATCCCTCCTCTCCTCACGACAAAGATTGCATTCTAGTCGTTAAGTTCGCTGGACCTCAGCTCAGCCTATGTAGGCCTGCTCAAAAGAACGACAAGTGGGTCAACATCAGAATCGAAGACCCGGGCCTCTTCTCCTCTCGAGTCATGTACTCAAAGAGAGATAAGAAGTATGGGTGGTCCTGAGCACAGCCAAGTGAAACATTGGTTTATGACCCCCAAATTTTTAGAAAAAATAGTATAGAAAAGAGTTTCCAAATTTACAAAAAAAAAAAATTAAAAACCCTTATTAAATTGTTTAGGGTCTCCAAAGTATCAGGGACGCCCCTGATAAAAAGTTTGCCATGCCATCTTCCGAGGGGGCACACACTGGGTACTTGGACCTTGGAGAGAACTCGGAGAAACCAAAGGGGCAGCATTTTTACGAATTTCACAATCTTGAGTTGTTGCCGTCAGACTGGGAAAGGTTAGATTCGTGTCGCACGAGCGTAGAGTTGGTGGAGTCACGTACCACGGATGAAATGTTTATGGTTAAGCGGTTCAAAGAGAGAAATGGCTACGATGGTGAGAGGATGGAAGAGTATCGAATATGGGTGTTCAAGCAAGACAGTTATTCTCAGTGGTATCACACTAAAAACATTGGGGATCTCTGCATTTTCCTCTCCGAGTCTGAACCTTTCTGTCTCGAGGCTAGCTCCCACCAGAAATGCAAAAAAATCTATCTATTTCCTTGACAAAAACGAGCGTGGGATATTCATCATCAGTGATAAGCATAAGACAAGTAACTTTAACAGTTTCACTGCCCCGTACTTCATTCCACCTCAGTCTTACCTCGATGTGAATCGTAGTAGCAATGGGTCTCATTGTCCCTAAGCTTCAATTTTTATGTATTCTCCTCTTTTCTTTTCTTTTTGGCCTACGCATTTGCTATATGGAAATGGAAATTCTAAATTTTAGTTACTCGCACTTCCACACTTACCAGTAGTAATATGACAATAAGATATGAAGCGAGTAATGCAATTTCAATACATCCATGACAAGTCTTGCCTAAAAGACACAGGCGTTGCAGCACCATGCACACCTTGTTAGACAAAGTATTTCCTTTGAATGTGCTTTCTGCTCGTTAATTTTCTACAAGGAATTCTGCTTAGAATGTTGGAAGAGATTGAATGCTTATGAAAGACTTGGTGAGCAAGGCAGCAGAGGGAAGACTTTGTTTTTTATAGTCGTTACAATAATTAGATACCCAATGGATTCGTGGGTCATTTAAAACTCATATATAAAAGAAAAAGCAACACGACATTATTACTACAGAGATACTATATGATTTATGGAATGTCAGTTATGGAAAGACTTGGGAGCAATGCTATTCATCTTTTTACCAACGTTTCATTTAGAGTTTGTCCATCACCTAAACACACACTATGAGTTCTCTGCTTCTCAGCCGTCTCTCGAAACTCTCCCTGAGGAAACAACCTGCGCTAGGAGTTATAATAAGAAGCTTCTCTCTTGTCTTTTTCTTTTAATTTAATACTTTTGTTTGTATTTCTTCTTTGTTTTTTCTGATGTCGGATTTTACTCAACAGAGACACTTAGTTGGTGCTCGTTTCTTGTCGGAAACCCTCTATGTCACATCTACGGCATTGAACACTGTGGATATAGTCGAGATGACTATGGACGGCCTCGATATCCGGAAATCGGCAGACTGATGATTACAGATTTTACTGGCCCTAGTTGTTGGACCAAGGTTTTGGAAAAGACGGTGCGCATGGACTTGATGACAGAAACGGGAACTATGGGAGCATCACACGGCTGGGCATTTACTTTGAGATACGGCGGTATTCCGCATCTTTTAGATGATCTCAACCCGGAATGTCGGAATCGGATGGGTGTAGAATCTCACTGCCTGATTTGGTAACGCTGCCTCATTGCCAAACCAAACTTGTAACCAACGTGGCCATGTCATCCCTCCTCTCCTCACGACAAAGATTGCATTCTAGTCGTTAAGTTCGCTGGACCTCAGCTCAGCCTATGTAGGCCTGCTCAAAGAACGACAAGTGGGTCAACATCAGAATCGAAGACCGGCCTCTTCTCCTCTCGAGTCATGTACTCAAAGAGATAAGAAGTATGGGTGGTCCTGAGCACAGCCAAGTGAAACATTGGTTTATGACCCCCAAATTTTTAGAAAAAATAGTATAGAAAAGAGTTTCCAAATTTACAAAAAAAAAAAATTAAAAACCCTTATTAAATTGTTTAGGGTCTCCAAAGTATCAGGGACGCCCTGATAAAAGTTTGCCATGCCATCTTCCGAGGGGCACACACTGGGTACTTGGACCTTGGAGAGAACTCGGAGAAACCAAAGGGGCAGCATTTTACGAATTTCACAATCTTGAGTTGTTGCCGTCAGACTGGGAAAGGTTAGATTCGTGTCGCACGAGCGTAGAGTTGGTGGAGTCACGTACCACGGATGAAATGTTTATGGTTAAGCGGTTCAAAGAGAGAAATGGCTACGATGGTGAGAGGATGGAAGAGTATCGAATATGGGTGTTCAAGCAAGACAGTTATTCTCAGTGGTATCACACTAAAAACATTGGGGATCTCTGCATTTTCCTCTCCGAGTCTGAACCTTTCTGTCTCGAGGCTAGCTCCCACCAGAAATGCAAAAAAATCTATCTATTTCCTTGACAAAAACGAGCGTGGGATATTCATCATCAGTGATAAGCATAAGACAAGTAACTTTAACAGTTTCACTGCCCCGTACTTCATTCCACCTCAGTCTTACCTCGATGTGAATCGTAGTAGCAATGGGTCTCATTGTCCCTAAGCTTCAATTTTTATGTATTCTCCTCTTTTCTTTTGGCCTACGCATTTGCTATATGGAAATGGAAATTCTAAATTTTAGTTACTCGCACTTCCACACTTACCAGTAGTAATATGACAATAAGATATGAAGCGAGTAATGCAATTTCAATACATCCATGACAAGTCTTTCTCTAAAAGCTACAGACGTTGCACCGCCATTAACACCTCTTCTTGAAAACTGAGTACAATCTTCAAGCACAAGCAACTCCAGCTTCTGAGTCTTAGCAAGTGGTCTCGACTGATGTGATTACCAAACACGTTGATGGTTTCTACACAGTGAAAGAAGGAAACTAATTGCAATATGTGCTTCAGGTGCCATATCTGAGCACTTTGTCAAGTAAGAATCTCTCTCATTTCATACATTACTCAAAACAATATCTCTGTTTCTTCCCCAGAAAGATCATCTTCTCCTCTTTTACTTCTCAGGTCAAGAACGCTTCAGTGGCGGAGGTAGGAATCATTCTCACTAGGGTCAATGTCAATATCTCTATCTAGTATTGTTAAAAGAGGTGCAAGAGTTAAGATTTCATCCTTAAACAAGGGGGTCAATAATATATGAGTGAACCAAAATTTTCATTTTACACTTAAAAGCTTCACATATAAACAAAAAAAAATTGAAATTTATGGGGGTCAGCTGACCCCCCTCCTCCTCACATAGCTCCGCCACTGGAACGCTTCCAAGAACACTATGGATGGGAGCTTCGCAGCTGGTTATGGTGTTCACATTCCTCCTCTTTGCCATGGCCATCGAGAACACCATTTACGTGGTGACTGCTCTTACCGGGATAGGCATGGGGTTTCAGCTTTTATCAATCGCCACCATCTCGGAGCTATTTGGTCTTAGACATTCCGGGATAAACTTCAACGTCATACTCTTGGCTAACCCGTAGGTGCCACCATATTCTCGGCCCTTCTTGCGGGATACATCTACGACAGGGAAGCGGACAAGCAAGGGAATCCTACCTGCATTGGTCCTGATTGCTTCAGAGTGACGTTCTTGGTTCTAGCCGGAGTTTGTGGCCTTGGAACTCTGCTTACTATTATATTGACTGTGAGAATCCGCCCGGTCTATCAAGCTCTACATGCGTCTGGCTCATTCATGTGGTCATTGATATCTCCAGGGAAAGTGAGAGAGACGAAAGATGATATCAAAGATATAAAATGATATATCTACTTTGCATTTTATTGTATAGTGCAGCATATTATTTTGGGTGGGTGTATTCTCAGATTTGCATATTTGTGTTTATTCATCTGTAAACTGTTGCTCAACCGGCCAAAAACCGGTAAGAAAAACCTTTTTTAATGGCTCCGTGATCATGTTGTAATGTTGTCTGTATCTGTGTATTAGTGTTGTAGTCATACACATAAACAACAGTTTGCTGGATTTGACTCTCTCTTTTCAAGAGTCAAGTCTTGCCTAAAAGATACAGACGCACCATGAACACCTCTTCTTGAAACCTGAAGACAATCTTCAACCACAAGCAACTCCAGCTTTTGAGTCTTAGCAAGTGGTCTCAATCTAACGTATGTGATTCCAAAACACGTTGATAGTCTCTACACATGGATAGAAGGAAATTAATTGCAATAAATGCAAGAGCAACATATTGGGATCATATACGACACTTAAAAGTCGTTCCTTATCTGAATATGAAACTTTGCTGTAGGTCTGGGCATCCGGGTCCTCAGATCGGATTCGGGTCGGGTTTTGTCAGGTCCGGTCCTTGAAATTTAGATCTATATAGATTCCATAATTTTTTGGATCAGTTCTGAGTCGGGTCTTGTCGGATCCGGATCAGTTCGGGTCCTAAAAAATACCCATAATTTCGGGTATATTTTGGATTCGGGTCGGTTCGAGTATTTAGGACCAAAAAATGATCCGAAATACTCGAGTTGGACTCGAAAACTCGAAAATACCCAAAAATCCTAAAAATATCCGAAGAACCGCAAAAAAATACCTAGAAATTTACCCAAAATCAGATCCGAAAACCCAAAAATACCCGAATACCCAAGTAATACTTTCTGAAAATCTAAAATTTTACCTGAAACTTGAAATTATATCCGAAACTTTAAAAAAATCTGAAATACCAAAAATATACCTACGTGTCGAACTCACGTTAACTCTCACAGTGGTTGGTTACGATGATATCCTTAATAAATTAAAATATTTTACTTAAACACTATTATTGATTTTTTATTTAAATTACTTTTTAATATTTTTCAAATAACATATATAATAAAAAAAAAATATTATAAAGTTTATAAAGCGAATTTAAAAAAAGAAAAATCTCTATAATATTATTTGAGAAGTCAGTTTCCTATGTGTCGCTCTCACGTTAATTCTTACGACGGTTAATTACAAAGGTACCCTTAATGAATAAATGTATTATATCTGATTTCCATTATTAAAAATATTTAATAAATATTTAATTTTAATTTAATTTTATGTTTTCCAAATAACATATATAATAAAGAAGGAAATATTCATATAATAAAAATGAAAATTGTATTTACAAAAAAGAAAGGAAACATATGTCACGAAAATATATTTTATAAAAATTATGATTTTCATAAAAGGGAATTTCACCAAAAAGTAGCTACTTTGTTAAAATAAGCATCTCTTTAATAGATAATATTAAAAATCATAATATATATTTTAAATTAATAAATTAATTTATTTATATCAATCTGTTTCTTAGTTTATTACAAAAATAATTTAAACATATACTAAAATATCATTGATGAACCAAAAATATTTTATAATTGCTACTATCAAGATGATTATTAATTTTGCATAATTTCTTTTTATTATATTTTTAATTTGTCACATTAAGAAAACTACATAAATATAAAATCTACAAAATTTAAACAAACATATTATACTACTAAAAGTTATTTAAGGCTTCATATTTTTAATATATTTATACAAAATAATATACCTCTAACAAGAATGCATAAACTAATACAAATTTTGTTGGTTAAGATTATTTATAATTATTTTTAATTTGTTTATACATCTAAACTCTAAAGTATAAATTTACTTAGACTTTTGTTAGAATTTTTTTTTGTAAAGGTTGATATTTGTCAATGACTTTTCGGTGTTGTTTATCAAAATTCATACTTACCATCCCTTCAATTTTTATACTATTTTAAAAATCAACAAATATTAAATTATACAAAATAATTTACGCAAGTAAACATACATATTTAAGATGAAGAACAAAACTAATGTAATAAAAAAATCAAATTTAGTATAACAAGAATCCAAAGTAATTATGCTTCGATTTGAAGAAAATATAATTTAAACATGAGTAACTCAATATAATCCACAAAATGAGTAATTTAACAATCTAAATTGTTATTCTCATAGTCAAAAGTCTAAATTCCAAAAAAAAAAAAAATCAAAATTTAATCTATTTCAACACAAAAATACTATTGTTAAACCTAAAGAAGTAAAGAAAATTTAATATACCTAAATAATAGTAATCAAACCAACTAGATATATATATCCAAACTACGTGTTTGATTAATTAAAATAAATCACATATATAAAAAAAATAAACTGAAATTAGAATATTAATAATTTATATAATTATTTATTTATAAATATTTATATCCGTGCATGAGCACGGAAAAATCATCTAGTATATATATAAATAATATGATTTCTTTAAAAAGAAAAGTTCACAAAATAGTAATATTCCATTTTAAAATATTTTTAAATAACATAAAATATACTAATATGCTTTCTTTATATCTATATTTTCACAGATAATCTTGATATTAGAAAAATAAATATTATTTATTTAAAAAATAAATTTAAATAGTACAACAATATATATTTTCACAGTAACAGAAATATTTTTAATATATTTATATTTTTTAGATAATTACATAAAATAATTAAGTAACATAAACTGATATATGTTTTATTGACTAAAATATTTTATAATTAGTATTATTGAAATGTTATTTATATTTTCTAATATTTATTTGACCATAATATCTTTCAATTACAGCAAAAACTATATATAAATTTTTTTACTTATATAATAAGATTTCTCAAATACAATCACAATTTTTACTGCTTATTTTTAAGAGATATTAAAAATGAAAAATAAATTTTAACAAGAAACATCTTTTGGTAAAATAGCAAAATATTTTAAAATCAAACTATACACTTTAATGAGGTAGATATATTATATTTTGCATTATTAAAATTATATATTTTCTTAATATTAAGTTTGTTTTTAAATTTTATGTTTTTATTTTTGTGGAACTTAATATAACCATAACCAAAAACCATAAAATCATTTATTATTTATAAAAATATTTTAGTTATTGTAAATATTGATATGTGTTCATGAGCTTCCAAAAACGTATCAATTACTTATTATTTTCTAATTTCATTTTTTAAATCAACATTTAATTTGAGAGATATATATATATATATTATGAAAATACATGCACATTTAAAAGATAAATAAAATTAATTTGACTTGACTTAATTATAATAAAAATAATTATACCTCAGTTTGAATTTGAAAGAATATATGTAACTTAAGATACTCACAACATGAGTGACTCGATTAATCCAATTTATATCTAAAATCATAGATTTAACTATAATAAGAAAATATAATTTTATAATAATAATAATAATTTATTTTATAAATATAAATTATAAGATGACTCAAAACGCCTTACCAAATGAAAATAAAATATAAACAACTGTTTTAATTTAGTTCTTTTGTAAAATTTATATATATGCATGAGATTGCAGAATATTATCGTTATATTAATTTACGTAATTTGGAACCAAATACTTTAGTTAATTTTTTATTTCATTTTAAGTACAATATATCTTAAGTTATAAATAATCTTCCTTAAATATATTTAAATATATAAGAGAAAAACCAACCTAATGTAAATAAGAAAATTAATCAAAATTTTAATATATTTTGATAAAAAAAAATTATAATTGAATTCAGAGAAATAGATGCAACCTAATATATCCAAATGATAACTAAACCGATTGTAAAAACAACAAAACCGACTAGATGTAACATATCTAAAATTATATGTCTAATTAAAGTAATATAAGTTATTAATATAAATTATGCATAAAACTATAAATTAATTTAAAATTAAAAGTAAATAGCAATCAATTATTATTATATATATTTATTTTATAAATATTTATACTCGTGCATGAGCATGGAAAAATCACCTAATATACCTAATATATAAAATAATTTTCAGGTACTTCGGGTATCCGATCGGGTCTCGGCTCGGGTCCGGGTTCTACCCGAGATCCGCGGATCCAAAGAAAAAAATACCCATATAAGTACCTATAATTTTTCGGGTCGATTCCGGATCGGATATTTTCGGGTCGGTTTCGGTTCGGGTCCGGGTAATAGGCCCAGGCCTACTTTGCTGTATATACGTTCTGCCAAGTAGTCTGTTAATAATACAAGATTTCTTGGTATCTATCGCTACAACGCATATATCCACAAAGTACTAAATTGCTGATGTGTTTACTAAAGCTCTTTTGAGCCCAACATTTGAGATGCTTGCTTCTTTCCAAGTTAGGTGTTTGAAATTTCATATCACCTACTTGAAGGAGGGTATTGGAATCAAGATATATGTCAATATATTTTCTGGTTCCGACACTTAAAAACTCGTTCCTTATAGAATAAAAGACTTTGCTGTATATATGTTTTGCTAGGTACT
The DNA here is from genome assembly GCA_016771965.1 of Brassica carinata. Classification (NCBI taxonomy): domain Eukaryota; kingdom Viridiplantae; phylum Streptophyta; class Magnoliopsida; order Brassicales; family Brassicaceae; genus Brassica; species Brassica carinata. Next base: position 6,904,919 of record CM028688.1, read on the forward strand.
CTGTTAATAACACAAATGAATATACAAAATTTCATAAAATAATTGTATTAGATGAAAATAAACTATACTGAATGAAGTTAACATGTTAATTTGTAACTTTGGTAATGACAAATAGATTTACAAAAGCTTTGTGTGCCACCAGATGATGGGTGCCATCAACGTGGTGTTCACGTTGGACCTTATACGTTTCGTTCTTGGATATATTGCTGATTGCACATTCGACACCTTCAGAGACGTAATCACCAAGAACTGCACTGGACTCAGCATCATTAGCCAGTGATCTAGGCAAGCCTAGTATCAGTCTCTGGTGCAGTCATCTACTCATCTTTTGGTTCATTTTCGCCAAAGAAAGATCTCACACAAAGAAGTATATGGTCCAGACGAATAGGTTTTAATTATCACAAGTCTATGGTTCAGATGAATAGGTTTTAATCATTGCAGTTCATTGAGTGAGCGATCATACATGTTCTATTTTTTTTTTTAATACACTAATGGTATGCTCTAAATAAATAAATTATGTTTATAACCGAAGTCGTCTTAAACACCCTTTGGGCATCCTCATACATAAGAATTCTTTTAAGGTTCTCAAATAAACAAAAATACTAATATTTTAATTCAACTTAATCAAAGAATTAAATTTTAATCTCTAAATAAAATGAATTAATTAAGAAATGACAAGTATTATATAAAGTTCTACAAGAAATCTCATGTTCTCGATTAAAAACACCATTCTAATCTCTCTCTTCACTTTTTTTTATTGATAAAACCTTTTTACGAAAATCTTTCGATGGAGGTGCTACTTTACCGCTCTCTAGTAATCAGGTGTCGTTCTTGTATATCCAGGATCATAGATATATCAACCACACATATTGAACATTCTATGGACGAGAGATGGGTAGGTTTGCTATAAAGAAACCAATTCAATGACTGTGGGACTGAAATGAATGTCATCGTCTGGCGTTAAATTCAGTAACTGCGAGTAACAAGTCCAACCTTAAATGATAGGACGAATGCGAAATTACTCAAATTAGTACGTGTTCGATTGCTATTTGTGCCTCGAGGCCGGTGCAGAGTCCTCGTGTCTTTGTTTTTTCTTGTCAAAGTCCTTGTGTCTTTGTCATTTAAAAATAGGTAAGATTTTTGCGTATCATCTTTATTCGTCTGTTTTTGACTCGATGCATTGTTTTCGATTCTGTATATTAAGAAAAAGAAAGCAAAACAAACATTCAAAAAAAAAAAGCAAAACAAAAGTTCTATGTGAATCCTTCTCCTAGGAGGTACCTAATATAATACTATAAGGTATATATATATATATATATTAAACTATAAGTTATAACAAATGGTTAGATTATTATTAAAGTAATTAAGAAACGAGGTCGATAAGACCAAAGCCAATGGCAATGACCTCACGTGTTCAGCGCAAAACCTTCGCATGACAACAAATTTTTCCGTTTTGCTTTATGTGTACTATAATAAAATAAAGGCTAAGCAAATATACATAAAAATATTCTAAATAAGCAAAATATTCTGAATAAGCAAAATATCCTATGTTTTTGTTTTATTTTGGCAAAAAACACTAATAGCCTTCAATAATATCCTATGTTTTTCGCTAATGAGAAATTAAACTGGTTTCCTCGAACTGGCTCAAACTATAAAGGAACTAAAACAAATAGATTTTCCCTTTTAGTTTTTGATTTTGTAAGAACGTAAATAGTAAAAACAAATAATAACCATAGAAGTATAAATAGGATGTAAATTTTCTCGTCAACTACTTGCAATTGACCAGGAAAAGAATTTTTAAACATGATTAGTTTTCAAAAGTAATGTAAAAACGTCTCGAGATTCACGCTTTTGCAATAAAATAAGAACTCATATAAAACGTATATGCATTATTAAATATGTAAACACATTATAATAAAAAGAAGAGTAGTCTTATAAATAGATTTAGCACCTCTGTGCTTTAGAGCAAAGCAGTTTTAAATCCCAACTGAGAGAAGAAGAAGAGAGTAGCGATAGATCGGAGATGCCGAAGCTGGTTGAGAAAACGGGAAGCCGACCACCGTGGGTCGGGTTAGCAGCCGCCGTGTGGGTCCAGATGTCGGCGGGAAACGCTTCGACGTTCCCTCTTTACTCCGCCGCTCTCAAATCGGTTCTAGGGTTTAACCAGCAGCAGGTCACGATCCTCGGCGTGGCCTGTGATCTGGGAGAGAACATGGGTCTACTTCCAGGATACGCGAGCAACAAGCTTGCTCCGTGGGCGATGCTTCTCATTGGCGTCTCCTCTTGTTTCCTCGGTTACGGCGTCCTCTGGCTCTCCGTCAGCCAAATCGTAAACGGCTTGCCTTTCTGGCTGGTAATAAGAATCAGATTCATGTCAGTGATACATAAAGTGTAGATCTTTTGATCAGTGGACTCATAAAGTTAGTATCTTTGTTTGTTTGTTTGTTTGACAGCTGTTCATAGCTCTTGTTGTGGCTACTAACAGCTGCTCCTGGTTCAGCACGGCGTCTCTGGTGACTAATATGAGGAACTTTCCTATGAGCCGAGGCTCTGTGGCGGGACTTCTCAAAGGCTTAACTGGGATCAGTGCTGCAGCGTTCACCGTTTTGTTCAGCGTCTTGCTTCACCACTCTGCTTCGAATCTGCTTCTCTTTCTCACCGTTGGTATTCCGGTGTTGTGTTTAACTGTTATGTATTTCGTCCGTCCCTGTATTCCTGCTACTGGGGAAGACCCTTCTGAGCCCGTGTATTTAGCTTTTCTCCTCGGGACAAGTATCATTCTCGCTGCTTATCTCGTCGTGACGACTGTAGTGAGTGAGGTGTATTCACTACCAAGCGTGCTTAGATACGTTCTTGTGGCTGTCATGGTGTTGTTTTTGTTCTCGCCTCTTGCGGTTCCCATCAAGATGACGCTTTTCCGTTCGAATGTCAAGAGCTCTCTACCGGGCTCTTCGGACAATCTAGCTAAAGAGGAAGGTGAGTCAACCCAGGAGGAGCCACTGCTGATAACTTCTACCTCGGATTCAAACCTCCTCGGGTCTCTCTTCGAAGGTGATGATGATATGGAGATACTTCTCGCTGAAGGAGAAGGTGCGGTTAAGAAGAAGAGAAAGCCTAGGAGAGGCGAGGATTTCAAGGTTGGCCAAGTCTTCGTCAAGGCTGATTTCTGGCTGCTTTGGTTTGCCTATTTCCTAGGCATGGGTTCAGGTGTTACGGTCTCAAACAACTTGGCACAGATTGGATTCGCTTTCGGTATTAAGGATACTACGATACTCCTCTGCCTCTTTAGCTTCTTCAACTTCATAGGCCGTCTCGCTTCGGGTGCCATTTCTGAGCACTTTGTGAAGTAAGAATCTCTCTCATCTTATCTACCTCTCAAAACAGTCACTGTGTTTGTTTGTTTCTCAGAATGTACCGTGTGACATATGATTCTCTCTCAGGTCAAGAACGCTTCCAAGAACACTGTGGATGGGAGCGGCCCAGCTGGTTATGGTGTTCACATTCCTCCTATTCGCCATGGCCATCGACCACACCATCTACGTGGCGACTGCTCTTATCGGGATAGGCATGGGGTTTCAGTTCTTGTCAATCGCCACCATCTCGGAGCTATTTGGTCTTAGACATTTCGGGATCAACTTCAACGTCATACTCTTGGGTAACCCGATAGGAGCCACCATTTTCTCGGCCCTTCTTGCGGGATACATCTACGACAGGGAAGCGGAGAAGCAAGGGAATCCTACCTGCATCGGTCCTGATTGTTTCAGAGAAACGTTCTTGGTCCTAGCCGGAGTTTGTGGCCTTGGAACTCTCCTGAGTGTTATATTGACTGTGAGAATCCGCCCAGTCTATCAAGCTCTCTATGCGTCTGGCTCATTCAGGTTGCAGCCGCAGTCAGCTGGTCATTGATAATTCCAGGGAGAGTAAAGAGAGAGAGACGAAAGATGATATAAAAGAAAATAAACTCATAGATATGCATGCTATTATTATCTACTTTTGCATTGTATTGTATCTTGCTGCATAACGTTTTGGTGGGTGGGTGGGTGTGTTCTAAGATTTGTAAACATATTATTCTTGCTGTAAACTGGGGCTTAACCGGCCAAAAACAGGTAGGAAGAACCTTTTGTAACGGCTTATTGATCAGGTTGTAATATTATTTGTATCTATTTGATGTTCGTATTAATGTTGTTGGTCCACTCTTAATAGATGCACAGAAACAAACAGAGGATTTTCTCTCATCAACTAAGAAAAGGAAACAATCTTGTAATCAGAAACGAGTCATATAGTAACTGAGAGAGAAAAAAAACCGAGTTTCCTCTGTTCGGTCATTTCTCAAAAAAGCAAAAGATGATTCTAAACAAGACATAAAACCTAAATTATAGGACAAGAGCTTCATGATTAAATATTCTAAATCTAATCAACAAACAAACACACACACTTGGAAACAATGAAAGCTCATCAAATACGTAGGTGGCAGGAAGAACCCTAAAATTCACCATCTACCTGATTCAGCATCATCATCATCATCAAACTTCAAGTAGGTTTCAGATTTTGAAACATGGAATCCCACTTAATCTCTTCCTCTTCCACATCGCAACCTTTCTCCTCTTTCAAACCGTAATCGAAAACCGTAGAGCTCGAGAAGCTCTCGAGCCTACACGGAGTCCCATTCGTCAGCAGAAGCCTCTCTTCCTTGCCGCCACTACCGTTGCTCGGCGTCACGGATCTCTTGTTCCTCTTCATCAAAGCGCCTTTCCACCTCCCGTTCCCGCTGCTTCTCGGCACAGCCACCACCAGAGCACGCGACGACTCCTCGCGTCGGATCCACGCCCTGACATACTCCGAGAAGCACTTCCCTGTCTTCCTAATCGCGATCAAGACTCGGGAAATCGAACGAGCGGTGAGCGGAGACGGCTTCTTGTCTCTCCGAGCGAGCTTGAGGATCTCGAGGCGGTGTTTGGCGATGGAGATGCCCATGCTCTGGAGAAACTCGTGGTTGAAGTACGCGATGTCTTCGAATTCGAGCTCGTTGTTGGAGAAGGAGAGGCCGTATTCGTAGATGAGCGAATCTTCGAGATTCGTTCTGGACAGCCATGAGAACCAATCCATTGTCATGCGATTGAACAAACAAGACGAAGAAGGAGAGAAGTCTTTTGTTGTTGGTGAGAGAGTGTGGTTTGGGGAAGGTAAAGTCGTTCGAGTGTGTATGTATATAAAAGGGAGAGACGGTTGGGGGTTCTTTTTGACTTTTTTAAAAAGTAGCGGGGCTTACTTGGGAAGGTTGGTAAACGATGGACTAAAGTAGACCAAAGTGTTATTAGAAAGGGTCAAAGTTAAGCAAAAAAAAACAAGTTCACACATCTTTGGCATTGTGAATATATTTTTATGGGTTAACACATGGAGATGACTGAATGTGTGTGGGTGTGTCCATTAATCACGGTGTGTGAAAATGCTGCTTTGCTATCTTGCTTTTTGTATCACTATCTCTTTGTGAATATTATTCTATTCTTTCATTTACAAAATTGCTTTAAATGCCCTTAACCAAAATAAATATACTACATATTTTGGCAAATCAGTTTCGTTTATATCAAAATTATTTTATAACAAAATACAAGATTGATAGGTAACGAACCACATATACAAATTACAATTTAAAGTGAAAAGTAAAATTAAAATTTAAAACAAAATTTGTGAATATATTTTGTAGTTAATTTTGATTAATTTGGATGTCGAATTTTCTGTGATATATCATCTGACAACTAATTTTATAAAATGGTTACAATTTTTGTTACAAAGCAATACCAAATATATAGTAGGGGTTTGTTATAACTTTTTTATTCATTTCTTGATTTTCTCTGAATTTTTGTTGATTTTAAATTCAAAAATGATAAGAGATAGATGCTGATGCTCAACTCTATAAGAAATGCAGTGAAGGCCGCCGTGTAGTAGTATAGATTATCTCGTTATTAAGCTAAATAAAAATTGTTAGCTTTCATATTAAGTTGAATAGATGTTTGTTGACAAACATAATAAATAGAATGTGGATTTAATTAACTAAATACTTAGTATTATCTTCCTATTTAAGTCAACTTATAAACATATAAAATACTACTGTATATGGAAATTCATATTCACCTTATTAGTCAACCAATATTTTCTATGTATTTTTTTTGGCACAATATTTTCTGTATTAATTCTTGTGTAGACCACTGTTATTATTATAACTTTTATGGGTTCTTATTACTGACGTCAATGAACATGAACCCCATTTTTTATGTTATCGTCAGTTTGGATTTTTGAATTAAGAACAAAGGTTAATTATTATTGAGCTTGTGAGCCATTATTAACGAATGTTGCTGTGATTACAAAAAACATAGACACGAGTGGATGCAATCATGAAAAATTTCATCCATCACTCAATCAGAATGTTGTATAAACACATGTCTAACAGTTGCAAACTTAAACTTATTGATAGAGACAGATAAAGACACGATTGGAATCACGGGTCATTACTCGTGAGCATGTAGAATTTAAAATGCACTAACAGCCATTAGCTAGCTTCCACTCCAATTTTCGGTTTGGCCATATTATATGTTTTAAGGTTATTGATTGACCATACTAACTTCTCATCTCGCTCGTATATTTGGTTGGTTACACCATCCATTCATCGTTCTTGATTATATAATCGACGACTAGGATTGAATTAGAAGATTTGCATAAACAACCAAGCTAAAGTCGTTCTATCATTATATAATTTGTAACAACACTCCACGCCAATCAATGTTATATCTTTTTCTGGTCATGAACCAAAGGTGTAATAAAAGATGGGTACTACTACTATATCTTTATTGATAAACCTTTAAGTCGAACTTAAGTTTCGTTACTTCGCTTTAATTTCAAAACTAAATCAATCCCGAAGCTCTGAATCATATTCTAACAACCAGTTCAAAACTCATAGCTTAAATGAATCATGGTTATATTATATCAGATACATACTCGATTTAAACCCGGTTAAGAGTAAACCGACTCGGTTTCAAATAAGATTCATAAAGAATCCTAATCCTCAGACGGTACAAGAAACACACAAAAGAACAAGATAATGAATCAAAGCCAGAAAGAGAGTTTATTATTAGAAAAAAAAAAAACAGCAAAGCTGCGTATATATTATCAATAAGAATCTTGGTCTGTATACAAACATAGAAGTCATGGGTGGATTTGGTCTGAACAAACGCCAATGATCAAGACCCTAAAGGCGTGGTGTGCAGCAAGTCACAAAACTGAAGACTTTCCGGTTACGGTATCGGACAAAGAATCCCTGATTGTATAAATCTAAACAAGTTCCTGAGAAACTGCTAAACAAAGTATCAATCTGTTTTGCTTCTAAGACTATAAATGTTGCCAAGCGTTCCCACAACACTAACCACCACCGCCAAGATTAGCATCAACCACGACACAGATCTCTCCACCGCGCTTAACGAATTGCTCTGCTTCCCTAACCTTAACGCGATAAGAGCAGGGAACGTGAAACCAAGCGAAACCGCTGACGTTGCGCCTGTGAACTTGAACGCAGTCCATATGTTTGGGATCATAGTCGAGCCAATGTAAATAAGAGCCAGCAAGATCACCGTAAGCCCCAGAGACCTCTTCTTGCTCTCCGACAGAGGAGGCGAGCCTTCAAACAACAAGGTATCCACAGTCTCTCTCAACGAGAAATGGATCACAGGGAAGACGAGAACCAGATGAAGAATGTACCCCACTCTGACAACGTAGTTCACCGCAGAGCTGAAACGGATGCCTAGATCTTGGTCAAAGTTGGTCAAGATATCCGATTCAGTATCCTTACCAAAGAGAAGATAACCGGAGACAGCAGTCGAAGCATAGACAACAACGCAAACAGCCGTCGTGACCCTCCCGACCCGGTTCATCTTCTCAGGCGTTCGACCCTCGAGCTCGTTGTAGATCGGCTGGACGTTGAAATGACAAACGTAAGCGTTGGTCATGATCGGTATCACCACGAGAAGATCCAACACCGCTTCTTTAGAACCAAAATCAGGACTCATCCTCGGAGCATCAGCAGTCCCTTCCACGAGCTTAATCGCCGCGACAATAAAGCAAACAACAACAAACACAACAGCAAGAGCCACGGAAGCAGCTGACGTAACGCTCAAGGAATCGATCCTGTTCAAGGAACAGAGAGGAGCCAAGAAGACGACGACAACGACCAAAATCAAGACTTTACGGTGGTCCCAGAACCCGTTCCCTAACCACTGGTCCAAAACGCCGACGTGGTGGAGAGAACCGGACATGACGTCACCCATGATGATGAGATAGACGACGAGGAAACCGCCGTTGTTGACGACGATGCAGATCTCGGAGAGAACCCTGGCGGGTTTCCCCAGGGCGGACTCCACGACCTCGCCGTAGGATCTGGACTTGTAGAGAGCCGAGAATCTGACGAGGAGCTCGACGCTGATCTCGGATAAGATCGCGATGAGGACGATCAGGAGAAGGCCGAGGACCAAGCCGAGGACTTTCATGGTCGCCGGCAATGCCATGATCCCGGCGCCGATGATGGACGTGGTGAGGTTGAAAACGGCGCCGGAGATCCCGGATCCTTGATTGGATCCGACATTGGAGTCAGGATCGTCGCCGACGCCGTTATTGATGACGAAGCTTTCTTCGTCGGGAGGAAGGAACTTGGTCTGTTTCTGTAACTCGACGTAGGAGTTTTTGGAGATGGCAGAGTAACTGCTATCCATTTCCTCAGATCTGGTGTGAAGTCTCTCTCTCTCTCTGAAACCGCGATTAGGGAGAAAGGAGATGAATTTAGAGATGATCCGAGATCGGAGAAGACGAAAGATGAGACCTTTTTTGTTTCTGATGGATATGGAGTTAAGGGTCAACGATGTCTCAATTGGTCTTTCTTCTTCCTGCCTCGTCGTCGGCGAGAGAGAGATGGATTTGAAGGAGAGAGGGAAGTTTCTATTTTACTATTGGTCCTGCTTTTTCTTCACACGTGGCCTCCTTAAACAAAACAATTAAATATTTTCAACTTCAGTAAGTATCTTAATTAATTGGTAACAATTAAAGTTTAACTTATTTCATAGATTCATAAAGATGTATATTCTAGATTTTTCACACATATTAATAAAACACATAATAAATACATAATTTTTTGTGCTGATCTTTTTTTCCTGATTTCAAGCCAATAAATACAATTAAGTTTTTTGAAATTTGCAATTAATCATTAAAACTTGATAAAATATGCATTGAAAATACAAATATGTATCTTTTTGAAACAATTTTTTTTCTAAAATATGTAACTTTGTGAAACAGAGGGAGTATTACACAAGGAGTCCCGAGCCGGGTTTGTTGCCTATTTGTTTGAAACATTTGAATAGCTCCTCCAATATATGGAGCCCTCACTTTTCAAAAATATATATTTATATATAGTTTTTGATATAGTAACATGAATGTATAAAAATAGACAAAAAATTAGTTTCTAACAAATGATTATAAAAATATTTGGGTGAATTTATATCGGCGAAAAATTGAGGTTTAAATAAATTTCATACTATGAAACTATAGTTAAAAAAGTTATAAACATTGATAAATAATTTATTAGTATTTTATTTTGAATAAAATCCCTAAAATCTCAGATTTGATTCTGGTTAATTCTTGATATGACATGTAATGCTATGTGTAATACAAACCGGAGCAACTGATGAGCAGCATCTGCTCTCTCTCAAACAGAGAGAGTAGTGTGAGAGACTAGTGTGCAACTTACAAACTAGACCAGTCCCCAATTGCTGTCCTGATCGCAACATATATCCACCACCTACACGAAAAGATAAACACTAAAACGGAGACAAATCCATCGATAAGAAAGGAGAATCGTATAGACTTGAAATTGATTTTTCATGTAAATTCCGTTGAGCAAGCTTAGAGCGGCTGTTAGAGAAGTACTTTATTAAAAATCATATTCATAGTTGATAGTTAGTTAGAACAAGCAAATTCTTGCTTGGTTATGTAAATGCAATACAGCGTGATAAGTTCCTTCGCCAAACAGATTAGTAACGAAAGTATGTTGGATCCGTTTCAGTTCCTTATTGGGCTTTAAGCCCATTCTCTTATATCCTTGTTTTTTTACATCATGTGTAAATTACGTAACAATTGTCGTTCTCTTATCAATTGACTTTACGGGAGTCTCAGACGTTGGGACACAAAAACCCATGTCACTATATTAGTTAACTATCAATCAACCCCAAGCGGCGTTGGAACATTCATAAAGAAACAAACACTTCCCTTGCTTTCGTGGTCCTCATAAGCTATAAAATAAAACAAAAACAAAGAAAAAAAAGTTAGCGGCAATGTATTTACGTGGACATTATAGTCTTATCAAGTTGTATTATTTCTTTTATGGATAATAATAATAGTACAGAAATTCATTATGGCTTTGGAAATTCAGAAAGTGTCCATATTAAAATGGCAAGGACAACCGACAACTCCTCGGGGAAGGCATTCATTCAAGATGAGAAGATGAAAATAAAACTGAAGAATATTAAAAAGCAATTAAGCTTTAAAAGACGAGGGAACATACATAAGTGGATATCACCCCTACGTCCCTTCCTTTCTCATTTACCTTCGTTTAATTCATCGAATTTGAGCCTTATTTCTCAAATATTAAAAAGGGACAGTCCCAATTAAAAAAAAAACAAGAACAGAATATAATATACCAACTGGAAGTAAGTTCGATAGTGCGTCTTATACTTGGTGGAGTTTAGGAATCTATGAACATGCTTTTCTTTTGTTAAAGAATTTTAAAAAGTAACAGGCATCGATCGACCATTTGAGCTATGAAGACATTTGTTTCTTATATATTTTTACGTTATTCGTTTTTATGTTACTGGAGTTTACGTTCAAACTTATCGGGGTTATTAGTAGGACTGGGCATTTTATCCGTTAAATTTGATTCGATTTGTTATTCAGTTCGATTCGTTCCGAAAATTTCGAATATCCGAAAACTTTCGAAGCAAAGCAAATATTAAAAATCAATATCCGTTAAAATCGAAGCAAATCACAAATATTAAAATTTTGGAAAGCGAATATCCGATTCGATCCGATAATATATAAATACATGTATATCTTGATTATATTTTAAAGTTTTAAATATATAAAAGTATAAAATTATTATTCTAACATATGATTTGACAAATTATATTCACATTGTTACTTATATAAAAGTATTACATAAAAGGAAGAGAAAAAATTTATGATAATTATTAATTATTTTCTTAAGTTTTGTGTTATTATAATTGTTAATTAAGTTTAAAATTTTTTTAAAAATATGTAGATTCACTAATTCTTTAAATTTTTATTTTATATATCATGCAAAAAATATTTTATAAAACAAACTCGTATCGAACTTTTAAGATTATTTGTATTAATCAAAACAGATTAGATATTCGTAAGTATTCGTAAATATTCACAAATATTTATTTATTTTCTGAATATCCGTTTTTTCGAATATCTGTATTTTTCCGAAGCAAAGCAAATCGAAAAATTAGATATCCGTGACATTCGAAGCAAATCACAAATACTTTCAAAAACCCGAATATCCGATCCGTGCCCATGCCTAGTTATTAGGGTAGTATATCTTATTCCTTTTTTATGCTTATTTTTTCCCCTGAATGTATCTCTAGTACAAGAGCTAAAAAGAAACGTAAATGCTATTTACATACTCCCTCCGTGAGTATGTTCAAAATGTGATTGATTTTTTTCCTCTAAATTTGGAATCTTGGTTCTCTACTTGGTGGACACATTTAAAAAACGGTTTTGATTACAGTTACATTGTGAAAACGATGATAACGGTGATGATTGGTTCGACTGTAGCTGTAAAAATTTAAATTTGTTGTAGTCTTTGACTAACCAAAATAAAGCTACAACATGATTGGTAAAGTTTAGTGCTTTAAAATAAATAAAGCTAAATTGGGAGATAAAGTTCAACCAATCACCCTCAACATTTTATGCTAACTAATAAAATACTCTCTGATTATTATAAAGTGTCATTTTGATATTTACACAAATATTAAAATCAATATCCGTTAAAATCAAGCAAATCACAAATATTAAAATTTTGGAAAGCGAATATCCGATTCGATCCGATAATATATAAATACATGTATATCTTGATTATATTTTAAAGTTTTAAATATATAAAAGTATAAAATTATTATTCTAACATATGATTTGACAAATTATATTCACATTGTTACTTATATAAAAGTATAAAATTATTATTCTAACATATGATTTGACAAATTATATTCACATTGTTACTTATATAAAAGTATTACATAAAAGGAAGAGAAAAATTTATGATAATTATTAATTATTTTCTTAAGTTTTGTGTTATTATAATTGTTAATTAAGTTTAAAATTTTTTAAAAATATGTAGATTCACTAATTCTTTAAATTTTTATTTTATATATCATGCAAAAATATTTTATAAAACAAAGATGTATGTGTTTTGCCTAAAATACGTAAGAATAAATTTTGCTTTAATTTTTTTGCTGTAGCTTTAAAAATAAAGCTAAAGCATGATTGGTACATGTTAATAGAAATTTGTTGTAGTCTTTGACTAACCAAAATAAAGCTACAACATGATTGGTAAAGTTTAGTGCTTTAAAAATAAATAAAGCTAAATTAGGGAGATAAAGTCCAACCAATCACCCTCAACATTTTATGCTAACTAATAAAATACTCTCTGATTATTATAAAGTGTCATTTTGATATTTACACAAATATTAAAAATAATTAAAAATGTTTATATTTTTTATTAACTACATCTATTTGACTAACAGTATTAAAAGTAAATACAGTTATTTATAAAATCAGTGCAATTTATAATTAATAAACTAAAAATAAGTATAATTTATATTTTGATTTTTAAAATAACACTTTTTTATGTAAAATGATACGAACAAGCAGAAGAAGTAAGTTTCAAAAAAAAATATTTTTTCAAAAAAAAAAAAACAGAAGAAGTCATTATTAATTGAAGAGAGTATCTACACTTAGATTTCAGTGGATTTTGTATTCATAACATCGTGAATGATTAATGAAATAACTTTAATGAGAAATCTTTTGTAATAATTTAAGTATCCCGCTAGACTTTTAGACAGCCCCGCCAGATGGGACCTATATATACACTACTTTTTGGCCGGAGACTTAAAAAAGGATGTAGTGACTACTAACCACCATTCACTTCTCCATCTTTCAATAATGTACATCTTTTATTTCGGATGATTTTTGTGTTACTAGTGATATGTTCTCTGGTGTTAACTTTCGATTAAGTAAGTCTCATTCTCTGAAATTTAGTTTGACATTCTTTTTGATCCATGTCCTAAAGATATTCACAAATATCAAAATTTCCATGCTTCGTATTAATTCATTTCGAGTCGGATCTGGATCCGGGTAAGTTTACAAACCTAAAAATATTCAGATAACCTATGTATTTAAAAATGTTATTAAACAATTTATTTCTAAAACAAAAATAAAAATAAAATCAAAACCTGCATGCACAAATCAAGGTCAACTCTAGTAATGAATCATTACTAATGATGATAAAGCTATAGACTTGTCTAGTTGTCTTTGCATTGACCCACGCAAAACATCAATACTGTATGAGGCAACCAAAATAATTGACTACATTTTAGTTATATAAAGGAAACATTTATAACAAATCTAAATAGGGTATTTGCACTAGATAACCATAAAAGATATCTAAATTAGGTTGATGACCATGACACTGTTAGAAATTCTAGATCCCGACATTAACCCTATGAGTAAGTTGCAAATAGTTCTGACCGTTCTTTTATCTGACCGTATAGCTGCATAAAAATTAATATAAAAACTATATTTCAGTAGCTTTTAACTAGCTCTTCCATTTCTTCGTTCATCATTATTTGTCTCCAATTTCATTTTTTTACAGCAATTTTTTTACTCCAAAAAGTATAGCATCTTACAAAATTAATTATGCTGATCTCTATGGTAAAATTAATTTGATAGTCGATGGAGCTGGAGTTGCTACAGCTTTGTCAATGTTTAGTTCTGAGAAACTCGTTTCTCCTGCTTGGACAAATATTTCAGGTTTGGTTTCTTCCTTTTTGGTACTCGGTAAGTGAAGCAGAGGATTTATCTTTTATTAGCCTGATTCTTCTCGGTATAGGGAACCAGATCAAATTCCCACGGAGTCTGTTTGTTTCTCTTGAACAGATTGGCTCAGAAGATTAATAACTGATTGTCCTTGTGCAGAGAAGATGAACGGTAGTTGCGTGATGATCCATGTAATTTTTTTTGAGCAAACTGAAAATCCATGTTATTATCTTCAAATTTCTGGGTTTTTATATATGCTTTTGTTTCCTTTTTTTGATTAGTTTTAGTTATGCGTTTGTAATGGTGTTTATTTTTTATGATGATGATCTGGTGAGCTGCTTTGTTTTCTGGCGATTTTTTTTTATGTCGAATATATTCAGATCATAATTTGTTTGATCGTTTTTTTTTTAACTGGATTTTTTTTTTAAAAAAAATTTGGACTCTATAGTGTTTGGTACTACTAGAGAAACCAATGTTCTTGATTTGAAAAGATTTATTTTGTCTAAGCTACACACGCATACGACGCAGCTGCTCATAAACTCTAGACTCATAAACAAGAAAATATACAATATACACAAACATATATATATATATATATATATATATATATATATATATATATATATATAACCGGTTATATCTGGTTGAATATCCGATTTACATACATAAACTCTGTGGTCACAAGGCCATGATGACTACAAACTACAAACTTGTCATATATATATATATATATATATATATATATATATATTTAACCAGATTTTTTATTGTATATCCGGTAAATATTAATTAGTGCTTTGCATCTTGTTGTTGCGGCAATAGCGTGTGTGCAAGAAATCATAAGTGCTTAAAATTTACAACAGGTACATATATTAGCAACAAGATTCACATGAAATGTCCCACCATTATAGTCCCAGCCTCATACGAGATAACCCAAATGCTTATCTTTGAAGTAGGTTCTTATTTTTCTCTTCAAGTTCAGAATGCATGTGCAATGCTTCCTGAGTAGATATACATACAATCAAATATTTACAATTATAGTTAATATCCGGATGATAAGAAAAGAATCTAGTTGTATTTTATACAATCTTAAATTATAATTAGACTCGAGGTAAAACCGGTTAGTATGTTATATATCCAGTTATGCAATAGATTTTCGGGATAGGGTATTGCTATGGTTGTTGCTAATTATGTCGATCAACTGCACGCTTATATAATTTTTATTTTTATTATATTGACACTTTATTATTTTATTAAGGACCAAATGTTAATTATAACCAGATAATTTTTACATCCTACTTGCACCACGTGCATCACATATTCACTACACATTTTCGTGTTTTGTAAGCCACTCAAAAATTCCCAAAGTCAAATATGCTCAGTCTGTCTGACACATATCTGCATACAGTCGACAACAACTACTTGGTCTAGGTAGGTTAGCTTGCTTCAAGGACATAATCGTCATTCCCTTCTTGCAATACTCATGGTTCGCAAATTATTTAAAAGAAAAGCATACTTTGCCAATTTCCTCTCACAATATGTATATACACCTCATTGAGCCAATCTAAATAAAGAGTGTTTACTCCAGAGAATAGTGATTATATTTTTTTTTTTGAATAGTCATTATATCAATTTTGAACAAACCAAAAAGTAATTATAAATAGCTAACTAGAACAATTAACAGATCAATTCACCTTTTTATTACAAAATTCTCTCTATTCAGGTCTATAATCAGATAAATATATGTAATAATTACATCATGCACATGTACCTAGTGACTCATAATTAAACGTATCACACTGCACTGACGAGTTGTTATCTGATACTGACATCTTAATTTATAACTTTCCTTTTCATAGTTAATGTTCTTCACTAACTTTTGATTGATAATAAGACGTTGACCTACCAAACCAAATAATTCATTTTTGTTCTTCATATTATTATATCAAGAGACTCTTATATCAATTCACATTACTTTTTTGTTTGTTCCTGAAATTTAGATGAGAAAAAAATAAGAAATTTAGATGAGAACCTACATACGATTCAGATTAGAACGCATTACAAATTTACAACAAGTAAGTGAGTCTGTTTCTATTAAATATTACTTCTCTTTTATAATAAAAATTTTAGAAATATTTTTCAAAATAATAATAATTTAATGTTTCAATGCAAATTTTGTTTTCAGTGGATGAGATGTTATATGAACTATTAAATTATGATTTTTTATAATTGGTTAAAATTATATATTAAAAGATATTTTTTAAAAAGTAACAACTTTTATTTTAATTTTTTACTAAAACTACTTATATATTGAAATAGGTGAGTATATAAATGGTGGAATTAACTGATTATAGTCCCTTATACAATCAAGAAAAAACGCTTCAGTTTTTAGATACATGTATATAGACTGTATGTGTACACAAATTTAGTTTGTATGAGTCATATGTATTGTCTGTTAAAAAGATACTCAACTTTGATGTTTGTTTATTTGTTCCTTCTTTGATGTTCCTTATTAATACATTTGTATTTGATATCCCTTGTTATTAGTCCTCATCTCACTCAACATTGTCAACAATATTTTAAATATTGATTGGTTTGCATCTTCACCCTATACATATATGTCCGTATTTTGTATTCACGAGCACATTAAACCATCAAATTTACATTTATTCAGACAAACTAGTATATCAAAACAATGCCTAATTGACATAGATACTCGTGTGAGTGTTACCGTGTAAAAAAAAAGAATAATGTATGCTTTTTCAAAAGTTATACTTTTCTTTTGCACCCATAACTTTAGCAAAATAAAGTAGTATTATCATTCTTGAGCAATTAATCAACTAATATTTTTCTTATTTGTTTTAATGCGGAAAGCTTTAAGGTAATGACGTTAAATTAGATGTTTCTAGCGAGTAGATTAAAACCTCAGTTGCTAAATAATAAAATATATAGACTCCAGATAACATCATCACTTATCAATAGATAAATTTAGTCTGTTCTCAGTTACTATTATCATTATTTTTCAAAAACAAATATATTAATTTCAATATAAGATTATTATGTCATTATACATAATTGTTAAAATACAAATTATTATATGCATAAGCAAATATATGTGGTATAATTGGATTGAATACATAAAAGTAAATTGAAAGTTTAATGTAATAAAATTATTTTCTCTAACGAATCAATTAATCTGCAATTTTTATTTTTTTCAATTAAACTGTCATCTAGAATCAAATAAAATTATTCTACTTTTTTCCCACTTTCTAGTTCAATTATCACTCCATCACGTGATGTTCAACGAGTACCGCATTTCAAGAATAAATGGCAAATTAGGAAATATTTGACATTTCAAGGGTAGATAACTTAAAGATGATGCATCTCAGAAGGAAAACTTTGTCGTGTTACAATGAATCTGCGGGGACGCAGCTACTCCGCTTTGAAAGGTATATAAACCGTTAAGATTAAAGTTTAAGGTTCATCGTACCAGATCAACGGTTTCCACTGAGGGTGTACTCTTGTCTCGAAACAGACGATCATGTCTCGTTGAGTACAGCTAGCAACTGGAAATTCCGAGCCGATAGCGTGGAGAATTGTAGCCGGCTAAGTCGTATGTCTTTGGTTTAAATGCACTTATGCATAAGTCGTTCTACATATCAGAATCAGCTTCCTTATCCTATAATAGGTGCTCTTCCTTATCACGCTCCGTTACCTGTCACCTTCCCATATCAAAATCGCCTTTAGAGACCTCCGATTTAAATGTTTCGTATAATAAATAATATCGAAGAGAGAGAAAACCCAAATCCTTCGCCTCTTTCATCTGAGGAGAGAGAAAAACTGAAGCTCTGGCCTTGTGAAATCGATCTCTCTATCTCTATCTTCTTCTTCTTCATGGTAAGTATAAGCTTGTGGGTGGGTTGTTAACGGAATCTAGCTCTTTGGATTTTTGTTTAGCCGTAGCTTTTCTGGGCTTTTTTGCTATTTATGTAGTGTTTCCCGATTTTCACCTTTTATCACACTAATTAAATTCGCTGAAATGGATATATATTAGGAGGAGAGTATTAAATTTGTAACTCCCATTTTCGGCTTTAATCTAATTTAATTATTTATAGGAATAATTGAAACCCAGTTTTTGGATGATGATGGTTTCGCAGATCTGGTGATTGATTTGGTGGGTTTTGTGCATCTGAGTTGAGAAAACATGTCTTCTCTCAGTAGAGAGCTCGTGTTCTTGATCTTACAGTTTCTAGATGAAGAGAAGTTCAAAGAGACTGTTCATAAGTAAGTTTTTTTTTTTTCTATTTTGGGTTTTGTGAAAAATCATAGTTACTTAGTAATGTTATTGAAAACATTTGGATTTGTGAAAAATAGGCTGGAACAAGAGTCTGGGTTTTTCTTCAATATGAAGTATTTTGAGGATGAAGTGCACAGTGGAAACTGGGACGAGGTGGAGAAGTATCTCTCTGGTTTTACCAAAGTTGATGATAATAGATACTCCATGAAGATATTCTTCGAGATTAGGAAGCAGAAGTATCTCGAGGCCTTGGATAAGTAAGTAACATGTGCCTTCAAAAATCCACACAAAAGAAGAAAGAATTGTGTTTGATTTGCTGAATCACTGGGGTGTTTTTTTTTGTAGGCATGATCGTCCAAAGGCTGTTGAAATTTTAGTGAAAGATCTGAGAGTGTTTTCCACTTTTAACGAGGAGCTTTTCAAGGAAATCACTCAGCTCTTGACCTTAGAGAACTTTCGGTAAGCCGTATAAGGGTTTTACCAAGTTTGATTGAGGTTTAACCATTATGCAAAAGAGTGTCTCTAAGCTGTTATAACTTCAGGGAGAACGAGCAGTTATCCAAGTATGGAGACACAAAGTCAGCCAGGTCTATCATGTTGGTGGAACTTAAGAAGTTGATTGAAGCGAATCCGTTATTCCGTGATAAGCTGCAGTTTCCTACCCTTAGAAATTCACGGCTGAGAACGCTGATTAACCAGAGGTATGATGGATCTTCCTTGTTCATTTTACAAATTTTCGTTCCTCAGCTGCTTTAACTCTTTGTTTCTTCTACGTAACTTGCAGCTTAAACTGGCAACATCAGCTTTGTAAAAACCCACGGCCAAATCCTGATATCAAGACTCTCTTTGTGGATCACTCCTGTCGCTTACCAAATGATGCACGAGCACCATCCCCTGTCAACAATCCGCTGCTTGGATCACTACCAAAAGCCGGGGGGTTTCCTCCTCTAGGCGCACATGGGGTAGGTCAATTTCCAGCTGATTTTGGTTATAGTTCTATATTGACGCGTGCTTGACTTTCCTTTTATGTCTCCAGCCATTTCAACCAACGCCTTCTCAGGTTCCAACACCTCTTGCTGGTTGGATGTCTAGTTCTTCCTCTGTTCCTCATCCAGCTGTGTCTGGAGGAGCCATAGCTCTAGGTGCTCCATCCATCCAAGGTATTTTTTTTTCTTTCATAGAAACTGTGTGAAACTATCGTGTTTCACATTTACTTGCCTTTTTCAGGACCTTTAAGTTTCACCTGTGATCTGTGTAACATTTTCTCCTGTTTTGATCTTAGCAGCCTTGAAGCACCCGAGAACTCCTCCAAGTAATTCCGCTGTAGACTATCCATCAGGTGATTCGGACCATGTCTCAAAAAGAACAAGACCTATGGGAATCACTGACGAGGTGACACAAATCAAAGAAAAATTGTATTTCACTCTACTGGTAATGTTAGTTTATACTTATTTCTTCTTTGCTCCTCGAATGTAGGTGAATCTTGGTGTGAACATGTTACCGATGACATTCCCGGGACAGGCACATGGTCATACCCAAGCCTTCAAAGCACCTGATGACTTGCCTAAGACAGTAGCACGAACTTTGAGCCAAGGCTCATCTCCCATGAGCATGGATTTCCATCCAATCAAACAGACTCTCCTACTAGGTCTGTTTCCTGCTCTGTATATCTGTTGCTGCTCTGTGACTGTGATATAGAAATTTTGTAACATCAGAAGTTCCTTGTTTCAATTTGCATTGTTCCAGTTGGTACAAACGTTGGGGATATTGGGCTCTGGGAAGTGGGTTCTCGAGAACGTCTAGTACAAAAGACTTTCAAAGTTTGGGACTTGAGTAAATGCTCAATGCCCTTGCAGGTACCTTTCTTTCTGAAAGTCGACCAGAATCTTAAAATCTAGTATTTGTTTGAAAATTTAGTGACCAAAATTTCTGGTCTTCAGGCTGCTTTAGTGAAAGAACCTGTTGTTTCCGTCAACCGTGTGATTTGGAGCCCAGATGGTTCTTTATTCGGTAAGTTTTGAGATTAAAAACGCTCTGTCAACTGCTTTGGATATTCATATGTTCGTTTTCAACTGCAGGAGTTGCTTATTCGAGACATATTGTACAGCTATACTCTTATCACGGTGGTGAAGATATGAGACAACACCTTGAGGTGTTATATCGTTTACCACATCTTTACGAGCGTTTCTTCCATAATCTGTAAATAACAGCAGTTTTCTTTTTTTTTTCTCTTCAGATTGATGCTCATGTTGGTGGTGTAAATGACATTGCATTCTCCACTCCAAACAAGCAACTATGTTTTACTACTTGTGGTGATGACAAAACCATCAAGGTTCAGTGTTTTTGACATTCCCTTTCAATAACTCCTTTTTTCCTTTGAAACTTAAAAGGTATTAATCAGTACGTCAAATTAAGGTCTGGGATGCTGCAACGGGTGTAAAAAGGCATACTTTTGAAGGCCATGAAGCTCCTGTTTACTCTATCTGCCCTCACTACAAGGAAAACATTCAGGTAGGTAGCAACAGTTAAATGATTTCGTTTCATATTTAGTATGGGCTTTGACTTTGTTATTTCTTCTGGTGCTTAAGTTTATCTTTTCAACTGCGCTTGACGGGAAAATCAAAGCGTGGCTATATGATAATATGGGTTCTCGGGTTGACTACGAAGCTCCCGGTCGCTGGTGTACAACGATGGCCTACAGTGCTGATGGAACTAGGTAATAGAATGGTTTTCACATTTCTACGGCTTGTGTTATGTTTTTGTGTCGTCATGATGAACTTAAAGTCTGATTATTCTTTTTGCTCCTACCGCTAGGCTATTTTCTTGTGGGACGAGTAAAGATGGAGATTCATACATAGTTGAGTGGAACGAAAGCGAAGGAGCTGTTAAGAGAACTTATCAAGGATTCCACAAGCGTTCTCTTGGTGTCGTTCAGTTTGATACTACTAAAAACCGCTATCTTGCTGCTGGTGATGACTTCTCCATTAAGTTCTGGGATATGGACAATGTACAGCTGTTGACTGCCATTGATGCTGATGGGGGTCTTCAGGTATGTAAACAAACATCTAAATTGGAAACTAAATGTTTTTTTAGTTGCAGTCATCATGGCTCTATTTATATTGTAGGCAAGCCCACGGATCCGGTTTAACAAGGAAGGCTCTCTCTTGGCCGTTTCTGCCAATGACAATATTATTAAGGTCATGGCGAACACAGATGGTTTAAGGCTATTGCACACGGTCGACAACTTATCTTCTGAATCCTCCAAGGTGCTGAGTTTTCTGCTCTTTGGATCTTCAACAAGCAAATTACTTACCCCAACTCTGAAATTTCTCTAACACTAATTTTTTTTCGCTCCCATATGTAGCCTGCAATCAACAACATTGCAGTGGCAGAGAGAACTGCTGAGAGACCTGCCTCTGTAGTTTCCATCCCTGGAATGGTAGGGAAAGCGAATGTTTTTTTTTCCTTCAATGTTTTCCATCTTTTAGTCTGCGTCCAATCATCATGATTCCTCACTTTCCTTCCTAACAGAATGGAGATTCACGGAATATGGTAGATGTGAAGCCAGTGATCACTGAAGAATCAAATGATAAGTCTAAGATATGGAAGCTTACTGAAGTCGGTGAACCCTCTCAATGCCGCTCGTTGAGACTCCCTGAGAATATGAGAGTCACCAAGGTACCAACACAGAGACTAACATAGCTGTTCTTACTCGGATTTGATTCTAAGGACTCATAACTTTTGCAGATATCGAGATTGATTTTCACAAATTCTGGAAATGCGATACTGGCATTGGCATCAAACGCTATTCATCTGCTATGGAAATGGCAGCGAAATGACCGTAACGCTACTGGAAAGGTACATATGGTCTAAGATTTGCCTTTAGCATCGCAGAAAGAGATGAAATAATGAATAATCCAAAAAGTATTTTGTATAGGCAACGGCTTCATTACCTCCTCAGCAGTGGCAACCAGCGAGCGGAATCTTAATGACAAACGATGTAACTGAAACTAATTCAGAGGAAGCTGTACCGTGTTTTGCTTTATCCAAGAATGATTCCTATGTGATGTCAGCATCTGGGGGAAAGATCTCTTTATTTAATATGATGACGTTTAAGGTAAGATCCCACCTAAAGACAGTGCTCTGCGTAGTGAACATAAAACCGCTTTTCATTTTGTGACATTTGATTTATGTTGTTGGCTAAGTGCAGACAATGGCTACTTTCATGCCGCCTCCGCCTGCTGCAACGTTTCTGGCTTTTCACCCTCAGGACAACAATATAATTGCAATTGGAATGGATGATAGTACAATACAGATTTACAATGTTCGCGTTGATGAGGTCAAGAGCAAGCTTAAAGGACATTCCAAGAGAATAACCGGCCTCGCCTTCTCCAACGTACTAAACGTTCTGGTTTCGTCTGGAGCAGACGCTCAGGTACCGCTTCATCTCATCTAATCAAGAATTCAGATGATCAGAAGAACCATTATAAGTCATATTGCTATTTTGTGAATGTGCAGCTCTGTGTATGGAACACGGATGGATGGGAGAAGCAGAGGAGCAAGGTTCTGCAAGTTCCACAGGGAAGATCAACGGGTGCTCTTTCAGACACGCGTGTTCAGTTTCATCAAGATCAAGTACACTTCCTCGTGGTCCATGAAACTCAGCTCGCTATATACGAAACAACCAAGCTTGAATGCATGAAACAGGTTTTAGTAACTACCACTTCTTCTCTCTGTCTCTCCAAGAACTATTTGCACCTGAAACCCTTTCCGATAGTTTCAACTTTTATGATCTCAGTGGCCTGTGCGTGAATCATCAGCTCCAATTACACATGCCACATTCTCATGTGATAGCCAATTGATATACGCAAGTTTCATGGATGCTACAATCTGCGTCTTCACCTCTGCAAACCTTCGATTGCGTTGCAGAGTCAATCCCTCTGCGTATCTGCCTGCTTCTCTCAGGTGAGTAAAAATGTGAATGAATGAAAACAGAGCAATCTTGGTTTTTAGTTAAGAAAAAAAAAACAGAGTAAATCTTGACTCTCCTTTATGTGTGTCTGCAGCAACTCGAATGTCCATCCGCTGGTGATTGCGGCTCATCCTCAAGAATCCAACATGTTTGCTGTGGGTCTCTCAGACGGTGGGGTCCATATATTTGAGCCGCTTGAATCAGAGGGTAAATGGGGAGTGGCTCCACCACCTGAGAATGGCTCATCCAGCGCTTTGGCGTCTACACCTTCCGTTGGAGCTTCCGCATCCGATCAGCCTCAGAGATGATATGAAACAGAACCTGCTCCGGTGAATGTATTAATGTAACATATATCTATAGCAAGGTGAAACAGTTTCCTAATTGGTTGATTCGTTTTTACTCTTGTTTTTGAATAGTGAATAATTCGTTGTTGGTTGCTTCTTATGTCAAAGTTTGAATGAATCTCCAATATTAAGTTTTTTTTTTTATTCTGAATTTGGTACTAATAGAAAAACTAAAAATATATCTGAGGCTTGATCATGTTTCGATTTGTTAGGGTTTGAAAGTGATGCTACTCTTTTGGCGGCAACTTAGCTACTTTCCTATTTTCTCTTTAGTTCGTGTTTTCCTTTTTTCTGTTGGATTTTGGCTTTTCATATGTTATCTTTTTATTTAGGAAATTATAGTCCCTAAGACGGTTTGTGTCTTCGGGAGTTCTATATAAGTAAGCTACACATCATGCTTCTTGTTATTCACTTTTGATATTAGATAAAACAGAGTTTTCTCTTTGCCTTGTTAAGCTTCGATTAAGTTCATCCTACAAGAAGCAGGTCCTAAACAGATTCTCAGTCTCTTTAGTTGAGCTGATATATCAAAGTTCCTCTTTGAATTTAGAGAGTTGCTGGTCCCGTTAGCGTCAAGGTAACGGTTGAGCTGTGTATTTCGAAATCATACGACTGCGCCAGAAAGGAAGTTAGAAGTCACTGAGCGAATTTGGAATGATGGAATTAGACGATGATTACGTGGAGTATGTTCCAGTAGCAAAGCGTA
This sequence comes from Brassica carinata, assembly GCA_016771965.1. NCBI lineage: Eukaryota > Viridiplantae > Streptophyta > Magnoliopsida > Brassicales > Brassicaceae > Brassica > Brassica carinata. The sequence continues at coordinate 6,929,389 of CM028688.1, forward strand.
GAGCAATTGAAAAGCAGAAGATACTTCAACGGAAGGGAAAGGTGTCGTCGGCTTTGGAGAAGGAGAAGCTCGCTGAATCCAAACCTAGCTTGCTCGTCCAAGCAACTCAGCTCAAGCTACACGCACCCGAAGTCACTGCCACAAAGCAGATCATTCTACAGGAGAAGGAGATGATTGAGCACTTATCAGATAAGAAAACGCTCGTGTCTGTTCGTGAATTAGCCAAAGGCATCACATACACAGAGCCTCTGTTAACAGGTTGGAAACCAACCCCTAGGAGCATCATCATGTCGAGCAAACAGATTGATTTGATTAGAAAGCAGTGTCGTATTATCGTTAGCGGTGAAGATATTCCGGCACCGATCAAGAACTTCGAGGATATGGAGTTCAAGAGACCTATTTTGGATACGCTCAAGGACAAGGGGATAGTGCAGCCGACTCCTATACAGGTTCAGGGCCTTCCCGTGGCTTTGTCAGGGAGAGATATGATTGGGATTGCTTCCACCGGTTCTGGAAAGACGTTGGTTTTCGTACTTCCTTTGATTATGATTGCTCTCCGGGAGGAGAAGATGATGCCTATTGGTGCTGGAGAAGGGCCCATTGGGCTGATTATTTGCCCGTCTAGAGAGCTTGCTAGGCAGACTTATGAAGTTGTTGAACAGTTTGTGGCTCCGTTGGTCGAGGCTGGATACCCGCCTCTGAGGTCGTTGCTTTGCATTGGAGGTGTGGATATGAGATCACAGTTGGATGCTGTGAGGAGAGGTGTCCACATCGTTGTTGCAACGCCTGGGAGGTTGAAGGATCTGCTCGTCAAGAAGAAGATGAACTTGGATGCTTGCAGGTACCTGACGCTGGACGAGGCAGATAGGTTGGTTGATTTGGGTTTCGAGGACGACATTAGGGAAGTCTTTGACCATTTCAAGTCTCAGCGTCAGACACTTCTCTTCTCCGCCACGATGCCCGCAAAAATCCAAGTCTTTGCCAGAAGCGCTCTGGTGAAACCTGTGATGGTGAACGTGGGAAGAGCAGGAGCCGCGAATCTGGATGTCATTCAGGAGGTTGAGTACGTCAAACAAGAAGCAAAGATTGTTTACCTCCTCGAGTGCCTTCAGAAAACCTCTCCACCGGTTTTGATATTCTGTGAGAACAAAGCTGATGTTGATGATATCCACGAGTACTTGTTACTGAAAGGAGTGGAAGCTGTCTCCATACATGGAGGCAAAGATCAGGAGGAGAGAGAGCACACGATCTCTTCGTTCAAAGCGGGGGAAAAAGACGTCTTGGTGGCGACAGATGTTGCTTCCAAAGGTCTAGACTTCCGGGATGTAAAGCATGTGATCAACTACGACATGCCTTCGGAGATTGAGAACTATGTGCATAGGATAGGAAGAACAGGTCGGTGTGGGAAGACTGGGATAGCAACAACGTTTATAAACAAGAACCAAAGCGAAACCACGCTGCTGGATCTAAAACATTTGTTGCAAGAAGCTAAACAGA
>CM028688.1:6930985-7120144 GCA_016771965.1 Brassica carinata
GCTTATATATCGAAATATTCATATATTTTTTGTCTTCTTTATAATATGAACGAATATTTCATTTAAATTAATTCACGTATTATTTTAAGTAAAGAATAAAAACAAACTTTTATATCTATTTCTAATATAATATTATTTAGTAAATAGTTTTTAAATACTTTGAAAAACTCATATAGTTCACAAGCATCAGAATAGTTCAAGTACTTGTAAATAGCAGTAATATGACGGCAAGAACTTGCAGTAATTCATTTTGATCAAGATTCGAAATAGCAAGCACTGTTTTAACAAGTCAAGCACAAAGTCAAAATTTTATTATCAAGCAGCGCAGTCAAGAGAAAGACACGCAAAATAGCGAGTACTCGCCTTGTGCCCAGCCCTAACGATTAGTGAGCAGACATAAAACATAAGAGTTTTCTAAGTCAGCGGTAGAGACGGTTAAGAATATACCACTAGTAGAGATACACGTGGCAGAGGGAGCTGAAATTAGGTAGCGTGATCTCTGATAATAATATTGACCTTCCATACAACCAATAGAAACGTATCAATAATAAATAAATACAATCATCATCGTCATCCTCTAGCAGAACTTAAATGCGTAAACGGATAAAACAGGTGAACTATCCAACAAGATCTCTGACTCCGATTCAGCTTTTCTATAAATCCTCAATCTATTATATCATTTCTTAATTCAATCTTCTTCTTCGTCCTTGAGAGAGAGAGATATAAAAGAGAGAAAACATTGATTGATTCAAGAAGCTAAAGAACACAAACAAAGATGGCAGGAGAAAAAGGTTTCATCGGATCAATAGATCAGGGAACGACAAGCACCAGATTCATCATCTACGACCACGATGCTCGTGCTGTTGCCTCTCACCAAGTGGAGTTCACTCAGTTCTATCCCGAAGCGGGGTAATCTCTCTCACCTTCTTGTTGACTTCTTATGATCTCTTTCACTCTCTCTTGTTATGGTCGATGATCCCAGATATTGTCTTATCGTATACTACTTAGCTCGATCTTGTCCGAAAGTATATATTGCGTATTTGCGTTTTTCATCATTACATCTTTTGGGGGATTTCTGAACGCTCTGTGATATATATGTTTGCATCATTTCCAAAATTTATGGAAAATTGGTTTCGAATCTGTGCCTTCTGTTTAGTGTATATGATGCATACATTGTCACGTCTCTTGAGTTTTTGATATTGGATACTGTTTTATTGGGAATGAAGATGGGTGGAACATGATCCGATGGAGATACTGGAAAGTGTGAAAGTGTGCATTGCCAAGGCTCTTGACAAAGCCACAGCTGATGGTCACAACGTCGACGGTGGCTTGAAGGCTATTGGCCTTACGGATCAGAGAGAGACCACCATCGTCTGGAGCAAATCCACTGGACTTCCTCTCCACAAAGCCATTGTCTGGATGGATGCTCGCACCAGTTCCATCTGCAGGTACATTCACTCTCTCTTGATTTCTCTGCTCTGTTTTCTTGAATGGTTTGTTTGTCCTAAAATCATCTTCGTTGTTGTTTATAAGCTTCTGTTCTGTTTTCTAACAATAAATTTTGTTGATATGGATCTTCACAGGAGACTAGAGAAGGAACTCTCAGGTGGAAGATCTCATTTTGTGGAGTCTTGCGGCTTGCCCATAAGCACCTACTTCTCTGCCATGAAGCTGCTCTGGCTGATGGAGAATGTAGACGCGGTCAAAGACGCTATCAAGAAAGGAGATGCCATCTTTGGCACGATCGACACATGGCTTATCTGGAACATGACTGGCGGTATCAACGGCGGGGTTCACGTCACCGACGTCACCAACGCTTCTCGCACCATGCTCATGAACCTCAAGACCTTGTCCTGGGACGAGGAAACCATCAAAACGCTCGGCATTCCTGCTGAAATCTTGCCAAAGATCGTGAGCAACTCGGAGGTCATTGGAGAGATCTGCAAAGGCTGGCCTATTCCTGGTATCAAAATCGCTGGATGTCTCGGCGACCAACACGCTGCGATGCTGGGGCAAGCTTGCAAGAAAGGTGAGGCCAAGAGTACTTACGGCACCGGCGCTTTCATTCTTCTCAACACAGGAGAAGTCCCCATCAAATCAGGACATGGGCTTCTGACCACCCTGTCTTACAAGCTCGGGCCTCAGGCACAGACAAACTACGCTCTCGAGGGCTCCATCGCTATAGCAGGAGCTGCTGTTCAGTGGCTGAGAGATAGCCTCGGCATTATCAAGAGCGCCAGTGAGATCGAAGAGTTGGCGGCTATGGTGGAATCGACGGGAGGAGTGTACTTTGTTCCGGCGTTCAACGGTTTGTTTGCTCCCTGGTGGAGAGAAGACGCTCGTGGTGTATGCATAGGAATCACAAGGTTCACTAACAAGTCTCACATAGCGAGGGCCGTGCTGGAGAGCATGTGTTTCCAAGTGAAGGATGTGTTGGACTCTATGAACAAAGATGCTGGTGAAAAGGGCTCCCTAGATAACGGCAAAGAGGAGTTTTTACTGAGAGTTGATGGTGGTGCCACGGCCAACAACCTTCTCATGCAGATTCAGGTAATTATAATGATGATACCTTGATGATTTGTAGTTTATTCTGAGCATGTTTTTAAATTTGTTGTCTCTGGAAATTAACATGGCAGGCTGATTTGATGGGAACACCGGTGGTGAGGCCAGTGGACATAGAGACAACAGCACTAGGGGCAGCCTATGCAGCTGGACTGGCCGTGGGATTCTGGAAAGAAGAAGACATATTCGAGTCAGGAGAGAAGTCAAAGAACTCCAAAGTTTTCAGACCAACAATGGAAGAAGAAACCAGGAAGAAGAAAGTGGAGTCGTGGTGCAAAGCCGTCGAGAGAACATTCGATCTTGCTGATCTCTCTATCTAAACTTGAATTGGAGGATTCAAACGCATTGTCATTTTCTTACAGATTTAATTCTTATGTACCACAGTTGGGCTATGTCGTTAGTTCACGTTATGTTTCACGATAATATATGGTATGTTGGTTAATCCGTTGAATGAATGGTTAATATAATAGTTCTATATGGCTTAGTTCTGTTGGAAGTAACATTGCATCAGAATGAGACTTTACTTATTATTTACCAGAGTTGGGGGGCTCTATCTTTTTGTCACATTATGTTTAGTTTCAGTTCTCTCCTCTGGCGATATTCTTGTCAAAGTGGTTACACAAATCACACTGTTTAGCCTTTGGCTAAACAAATCTGAATTCATGATGTGAAGAGGCTTAAAAATACCCCAACAAGACAACAATTATCTTCAAACACGTAGGAACAATTGGAAACACTTACAAACACACTAAATCCTTACGGACAAAAAGCATATCAACAAGGTGGAACCACCCTTGGTGCCAAAAGAAAAGTATATAATAAACACAAAGTTTCTGGCTATAACCATGTCATATATATGTATCACCAAGGGGATCCAATAGGTGATTTCATCTCTTCTTCTCACCAAAGGTGTTCAGTTGCTTTCCTTGAAGAATGGTGCCAAGATAAATTGGTGTAAGACACATGGAAAACGGCTAGAGAATTGAGCCCATAGGGATAGGGCCATACAAGTTCATCACTGCCTTCTAACCCAAAATGATAAATTACTAAGACACTGATGTAGTTCGCGCTACGATAACAGAATGAGAGAGTTGCATTTGGGATAATCAACCCTGAGAGTACATAGATCGAAGCAGAGAGAGTTGCAGAAGGCTGAGACAGCAAAAAGAGTGGCTTTTTTTTTCCAGCATCAGTTGATCTGAGTTAACACATACAGCCGTTGATATCTTCGGATTAAGGTGGCACTCGCCATTTTTATTTATTCAAAAAAATGTCAGAAGATAAGACCGTTACTTATTATGGTTAGGACTTTTACACACTCATCTTATGGATAACGAGACATTTCATTTGCTTCCCACTTGTTGAAGTATCATAGCTTTGTATAAGGTCACAGATTATACATATACATAACAATGAACACTCACACTCCAAAACACAACCACAACGATTGTAGAAAAGAGAAGTTTGATGCAAATCAACTGACAGAGAGGAAGCGGAAAAGAAGAAGAGAAGGTGTCTGAAACATGTACGTGTTGGTCTGATGGTTTTCAACAGTGTACTATCATAGACACCAAACAGTAGCAGAAGCAGAGTAAGACTATTGTAGCACAGATTCGGTTTGATGACTCGCCTCAGTGGGTTGTCTTCCTAGTAGCAGTAACCCATCACCTAAACAAACCAAAGCAGTAAAAGGTTCCAGTTTGGAATTATAATATTTGGAAATGAGACTGTGAACGGAGAGAAAAGAGGAGAGGACATATACCTTTCTCCGTGAGGGCAGAAAACGGAGTCTTGTGGCTTCGTCCTCCCATTCTACTCCTTCTATCCAATCTGCCGCTTCACATTTGATGACAAACCTTTCAACTTCAGCTACGCTTTCGGAATCGAGTGGAAGCTTCCCTAGTGTCGGACATTTCCCTCAGACATGGAAATGGCAGGGGAGTCCAGTAGATGCTTTTCACTGCAGGCAAGTTCAGCATAACTAGAGTTTCTAGTTTTCCAAAAGGAACGATATATTGTACCTGCATCTTATCAGCTTTCTCTTTGCTCAAAACTTCTTCTAGTTGCCTTAAATTCGTCAGCCTTAGATGAGCAAGGTTTGGAGCGAACAACAACCACGTCAAATCATTTAAACCGCTACACCCTTCTATAGATACAGAGGAGAGATTTGGGAAGCATTGACCTTTGAGGCTACGGAGGATAGTCGGAAAATTCAAGAATCCGAAAGATTCTTCCCGAATGTCTTTGATAACTATCTTTCGAATACATCTCCTCCCCATGTGTGAGAAAAACAGTTTCTCCAAAACCAATTTTGACACGATTTCGATGGTTAGAACTTCTAAATGTTTCAAGAGAAGCAACTCCTTCCAGCTTTCGTCAAACCTAAGTTTATTGCAATGTAGTAGTGCTAGTGTTCTCAAACTCGACAGATTAGATATTCCATTGATACTCCGAAGATTCCTCATACCCTCTAGAGACAAATGCATTAGCTTCTTCAACTTTTTGAGACAAACAGGTAGTTGAGAGATCATTGTTCTTGACAAATCAAGATACTTTAATGAGACTAACCCTGATATTTCCTCCGGCAATCTATTAAGACGCAAGTTCTGAGATAGATCCAGAACAACTAGTTTTGGCATACACATAAAGAATTCACCTGAGATACTTGCCAATGGCATGTTTTCTTGGAGGAACAGAGTTGTTAGTTCTGGACACTTGGGTCTTCCAGATACCTCTCTAATATTATTAATCATCAGTGAAATCCTTTCCACAGCACTCCACTTCTTGATTTCCGGTACCTCGTATAACCCAGCACCCGCTCGCACGATACACTTTTCTCTGTTTTCTCCAAGATCAGATGATATCCATAGAGCCATCTCACGAACCACATCATGCATCTTCACCTTTGTTTTGTTGCTTCCTTCCTCCAACAGCAAACATGAACGGACAAGGGTACCAATTATACCATAAACTTGGTTGACTGTTGTTTCTCTATCGTCCTTTTCACTTATGAATCTCTCGCATATCCAGTAATCTATCAACTTCTCTTTTTCTATCAAATAATCTTCAGGAAAAAGAGAGCAGTATTGGAAGCAGGACTTGATCTGGTCACCCGTCAAGTTGTCATAGCTATACTTTAGAATAGGAAGAATTTTGTCATCCATGCCAGAAAAATCTGCAGCATACGAATTCAAAACCTGAACTGCATGATGCCATTCTTGTATAGTCCTCTTGCTTGACATGGTCTCGCCAATGACGTTGAGAGCTAACGGTAGGCCACGACATTTTTCAGCAACTTTTCTTGCTTCTTCAGGAATGCATGGGTGGCTTTTTAACGTGAGTGGTCCAACTTTTTTCTCGAACAAGTCCCACGCTACATTGCCTGTTAGACACTGGACTTCCATTGGATCATCAACTCCCATGCGACCACAAACTTCCCTGGAACGAGTGGTGAATACTAATTTGCATCCATTTTCCCTTGTCGGAAATGGGACTCCGATTTCTGTTAAATCCACTTTTCTCCAAATATCATCCAATAACAAGACAAATTTCTTATTCTTCATATGAGCGTATATATCAGTGGCCTTATGTATTTCCTCCTTCCCTTTCCACTCCTCCCGGAGAAGGCCTAACTTCTCAGCGATATCATCTTGAATTTTCTCAACCCGTAGCTCACTGGACACCACAACCCAAATGACAATCTGGACACCATCAACTTCCTCACAAAACTTATTGTTGATCTGTTTGAGAAGAGTTGTTTTTCCTACTCCGCCCATTCTGTAGAGACCCATAATTGCAGTCTCATCATCCATGAGGTGGTTCCAAGCCCTTTCCAGCATTGTTTCTTGCCCAAAAATAACCGGTTGTATAGGCATTTCCTCCACCACACATCTCGTATCTGGCTGTTCAGTCACAACAACTTCAGCCACAACAGCATCAAAACCTCCACTGGATTTGAGATTCTCTGCGTCTTTCAACACGAGAGAAACCCTTCTCCCGTAACGGAAGCTTGATATTAAGTTTTTCGAACAAACACCACAAAGACACAACCTTTGGAGTTCCATGGTCCTAGTATTATTTAGAACATCGAAATGGTTTTCAATGGTCTGGACACTCGTAAGCCATACCTGGACTTCGTTCAACCTTCGTTGACCTTTGGCTTCTTCCCTTTGAACCTCTGTTAACACATCATCTCGCCTAGCCTTAAGTACTCCCATGGCTTTCTCCATAGCCTCCAAATTCTTCTCAAGATTACGAATATGATTGCCCTCTCCGCACAAGCAGCTTCCAACACCGTCCAACACTGAATCGCCTGATATTTGGATTGAGAAGCAACTACCCATCCTGCACTTCACTTGACACACACAAAGAGAGATCCACAATGCAAACAGTCAAGTCGTCGGAACAAAAAAGAAGAAAAAAGCAACCCGTCTGTATGACTTTGGTTGGAAAAAAGAGACAATTTCAATAAATACAAATCATAGTGGGGCCAGTTTTTTTTTCACCACTTGATAAAAGAGAAATTGGTAAAGATAACCGTGAAGAAAAAAAAATTAAGAGAATACCCATTGTAGCATAGGTTACGATATACTTTCTGTATTTCTACAAGAATGGCCATATTATCTTTTTTCACACGCAGGACAATTTTTTTTTTCTTCTTTTCTCCCTATCATTTTATTTGATCTATATTTTATCTATTAATAAAATTTAACGAAATAATAATATCATAAAGAATCATACAGTTTTTTTACATATGTTGTATTTCAAATTTTCTCAAACGGATATAAAAATTTTTCAATTATTATTGACACAAATATATCATTCTATTTTATATTATTTGTATAAAATAACACACATTTAGAATCTCTCTCTTTCTTTCTCTCCTTTCCATCGTCTTTTTCTCTTTCCTGTTCTGAACAAACGAGACAGTATTCTATTCTATTCTATTTAGAAAACATAGAATAAAAATACAACACTACAACTCTCTCTGACTCTTCTCTCTCTCCCTCTCTCTACTCAATCTTTTTCTTTCACTCTCTTGTCTCTTGCTCCCTCTCTTTATACAATGTTTTGGTCCTTATTGTGTTTTGTGGGTTTACAATTTTCCTTTTGTTTAGGTTGACTAGTGTAGTTAGTAAGACAATTAAATTTATTACTATGCTAACTGTATAAATGAATTATTCTACTCTGTCAAACACATATAGTATAGTCCAAATGATCATTCTTAACCCATCATAATAACTCTTTGTATAGGAGTCTAGATTTTAGTAATGTGAATGTTTCGACAATCAATTTATTCATTGCGTAATATATATTTTCTCGTTCCATATATTCTATATCATACAACACAGTGTGTGAAACCTAGAATTTAAGCAAATATCGTTAGCTTAATATACTATATGGGCTATGAAAATAGAATAGAGTGCATATCTGAAATATATGAGGTGTCACTTTATACTGGTACTATGGACCCTACTACTTGTGCTACATATTGACGCGTTGTTAAGCAGAAAAGAGTCCACACATAGACATAAATATCCTAACACTTCTGAAAGTTTTTTGTTATGGTTATTTGCTTAATATTTTCTTTATAAAGGTTATACCACCAATTCACCCTTGATAAAATGATACGGAGATTAGTTGGAGAAACAATTTTCCATCACAGCTCATGATCAGAGAAGGCAGATACATGCACTCAAAACCCAAAAGCTTATTGCCCAACTCAAATGAAAAAAATCAAGACTGGTGGACACCAAGATAACAAATTTTCAATCCAATATGCGTTATCAGTTTTTCAATCCAAGTCAAATCCTTTAGGCTAGAGTAAACATGAATGATGGCTTGGGAGAGGTTGAAGAAACATGAACTTGTCGGATTTGTGTTCCACGATAAAATCTCTATTTTATCTTTGAGACTATTGAAATATTGATGATTCTATTGAATGAATGAAATTAACTTGTATCTACAATGTTCAATATATATGATGAAATAAGCTAAAGGAAACTTATATCATCGGTTTAACATTAACCGGTATAAACCATCTTTCCTAATAGAGACTTCACAGTTTCACAAGATCATACTACGGAGACTTTCCACAGTTGGCAAATGTAACTTTGTGTGTTGTTCTTGTAGATACATGAGACAACGAATAGATATGTCTTAAAATACAATTCACCAACCTGCCAGTGCTTATTATTTTCTCCAAAACCATAGTTGACGCAATATCTATAGTTAAAATCTCTAAATGTTCCAATCTGCCTACAGAGTTCAGCTCTCTTATTGATTTAAGATAGTTCAGCATAACTAGAGTTTCTAGTTTTCCAAAAGGAACAAGCTCATATGCTTCAGTTTTACTGTCCATACAATTTAGAGTCAGTCTAAATTAGAACATTTACAGATTGGAACATTTAGAGATTTTAACTATAGATATTGTCTGCCTACTAACCCTATTATTTAAAGAAGGCTGTCTTCCTGTGATTTTCCACATTTTTTCCCAGCACTATATTACTATACTTGACTTAGTTATTAAAGTTGATGAATAATTTGTTTTTTAGTTTATAGCTGCCTTCTAACCCAAAAACAAATTACTTTGGTCAACTTAATTTAATATGATTAACCCCGGTCTCTTAACCAGGATTTTTAACTCATGATTTGATATATATATATATATATATATTTTAAAAAAAATTTTTACACTTTTCGGTTTTGAGACGTTCTTAACTTCTATTATATTAAAAGAAAAGTCATGACTTCTAATTCATGTGTGATTTTTTATAAAATGGACTATCTACTAGAATTGGACACATTACATTTTTAATCATCATTAATCTTTATATTAAATAGAATACATAACATTATTCAATTATTAATAACCTTAATATTATATAAAAGATAATAACTTCCCATTTTTTTAGGGATTTTATAAACAAGAGTAACAATATATTGAATCCAACATATATTTAAATCACATATATATATATATATATATATTTTTTTTATTTAAAATTTAGAAAAAATATGTTTAGAATATTTTAACAGAACTTAATTTTGTGATTAGTTTTAAAATATTTCTATACACTACTATATTCAGTTATCATTTACAAATGAAAATAATTATTCTATTCTTTTTATCAATAATATAATCAAAATGAAATCCAGTTTTAAAGAGGGCGGGTGAAAATTTAACATAAATTAAATACAAAATAATTATCAAATATTTTTTTTTCATGCACATATTAATTCTTTTAATAACTAAATACAAATACAATAATATAAATATATAACAAGAAGAAATAAATACATGTGATGGTTTTAAACATTTTACAACATGCAAACTATAAATTATTATATTTGAAATATTTAAAGAAACATTTAAATATATGATTAAAATTAAATAATGATCTAAAATAAAGATATATACATATAAAATTAAACGTTTAATTAAATTCTTTATAATAAAGCTATAAGTTTAGTTTTTAACCATCTTATTTTGTAAAATATTACATTATCTTTGTAGATGATAATATTTTAGTATTTTACCAAGTTCTATTTCTATTTATTTATTTAAGAATGAAATACTAATCTAACAAATAAAAAAGTAAAATAAAAAAGAAACAAACACATGTGAAAGTTTGAAACAATCTATTTGATGAAAACAAGTATACTCTAATATTATTATGTTTGAAAAAAAAAAATTACATATTTCATATATGCGATTACTATAATATATATATATATATATATCAATTTAAAAGTAAAAATAAAATATTTATATAATTATAAACAAAAATAAACACCCGCACGGTTGTGCGGGTCCAGATCTAGTTTTTTAGTTAAAATCTTAAAAAAAATGCTAATAACCGTGCCGAAACTAAGAACCCCAGTTAAGAGATCGGGGTTATACGTGCAAAGTCAAACATAGTAATATAGTGCTGGGAAAAAATGTGGAAAATCACAAGAAGACTGTCTTCTTTAAATAATAGGGTTTAGTAGGCAGACAATGTCTCTTAAGACAAGAACAAAACAAACTTCTCTTTCTTCCAAAAGTTCCAACTTCATACATCATCTCCACCACTATGAGCCACCACAACCACCAGTCGCCGAGCTATACCACCAACCCGAACACCATGTTCGTTCAAGCAGATCCCTCAAATTTCCGCAACATCGTCCAAAAGCTCACCGGAGCACCACCGGAACTCTCAGCCGTCTCCGCGGCACAACAGAAGCTTCCTTTGACTCCAAAGAAACCAGCATTCAAGCTCCACGAACGCCGTCGAACATTCAAGAAAATGGAGCTGAGGATCAACCACAACATCACCAACGACTCTTTAAGCCATTCCAACAGAGGATTCCTCGTCTCTCCCGTTTCTCACCTCGACCCATTCTGGGCCCGCGTGAGCCCCCATTCAGGTCGTGAGTATCCTCACCCAACACTGGACAAAGAAGAGCAAAAAGCCATCGCAGAAAAAGGGTTCTACTTCCTTCCGAGTCCGAGAAGCGGCGCCGAGCCAGCACCGGAGCTTTTGCCTTTGTTTCCTCTTCGTTCTCCTAACGGTACTAATCAACGTACTGGAGACGTTTGACGCGACACTTAATTAGAGTTCTTAATCGTAAACTTGAGTCCACTTTTAGGCTGTTCTGTTAGAGCTATCCTATCATTAGTTAACCTTTTTGAAGGGTGCAACTAGTCTATTCCGCGTGTATTCCACTTCCATTATAAACCTCAAGTATTTTTATAAGTTTTCATACGCGGCAATTACGTTATATTAGTCAAGGAAGACATCATTTCGCAAGTACTGGATGTTTAATCTTAATACGTGGGATCCAGAGACCACAGGTTTCATAGTTTAAACATTTACATCTCTAATTTTCTTTACAATATTTGCTGTCAAGAAAATTTTTCTTAAAAGCAAGTTGATGCATGTCTGAGCTATAAATGAATAGATAGCCTTATGTATGTCGGGGTGGTGGGGGAATAGATTGTATAGACTTACTTATGGTTATAAACTTATAATAGATACAAAAACGAGTAGACTTTTTGGTTAGGGAAAAAACGTGAAGAAGAATAACTCGTTTTGGTGATATTGCACAGTGTGTAACAATGCTCCGTTTTATTCATTTTCATTTTGATTGCGTTTGTGAATCATGATTAAAGCTGCCAGCCTTTGGATTTAATGACAAGGGTGTGACGCAGAATGAAGCGGCGTCTCTGTTTCCTCTGCAGATCCAACGGCTACGATTCAGTTCTGCTGCTAGATAGTAAAAGGAGATTAAATAATAAGATGTTGCTTGTAAAAAAGGGTGTCTCTGCAGCTCTCTTTAAAGTCAGTTTGTGTCAGTCCATCTTCGAACTCTGCCTCTCTCAGGTGTGTGTAATCCAAATATTCAAACGTATGCTCAAATACTAGCCGTCCATTTTTTTCTGCTTAAACCAAGTGCCCTCTCTCCCATTTTGAAGTTCAAGAGCGCATCAACAAAGTTTGGTTTATTTGAACTCCCTCCAATGGTAAGAACAAATAAGGGGCTATACTCAACCCATTCAAGTTACTCAGGAATCCTTTATACTAATTCATAAGTATTGTGTAGCATACTTAATCATATTCACAATAGCCAAATGATGTATTTAAGGAATTTGTTTAACGCTCTTGTCATCTAATCATATTCACAATAGCCAGATGATGTATTTAAGGAATTTGTTTAACGCTCTTGTCATCTAATCATATTCACATGATCAATCATTTCCTTTTTGGTTGCGTAACATAATTCATATATAATTTGGTTGGTTCTCTATCTACTTTATAAAAGTCAATCACATTAAAATCCCATCACCACAATTATACAAAGCAAACAAAGGAGTGAAACTACAAGAGAAAAACAGTAAAAAAAAAGTAAAGGACAGAGGAGAAATATCAAAGCTAAAGTAAAAGATAGTAAAAAAAAAGTCAACTACATTAAAATCCCACCACCACAATTATACAAAGCAAACAAAGTAGATGAAACTACAAGGGGAAAACAGTAAAAAAAAAAGTAAAGGACAGAAGAAAAGAATCAAAGCTAAAGTAGATGGTTAAAAAAACGTGAACGGCAGAAGATGATTCTCTATCTACTTTATAAAAGTCAACTACATAAATAAAATCCCACCATCACAATTATACAAAGCAAACAAGGGAGATGAAACTACAAAGGGAAAACAGTAAAAAAGTGAAGGACAGAAGAGAAGAATCAGAGCTAAAGTAAAAGATGGTAGAAAAAACCAGGAAGAAGAAAGTGGAGTCATGGTGCAAAGCGGTCGAGAGAACATTCGATCTTGCTGATCTCTCTATCTAAACTTGAATTGGATTCTTTCCACCATATTGTCCTTTCTTACAGATTAAATTCTTATGTGCCACAGGTGGGCTGTGTCGTTAATTCACATTATGTTTCAAGATAATATTTGTATGTTGGTTAATCCACTGTCCTTAATGAATGGTTAATATAATAGTACTATATGCTGAGTTCTGTTGAAAGTAACATTGCATCAGAATAAGATTTACTTATTATTGTGTTCTATCTTTTTGTCACGTTATGTTTAGTTTCAATTCTCTCCTCTGGCGATAGTCTTGTGAAAATGGTGAAGTGGTTACACAAATCACACAGTTTAGCCTTTCGCTTAATGAGACAGTAACAAAACAGGACTAGAGGCATAAAATACCCCAACAAGACAACAATTTAATATCTTCAGACATGTAGGAACACTAGAAAGACTTACAAACCAGAAAACGGCAAATCCTTACGGACAAAAGCATCAACAAGGTGGGAAACAACCAACCTTGGTGCCAAAAAAATAATATAATAAACACAAAGTTTCTGGCCAGAACCATGTCATATGTATCACCAAGGGGATCAAAATAGGTGGTTTCATCTCTTCTTCTCACCAAAGGTGTTCAGTTGCTTTCCTTAAAGAATGGCGCCAAGATAGATTGGTGTTAGACACATTGAAAACAGCTAGAGAATTGAGCCCATGGGGATAGGGCCATACAAGTTCCTCACTCACTGCCTTCTATCCCAAAATGATAAATTACTAAGACACTGTGTTATGGACTCATTCCATGTGTTGTAAGCAATAACACTGATGATCTTCTTGTTTGTGATGTGTACTTCCAGAAAGCTCTTTGTTTCTAACATCGAGAATAATCAAGTTTTCGAACAATGTTTGCAGAAGAGGACCCGTCAGAAAATTGGTCACTAACAATATTTGAGAAGTTTGAAGATATGTTACATGATAACTTATTTCTAGAGAGGTCCATAAGATTCAGACTTGGTCTCTGGTGATGTCATGTGAATTGCTAAAACATGTGACCTGTATAGCTAATCCAATAGCAAAATTTCGTAAAGTGACTAAAATAGGCTACCATAAGAAAAGAATGTTTTCGAAAAAAATTTGACTTGTAAATAGATTTTAGAAACTAAAATAGGTATCATGAGCAATCGCAATAATCAGGTTTATTGATATTTCTAGCAAGCAATTGTGTCTATCCCTACCTATGCAGATTATAATATTAAGCATTCCATGTGCTTATGTGTGTTTTCTTCACCTTTTGTCTTACATATCAATTCATCAACCACGTCTAAGTTATAATTTGCAATAGACACCTTTGTGTATGCGATCTGAGCTATTAGACTAGTGTATTGGTTGGTCTGAGATATTAGACTAGTGGGATAATGTGGAAATATTAATTAATTTGCTTACCAAGTCAAAAAAGGACCGGCCATATCTCATTATCACAAATTAATCTATGATGTTCTCACTTCGCAGGGGAATTGGCAACAATTCTAATAGAGTAGTGTATCGGTTGGTCTTTGGGGTTGACTTTTAACGTTGTAACCATCTAGAAGAAGTTTGAATCCGTGTTCGAGTCATATAATATTAGTAAATTATTACCAACTAAAAGATTAACTATTTTGGTCAACTTAATAACTAAAATATCTAGACGTGCAAAGTCAAAATGTTGGAAAAAATGTGGAAAATCACAAAGAAGACGGCCTTCTTTAAATAATTGGGTTAGTAGGCAGACAATGTCTCTTAAGACAAGAACAAAACAGCTTCTCTTCTATTCCTCCAAAAGGTTTCAACTTCATACATCATCTCCACCGCCATGAGCCACCAGAACCACCACCAGTTGCCAAACTATGCCACGGCCCGAAACACCATGTTCGTTCAAGCAGATCCCTCAAATTTCCGCAACATCGTCCAAAAACTCACCGGAGCATCACCACCGGAACTCTCTGCTGTCTCCGCGGCACAACGGAAGCTTCCTTTAACTCCAAAGAAACCAGCATTCAAGCTCCACGAACGCCGTCAAACATCCAAGAAAATGGAGCTGAAGATCAACAACACCACCGACGACTCTTTAAGCCATTTCAACAGAGGATTCCTCGTCTCTCCCGTCTCTCACCTGGACCCATTCTGGATGCGCGTGAGCCCACATTCAGCTCATGAATATCCCCACGCGTCGCCAGACAATAAAGCAAAGGCCATAGCCGAGAAAGGGTTCTACTTCCTTCCGAGTCCGAGAAGCGGCGACGAGCCAGCACCTGAGCTTTTGCCGTTGTTTCCTCTACGTTCTCTTAACGCCACTAATCAACGGACTGAAGAGGATTACCGCAACTCTTAATCGTATAATTTGAGTCCACTTTTAGGCTATTTTGTTAGGGTAATATCCGTTTTGGATTTTAATTAACCTCAAGACTTGTTTCTACTATCCTTCATTAACCTTTTTGAAGGGTCAACTGCTCCAACGTGTGTACTCCACTTCCATTAGAATATAAATCCTTAAGTATCTTATTATAATTTTCCATACGCGTCAATTACTTTACTTTAGTCAAGGAAGACATCATTTCGCAAGTACATTGTTTGATCTAAAAGCCCACATTGCTTAATACGTGGGATCCAAAACACACGATACGTAGTTTTGAAAACCTAACTATAATCAACATTCACTAATTACATTATTTACTGTCTAAATATTTTTCTAGCTTAAAACCAGTCGATGCATGTATGAGGTAGATGGAAAGATAGCCTATATCTCGGGGTGGTGGGGGAATAGGCTGTATAGACTAATACACTTGCGTATCCGTGAAACATTCGACTTCTTTGTATGTCACATCTCATCACAGGATGATTCTTTAGAATTGAGAAATGGATTGGTCATCTAATTATATAATAAGATTTTTATTAAACTAACCATAAATTCATTATTAATGTCATTTATTATTTCCTTAAATAAAGATTAGAATTGCCTAATCTGGGTAAAATATATATGATTAATGATTTTGAATAATAAAGATCGATAAAAAATGTATCTTCTATCAAATTTGTTTAATTTAAAACTATTAAAATAATTTTTAAAAAGCACAATAACCATATTATAAAATTTATATTTTTCATATTTTATATTTTAAATTTTAAAAATGACTATAAATTAATAAAACTGTTAAAGTCTCACATTCAAATTTTGCGATCCATGATTTAAAATTTTTGTTATGACAAAATACAAATGATTACAAAATCATATAAGTAAAAGTCTAATTTAATTAATCATTAAGATTTAAAATATATATGTATATATATCATTCTAAATTAAACTATAAACCATATTGAATAAATAAATATTTTAGTTTCAAAATTTACTTTGAATAATTTTTTGATAAAAGTTTTGAACTAACATTGATAATTTTTTTAAATTATCAATTACTAAAATTATTAATCTCACAATAAAAATTTGTTATCGAATTTAAAGTTTTGCTATTAAAAATACACATGATAAAAAACATATTAGTAGAAAGCATCATTTAAAAAAAAATTAAAAAAATAAAATTGACATTAATATTAAAAATATACTATGTATGTTAATATCATTTAAATTTAATTACATATCCTATCAAAAAATTTAAAAATGTTTGGATTAATAAAATTGATTTATATGTTGCAATTTAATTATATATGTAATAATTACTGACATTTAATTATTCAATATATATTTATTATTTCATAATATGTAAAACATATAATACATAAAATAATTTATATATATAATATTTATTCCTAGTAAAATTTTATAATAGATGCAAAACGTGTAGAATTTTTGGTTAAGGAAGAAAGTCAAGAAGAAGAACTCTTTTAGTGATGGGCAACACAGTGGTCCATTAACTTATTTTCATTTTGAGTGTCTTTGTGAGTCATAAAGCTGCCAGTCGTTGGATTTAATGGCAAGGGTGTGATGCATAATGAATCGGCGTCTATATCCTCTGCAGATCCAACGGCTACGATTCAGTTCTCCTGCTAAAATAGTAAAATTGAATACTAAATAATAGATGTTTACTTGTAACAGAGGGTGTCTCCTGCAGCTGTCTTTAAAGTCAGTTTGTGTCAGTCCATCTTCGAACTCTGCCTCTCAGGTGTGTGTAATCCAAATATTCAAACGTATGCTCAAATACTAGCCGTCCATTTTTTCTGCTTAAACCAAGTGCCCTCTCTCCCATTTTGAAGTTCAAGAGCGCATCAACAAAGTTTGGTTTATTTGAACTCCCTCCAATGGTAAGAACAAATAAGGGGCTATACTCAACCCATTCAAGTTACTCAGGAATCCTTTATACTAATTCATAAGTATTGTGTAGCATACTTAATCATATTCACAATAGCCAAATGATGTATTTAAGGAATTTGTTTAACGCTCTTGTCATCTAATCATATTCACAATAGCCAAATGATGTATTTAAGGAATTTGTTTAACGCTCTTGTCATCTAATCATATTCACATGATCAATCATTTCCTTTTGGTTGGTCTGAGATATTAGACTAGTGGGATAATGTGGAAATATTAATTAATTTGCTTACCAAGTCAAAAAGGACCGGCCATATCTCATTATCACAAATTAATCTATGATGTTCTCACTTCGCAGGGGAATTGGCAACAATTCTAATAGAGTAGTGTATCGGTTGGTCTTTGGGGTTGACTTTAACGTTGTAACCATCTAGAAGAAGTTTGAATCCGTGTTCGAGTCATATAATATTAGTAAATTATTACCAACTAAAAGATTAACTATTTTGGTCAACTTAATAACTAAAATATCTAGACGTGCAAAGTCAAAATGTTGGAAAAATGTGGAAAATCACAAAGAAGACGGCCTTCTTTAAATAATTGGGTTAGTAGGCAGACAATGTCTCTTAAGACAAGAACAAAACAGCTTCTCTTCTATTCCTCCAAAAGGTTTCAACTTCATACATCATCTCCACCGCCATGAGCCACCAGAACCACCACCAGTTGCCAAACTATGCCACGGCCCGAAACACCATGTTCGTTCAAGCAGATCCCTCAAATTTCCGCAACATCGTCCAAAAACTCACCGGAGCATCACCACCGGAACTCTCTGCTGTCTCCGCGGCACAACGGAAGCTTCCTTTAACTCCAAAGAAACCAGCATTCAAGCTCCACGAACGCCGTCAAACATCCAAGAAAATGGAGCTGAAGATCAACAACACCACCGACGACTCTTTAAGCCATTTCAACAGAGGATTCCTCGTCTCTCCCGTCTCTCACCTGGACCCATTCTGGATGCGCGTGAGCCCACATTCAGCTCATGAATATCCCCACGCGTCGCCAGACAATAAAGAGCAAAAGGCCATAGCCGAGAAAGGGTTCTACTTCCTTCCGAGTCCGAGAAGCGGCGACGAGCCAGCACCTGAGCTTTTGCCGTTGTTTCCTCTACGTTCTCTTAACGCCACTAATCAACGGACTGAAGAGGATTACCGCAACTCTTAATCGTATAATTTGAGTCCACTTTTAGGCTATTTTGTTAGGGTAATATCCGTTTTGGATTTTAATTAACCTCAAGACTTGTTTCTACTATCCTTCATTAACCTTTTTGAAGGGTCAACTGCTCCAACGTGTGTACTCCACTTCCATTAGAATATAAATCCTTAAGTATCTTATTATAATTTTCCATACGCGTCAATTACTTTACTTTAGTCAAGGAAGACATCATTTCGCAAGTACATTGTTTGATCTAAAAAGCCCACATTGCTTAATACGTGGGATCCAAAAACACACGATACGTAGTTTTGAAAACCTAACTATAATCAACATTCACTAATTACATTATTTACTGTCTAAATATTTTTCTAGCTTAAAAACCAGTCGATGCATGTATGAGGTAGATGGAAAGATAGCCTATATCTCGGGGTGGTGGGGAATAGGCTGTATAGACTAATACACTTGCGTATCCGTGAAACATTCGACTTCTTTGTATGTCACATCTCATCACAGGATGATTCTTTAGAATTGAGAAATGGATTGGTCATCTAATTATATAATAAGATTTTTATTAAACTAACCATAAATTCATTATTAATGTCATTTATTATTTCCTTAAATAAAGATTAGAATTGCCTAATCTGGGTAAAATATATATGACAATTAATGATTTTGAATAATAAAGATCGATAAAAAATGTATCTTCTATCAAATTTGTTTAATTTAAAACTATTAAAATAATTTTTAAAAAGCACAATAACCATATTATAAAATTTATATTTTTCATATTTTATATTTTAAATTTTTAAAAAATCTTTCCTGAGTGTATTATTAAAATTTCTTCTACTTTGTGCTGATGATGTTTGTAACTGTCTTCAGAAATGGATATGTGAGTGTTATATGCAGAAGAAGTTAGTGGATGCATGCTGAGAAACCATGGAGGAAAACCAGTGTTCCCCAAGATACACTACTATTCGAGGTTAAAAATTGGAAAAGCTTTAGATGGCGTCATTGTTTTAAGCTTTAGATGACTTTAAAAATCTTTGATGTTCAGCTTAATTGGTTGTATATTTTTACTCCAGAAAAGAAAAAACAGTAGTCTATAACATTAGAGAAGCAAGTTATAGATCATGTTGCTTCATACGAAGAGTAGTATACTACGTGACGTTTGCTTATTCGGTTTGTTCGGTTCGAGTAGAATGGGTTGCTAACTTAAAAACTGAAATTGACCGGTTCGAGTAGATATTTCAGTATGTGGGGGTGTTATTGGTTTAATAACTTGAAGTCAATTCCAATAGATTTAAAACCGATCAGATTTTAACAACTTTGATTCATTTGAGAAGTTAGGATATGTGATTTATTAAACTATGAGTTATTAACATAAATAGACACATTCTGTATTTTTATTACACTGCAGAACACAATGTGCTACTGAGATAGTTTTCAGTGGTTGAAGACTAGTTTGTCCTCCAAAAAGCTAAACCAAGGGTGGGTATTTAGGTAATTAGGCGTTCTCTTTTAGTTGAACTAGTTAGAGGATTTGAATTTTGAAAATTTTATAGTTGAAACTGGTGGATACGAAAAGAAAGAGTATGAGTTGTAGGTGTTAATGGATGGAAGTGGAAGCTTGGGAAGTTGGAGGCGAAGATCCAAGTCGAGTTGACTCAAGTTTGTTGTGAAGTTTATTGATCCTCTGTAATCGTTTGTTGAGATAACAATTTGCATCTTCAAGTATTGATGCTCTATCTATTTATAAATGACATCCAAATCCACTACATGCGCTATAGTTTATAGCTCTATAAAAGCAACACAAATCTATCCAACTTAACAGTGATAAGTAAATGATAAGACAGTCATTACGCAAATAGAGAAGCAATTGTTCACTTCGCCTCTTCCTCCTCCTCTGAGCCATCAGATTTTTATAGGATTCCTTTCTTCTTACAATTTTCCATACGCGTCAATTACTTTACTTTAGTCAAGGAAGACATCATTTCGCAAGTACATTGTTTGATCTAAAAGCCCACATTGCTTAATACGTGGGATCCAAAACACACGATACGTAGTTTTGAAAACCTAACTATAATCAACATTCACTAATTACATTATTTACTGTCTAAATATTTTTCTAGCTTAAAACCAGTCGATGCATGTATGAGGTAGATGGAAAGATAGCCTATATCTCGGGGTGGTGGGGGAATAGGCTGTATAGACTAATACACTTGCGTATCCGTGAAACATTACGACTTCTTTTTGTAGCCACATCTCATCACTAGGATGATTCTTAGAATTATTAGAGAAATGGATTGGTCCATCTAATTATATAATAAGATTTTTATTAAACTAACCATAAATTCATTATTAATGTCATTTATTATTTCCTTAAATAAAGATTACAGAATTGCCTAATCTGGGTAAAATATATATGACAATTAATGATTTTGAATAATAAAGATCTGATAAAAAAAATGTATCTTCTATCAAATTTGTTTAATTTAAAACTATTAAAATAATTTTTAAAAAGCACAATAACCATATTATAAAAATTTATATTTTTCTGTATATTTTATATTTTAAATTTTAAAAATGACTATAAATTAATAAAACTGTTAAAAGTCTCACATTCAAATTTTAGATCCATGATTTAAAATTTTTGTTATGACAAAATACAAATGATTACAAAATCATATAAGTAAAAGTCTAATTTAATTAATCATTAAGATTTAAAATATATATGTATATATATCATTCTAAATTAAACTATAAACCATATTGAATAAATAAATATTTTAGTTTCAAAATTTACTTTGAATAATTTTTTGATAAAAGTTTTGAACTAACATTGATAATTTTTTTAAATTATCAATTACTAAAATTATTAATCTCACAATAAAAATTTGTTATCGGTAATTTAAAGTTTTGCTATTAAAATACACATGATAAAAAACATATTAGTAAAAGCATCATTTAAAAAAAATAAAAAAAATAAATTGACATTAATATTAAAAATATACTATGTATGTTAATATCATTTAAATTTAATTACATATCCTATCAAAAAAAATTTAAAAAATGTTTGGATTAATAAAATTGATTTATATGTTCGCACCAATTTAATTATATATGTAATAATTACTGACATTTAATTATTCAATATATATTTATTATTTCATAATATGTAAAACATATAATACATAAAATAATTTATATATATAATATTTATTCCTAGTAAAATTTTATAATAGATGCAAAACGTGTAGAATTTTTGGTTAAGGAAGAAAGTCAAGAAGAAGAACTCTTTTAGTGATGGGGTACAACACAGTGGTCCATTAACTTATTTTCATTTTGAGTGTCTTTGTGAGTCATAAAGCTGCCAGTCGTTGGATTTAATGGCAAGGGTGTGATGCATAATGAATCGGCGTCTATATCCTCTGCAGATCCAACGGCTACGATTCAGTTCTCCTGCTAAAATAGTAAAATTGAATACTAAATAATAGATGTTTACTTGTAACAGAGGGTGTCTCCTGCAGCTGTCTTTAAAGTCAGTTTGTATCAGTCTATCTTTCTCAGGTGTTTAATCCAGATTTGCAAATCTCTTTGTTCTGATTAAACCAAGTGTCCTCTCTCTAAGCCCAATTAAGTTCAAGAGAGCATCAATATTTTGTTAACGCTAATTATATTCACAACTAGGAGAAGTATTCTCTGGTGATAATAAATTAACATACTTTAAGTAGTTAGAATAAATATTTAATATAAATTGTTATTATTTAAAAATAGGGTCCCTTATAAATTGTTATTATTTAATATAAAGTGTTATATTTTTCAAAATAAATATTACTTGCTTTCAAAGTATTGTTTCACTTATGATCTCTTTGTTTGTTGCTGAAATATTTTATATCGCGTCTTTGTTAGAAATGCAAAAACATATTTTATTCCTCAAATCACAACTTGTACTTCTTTCTAAAATCTTTATCATCATCATTATTACCGAAAAATCCAAAATCTTCTGCATCTACTTAGGCCAAACTATCTCGTAAACTTGGGATTTATTTGCATGTTATATTCATATGTCAGAGTTCATAATGTGAAAAAGCCAGCTTAATTGCTTAAATCATATGATCGAACCATCTTTTGCATCTCTTTTGAGAAGATTACTCATAAAAGAAAAAAACAAAAATACTAATTAAAATATATGTATCATAGCTTGAGGACATGAAAAGTAATGAATTTATCATAGGTGAAAAGGTTGGAAAGTCATGAGTGGTTCAAACAGGATTTGTAAATAAAAAGAAAAAAAAAGAAGAAAATTGCAGATTTAAAGGCCTAGCTCTTGCAGCTCCACATCATAAAATGTTTAAGGACCTTGACTCAGGATTAGCTCAGATCATACCATCGTAGCCCACTGTATAGGAAAGGACTGCTTTGATACTATCAAGCAATATCTCATGTCCTTGGTATTGCTGATATTCACAAACAACGAAATATGGAACTACAAAATTCTTGTAAGAATCCCAACTGTTTTAAGTGAAAGGTAAATAATGTTATTGTTCTCAATTCAGCGCGCGGAAAACATGAACAGCAAACCTGTCGAAACAGCTAATCACCGCTTGATGACATCCAAATCCAAGTTTATCTAAGGCTTTCCTGGTTGCTAGCAAAGACCAGGTCTACGACAACAAATCATGCGAGTGTTCACTGCACTTAGTCTAACCTCAACCTGTGAATAACAGACACGCATACTAAATGTCTTAAACTATGAAAGGAAATTCTCCTATGAAGCTTTGTTTACGCCTTGATACGAAAAGAAAGAGTATGAGTTGTAGGTGTTAATGGATGGAAGTGGAAGCTTGGGAAGTTGGAGGCGAAGATCCAAGTCGAGTTGACTCAAGTTTGTTGTGAAGTTTATTGATCCTCTGTAATCGTTTGTTGAGATAACAATTTGCATCTTCAAGTATTGATGCTCTATCTATTTATAAATGACATCCAAATCCACTACATGCGCTATAGTTTATAGCTCTATAAAAGCAACACAAATCTATCCAACTTAACAGTGATAAGTAAATGATAAGACAGTCATTACGCAAATAGAGAAGCAATTGTTCACTTCGCCTCTTCCTCCTCCTCTGAGCCATCAGATTTTTTATAGGGATTCCTTTCTTCTTACATTTCCTACTCCATTTTGAACACTCTTAGTCCCTTACTGCTTTCGTTCAACTTCTCCGACAGACTTGTAATTCCACCCTGAAACCTTGATCCCAGTCTCATCCATCTATGCAAATCAATATGAAGTTTAAAAATATGATAATCTATTCCAATTTTCAAAAACTCACAAATCAAACAAAAAAATGAATATGAAAGCCTACACTACCAAGTTTGAGGAGCTCTGTTTCTAGAGCACAATCATTGGAGTTTGATAAGGTTTATAGGAAACTGCTCAAGTACCCCTCTGAATCTTCTTCTTGCTTGAGTCAACGATAATCAAATTTGTTAGATATTTAATGCTTGTCATTCTGATTCTATTTAACAGGAATTTGACAATTTTTTTCATCAACGTGTCAATAAAATAAAAAGGTTACCTTGGCTGTGCTTCTCATGTCTATTCCGAGCCACCAACCTGGTTTGAAAGATCGTAGAAACCCCACATTAAAAAGTAAAAATAAACAGAACACATAACACTTTCTTTGTTGTTCAAGATGCAATTATCAAACAACAAACCCGTGAGAATGACAAAAACATTGTCTTTTAAATCAAACTGCAGAAAGAGAGATGAGGAAGAAAAAGTTACTGATAGTTTGAGTACAAAAGCCAAGAAATAACAAAACTAATTCATGAAAGGAGTATGGCAAAATAATCATACAGAAATGTTACCAAGGAAATTTTTTAGTTGGAGGAGCTTTTGAGCAGGGTTTAGTTTGACGAACTTGTTTCCCTGTCAAAGAACAATAGATTTTGGTTAAGAAATTTTGATAAATCCATTGATTTTAAAATCAAACAAATCAATTTTAGAATCAAATATACAGATTTCAAAATCAAAATAAGTGGATTAGTATAAATCATCAAATGGATTTGCAATAAGTTCAGATTTGTAACAAAATATAAATTTTTAAAAACTACAAAATGTGTTTCATCATGCTTTTAGTTTGGAGTTTTAAGTGTTTGTACTTGTGTAATTTTTATTAATATGTAATAGAGATTATATATAAATTATGAAGGACACATACTACGTAAAGTGGAAAATATTAAATTGTACAAATTGGGTAATTGGAAAATATTAAATTGTACAAATTGGGTAATTGGAAAATATTAAATTGTACAAATTGGGTAATTGGAAAATATTAAATTGTACAAATTGGGTAATTGGAAAATATTAAATTGTACAAATTGGGTAATTGGAAAATATTAAATTGTACAAATTGGGTAATTGGAAAATATTAAATTGTACAAATTGGGTAATTGGAAAATATTAAATTGTACAAATTGGGTAATTGGAAAATATTAAATTGTACAAATTGGGTAATTGGAAAATATTAAATTGTACAAATTGGGTAATTGGAAAATATTAAATTGTACAAATTGGGTAATTGGAAAATATTAAATTGTACAAATTGGGTAATTGGAAAATATTAAATTGTACAAATTGGGTAATTGGAAAATATTAAATTGTACAAATTGGGTAATTGGAAAATATTAAATTGTACAAATTGGGTAATTGGAAAATATTAAATTGTACAAATTGGGTAATTGGAAAATATTAAATTGTACAAATTGGGTAATTGGAAAATATTAAATTGTACAAATTGGGTAATTGGAAAATATTAAATTGTACAAATTGGGTAATTGGAAAATATTAAATTGTACAAATTGGGTAATTGGAAAATATTAAATTGTACAAATTGGGTAATTGGAAAATATTAAATTGTACAAATTGGGTAATTGGAAAATATTAAATTGTACAAATTGGGTAATTGGAAAATATTAAATTGTACAAATTGGGTAATTGGAAAATATTAAATTGTACAAATTGGGTAATTGGAAAATATTAAATTGTACAAATTGGGTAATTGGAAAATATTAAATTGTACAAATTGGGTAATTGGAAAATATTAAATTGTACAAATTGGGTAATTGGAAAATATTAAATTGTACAAATTGGGTAATTGGAAAATATTAAATTGTACAAATTGGGTAATTGGAAAATATTAAATTGTACAAATTGGGTAATTGGAAAATATTAAATTGTACAAATTGGGTAATTGGAAAATATTAAATTGTACAAATTGGGTAATTGGAAAATATTAAATTGTACAAATTGGGTAATTGGAAAATATTAAATTGTACAAATTGGGTAATTGGAAAATATTAAATTGTACAAATTGGGTAATTGGAAAATATTAAATTGTACAAATTGGGTAATTGGAAAATATTAAATTGTACAAATTGGGTAATTGGAAAATATTAAATTGTACAAATTGGGTAATTGGAAAATATTAAATTGTACAAATTGGGTAATTGGAAAATATTAAATTGTACAAATTGGGTAATTGGAAAATATTAAATTGTACAAATTGGGTAATTGGAAAATATTAAATTGTACAAATTGGGTAATTGGAAAATATTAAATTGTACAAATTGGGTAATTGGAAAATATTAAATTGTACAAATTGGGTAATTGGAAAATATTAAATTGTACAAATTGGGTAATTGGAAAATATTAAATTGTACAAATTGGGTAATTGGAAAATATTAAATTGTACAAATTGGGTAATTGGAAAATATTAAATTGTACAAATTGGGTAATTGGAAAATATTAAATTGTACAAATTGGGTAATTGGAAAATATTAAATTGTACAAATTGGGTAATTGGAAAATATTAAATTGTACAAATTGGGTAATTGGAAAATATTAAATTGTACAAATTGGGTAATTGGAAAATATTAAATTGTACAAATTGGGTAATTGGAAAATATTAAATTGTACAAATTGGGTAATTGGAAAATATTAAATTGTACAAATTGGGTAATTGGAAAATATTAAATTGTACAAATTGGGTAATTGGAAAATATTAAATTGTACAAATTGGGTAATTGGAAAATATTAAATTGTACAAATTGGGTAATTGGAAAATATTAAATTGTACAAATTGGGTAATTGGAAAATATTAAATTGTACAAATTGGGTAATTGGAAAATATTAAATTGTACAAATTGGGTAATTGGAAAATATTAAATTGTACAAATTGGGTAATTGGAAAATATTAAATTGTACAAATTGGGTAATTGGAAAATATTAAATTGTACAAATTGGGTAATTGGAAAATATTAAATTGTACAAATTGGGTAATTGGAAAATATTAAATTGTACAAATTGGGTAATTGGAAAATATTAAATTGTACAAATTGGGTAATTGGAAAATATTAAATTGTACAAATTGGGTAATTGGAAAATATTAAATTGTACAAATTGGGTAATTGGAAAATATTAAATTGTACAAATTGGGTAATTGGAAAATATTAAATTGTACAAATTGGGTAATTGGAAAATATTAAATTGTACAAATTGGGTAATTGGAAAATATTAAATTGTACAAATTGGGTAATTGGAAAATATTAAATTGTACAAATTGGGTAATTGGAAAATATTAAATTGTACAAATTGGGTAATTGGAAAATATTAAATTGTACAAATTGGGTAATTGGAAAATATTAAATTGTACAAATTGGGTAATTGGAAAATATTAAATTGTACAAATTGGGTAATTGGAAAATATTAAATTGTACAAATTGGGTAATTGGAAAATATTAAATTGTACAAATTGGGTAATTGGAAAATATTAAATTGTACAAATTGGGTAATTGGAAAATATTAAATTGTACAAATTGGGTAATTGGAAAATATTAAATTGTACAAATTGGGTAATTGGAAAATATTAAATTGTACAAATTGGGTAATTGGAAAATATTAAATTGTACAAATTGGGTAATTGGAAAATATTAAATTGTACAAATTGGGTAATTGGAAAATATTAAATTGTACAAATTGGGTAATTGGAAAATATTAAATTGTACAAATTGGGTAATTGGAAAATATTAAATTGTACAAATTGGGTAATTGGAAAATATTAAATTGTAACAGAGGGTGTCTCCTGCAGCTGTCTTTAAAGTCAGTTTGTATCAGTCTATCTTTCTCAGGTGTTTAATCCAGATTTGCAAATCTCTTTGTTCTGATTAAACCAAGTGTCTCTCCTAAGCCCATTAAGTTCAAGAGAGCATCAATATTTTGTTAACGCTAATTATATTCACAACTAGGGAAGGCCTCTACGGGCTAATGTAAATTAACAATACTTTAAGTAGTTAGAATAAATATTTAATATAAATTGTTATTATTTAAAAATAGGGTCCCTTATAAATTGTTATTATTTAATATAAAGTGTTATATTTTTCAAAATAAATATTACTTGCTTTCAAAGTATTGTTTCACTTATGATCTCTTTGTTTGTTGCTGAAATATTTTATATCGCGTCTTTGTTAGAAATGCAAAACATATTTTATTCCTCAAATCACAACTTGTACTTCTTTCTAAAATCTTTATCATCATCATTATTACCGAAAAATCCAAAATCTTCTGCATCTACTTAGGCCAAACTATCTCGTAAACTTGGGATTTATTTGCATGTTATATTCATATGTCAGAGTTCATAATGTGAAAAAGCCAGCTTAATTGCTTAAATCATATGATCGAACCATCTTTTGCATCTCTTTTGAGAAGATTACTCATAAAAGAAAAAAACAAAAATACTAATTAAAATATATGTATCATAGCTTGAGGACATGAAAAGTAATGAATTTATCATAGGTGAAAAGGTTGGAAAGTCATGAGTGGTTCAAACAGGATTTGTAAATAAAAGAAAAAAGAGAAGAAAATTGCAGATTTAAAGGCCTAGCTCTTGCAGCTCCACATCATAAAATGTTTAAGGACCTTGACTCAGGATTAGCTCAGATCATACCATCGTAGCCCACTGTATAGGAAAGGACTGCTTTGATACTATCAAGCAATATCTCATGTCCTTGGTATTGCTGATATTCACAAACAACGAAATATGGAACTACAAAATTCTTGTAAGAATCCCAACTGTTTTAAGTGAAAGGTAAATAATGTTATTGTTCTCAATTCAGCGCGCGGAAAACATGAACAGCAAACCTGTCGAAACAGCTAATCACCGCTTGATGACATCCAAATCCAAGTTTATCTAAGGCTTTCCTGGTTGCTAGCAAAAGACCAGGTCTACGACAACAAATCATGCGAGTGTTCACTGCACTTAGTCTAACCTCAACCTGTGAATAACAGACACGCATACTAAATGTCTTAAACTATGAAAGGAAATTCTCCTATGAAGCTTTGTTTACGCCTTGATACGAAAAGAAAGAGTATGAGTTGTAGGTGTTAATGGATGGAAGTGGAAGCTTGGGAAGTTGGAGGCGAAGATCCAAGTCGAGTTGACTCAAGTTTGTTGTGAAGTTTATTGATCCTCTGTAATCGTTTGTTGAGATAACAATTTGCATCTTCAAGTATTGATGCTCTATCTATTTATAAATGACATCCAAATCCACTACATGCGCTATAGTTTATAGCTCTATAAAAGCAACACAAATCTATCCAACTTAACAGTGATAAGTAAATGATAAGACAGTCATTACGCAAATAGAGAAGCAATTGTTCACTTCGCCTCTTCCTCCTCCTCTGAGCCATCAGATTTTTATAGGATTCCTTTCTTCTTACATTTCCTACTCCATTTTGAACACTCTTAGTCCCTTACTGCTTTCGTTCAACTTCTCCGACAGACTTGTAATTCCACCCTGAAACCTTGATCCCAGTCTCATCCATCTATGCAAATCAATATGAAGTTTAAAAATATGATAATCTATTCCAATTTTCAAAACTCACAAATCAAACAAAAAATGAATATGAAAGCCTACACTACCAAGTTTGAGGAGCTCTGTTTCTAGAGCACAATCATTGAGTTTGATAAGGTTTATAGGAAACTGCTCAAGTACCCCTCTGAATCTTCTTCTTGCTTGAGTCAACGATAATCAAATTTGTTAGATATTTAATGCTTGTCATTCTGATTCTATTTAACAGGAATTTGACAATTTTTTCATCAACGTGTCAATAAAATAAAAGGTTACCTTGGCTGTGCTTCTCATGTCTATTCCGAGCCACCAACCTGGTTTGAAAGATCGTAGAAACCCCACATTAAAAAGTAAAAATAAACAGAACACATAACACTTTCTTTGTTGTTCAAGATGCAATTATCAAACAACAAACCCGTGAGAATGACAAAAACATTGTCTTTTAAATCAAACTGCAGAAAGAGAGATGAGGAAGAAAAAGTTACTGATAGTTTGAGTACAAAAGCCAAGAAATAACAAAACTAATTCATGAAAGAGTATGGCAAAATAATCATACAGAAATGTTACCAAGGTTTTTTAGTTGGAGGAGCTTTTGAGCAGGGTTTAGTTTGACGAACTTGTTTCCCTGTCAAAGAACAATAGATTTTGGTTAAGAACATGTTTTAAAAAGTGTGATGAAACAAATAGGCATACGAATTATTTTGTTTCTCAATTCCCAAATTACAAAAAAAAAATTGGTGGATAAGAAAAATAAAGAGCTCGAGGTCTCTTACTCTGACTGGTTTCAATATGAACGGAGCATGACGATGTGCGTGGAAATCTCTCATCTTGTACATTTATACTACATAAAATGAAACAAAGATTCAACCTTTTGGATTTCTAAAATTATTAAAATTAACCGGATCAATAGTCATTACCCACTAACAGGCGAAATTTGCAGGAAACAACAACAGACGAAATAAAATATTAGATTAGAATGATGGATCTACAGAAGAACAGAAAGAAAAAATGAAGCATAAAACACTCACGTTGACGTCGATCATGAGCTCCCACCACGCTTGAAATTCCTAACCTCCCAGAAACTCAGCAGCCTCGCCTCGACAACAGAAGAACACCTCCCGGATTTCAATCGAAAAAAACTTCTAAGCTCATTAAGAAATATGAATTAAGAGAGATGAACATATGAGGAAGAAGGATAACCGAGAGATTTTGAGAGCCCGTTTAGCAGAAGCGAGATACGTACATATTTATAGATGGGATCACCGACGAAAAGCTCAACCGAAGAGATCGTAGTGAGCGTCTGATTGAATGGGATTAAAGACAACAGGATTAAAGGCCAATGAATCTCAACGTCTCCGTTACGGATCCGAAACGTCATCGCATCCGCCGATACGACCAAAGCGTAAAGGAGAAGTCAGCTGCATCTTTCGTCGCCGTATTAGGGCTTCAGAGCAACATAAAAGTTTTGTTTTTCTGGGCTAAATACAAACTAAACATAGAGCCAATTTCGAAGCTCACTCGGTCAAACGGAAAACATTGCGTTTCAATAAGGGGACACGTGTCGAACGGCTGGAGACATAATTGTTGTGCTGTCATCCTTGTTGGCATACTCAGGAGAGATTAAAAGTGTATTTTATATATAAAGATATCCAAATGACGTATTTGATGAAATTGTTTAACGCTCTTGTCATCTAATCACATTCAGATAATCAATTTCTCCAACAATTTTTGCTGTTGCTTGCGTATATCTACATGATTCACATACAATTTGCTTTCTCGCGTCATATAAATTAATCTCACCACCTCAATTATACAAAGCAAAGAGATGAAACTAAACGATGCAATATAAAAAGCCTAAAAACACAAACCAAAAACTAACGTAACAAAGAGAAAGGATAAAAAACTTAAAAACACATAAAACCCAGATTCATTCCATATTGGCTTGAATCCATCCTAGTCTTTCTTCCACAGATATACTAACAAAGACGTCTTGTATACCCAAATGATAAATATTTGTAAGTGCTTTATAAGCAATGCGTGGTTCCAAGTCCGAAATTTCTTTGATGACAATGTGAGAGAGAAGGCGACGAGACCTGAGTCTTTTTTTCGTTGACAGAAACCTGAGTTTAATGGACAAAAATAATAACAAGACACGTTTTTCATTTGCAAATATGTAGGTAAAAGGTCAGATTTTGAGTGATATATTTTACACATGAAATCAGCTCCTAATTCAGCTAAAATCTTTCAAATCAAATGAATTACAAAAATCTATCAAATTTGAATAACACAAGATTCTAAGTAGGGGTTATTGGTTCTATTATTTTATTGGATTTAGAAATACATTTTGGATTTAGAAATTTTGATAAATCCATTGATTTTAAAATCAAACAAATCAATTTTAGAATCAAATATACAGATTTCAAAATCAAAATAAGTGGATTAGTATAAATCAGTCAAATGGATTTGCAATAAGTTCAGATTTGTAACAAAATATAAATTTTTTAAAAAAAACTACAAAATGTGTTTCATCATGCTTTTAGTTTGGAGTTTTAAGTGTTTGTACTTGTGTAATTTTTATTAATATGTAATAGAGATTATATATAAATTATGAAGGACACATCTGACGAAAAGTGGAAAATATTAAATTGTACAAATTGGGTAATGGAAAATATTAAATTAGAAAACTTTCAAACTTTCAAACGGGATCAACCAACTAAAAAATGTATGTTGAAGTGTTGAACATAGTGGTTCTAAGTCAAACGTGTTTATGTCAGTTTTTTTCTTTTTATGTGTTCGTTTTTACATATATATATTTTTTTACTCACGTAGCAAGCATCTCATATCTTTTTTAAATAGTGATTGTTTATAATTGTTAGTGGAACATGTTCAATACGTATGACTTGGGGCAAAAAAAAGATACTGGGAACATCAATAATACAAATCCATCGAAATATCAAGACTGAACTCAATATTTGCTCCTTTGTACTTTTAACTTAAAAACACTTATAAATCCACTAAAATCTAATTTGAAATCAAATCCTTAATCAAATCATTATTATTGAATAACACATGATTTTAAAATCTATTTTAAAATCTAAGAACCAATAACAGTGAATTTGAATATAGATTTTAAAATCATAGAACCAATAACAATGAATTTGAATATGGATTTTAAAATCATATAACCAATAACACTAGATTTTAATTGTATTTAAAAATCTACTGAAATATCCAAACCAATAACACCCTCTAAATGTTATATAGAAGTCTTTATTTGAATAACAATGGATTTTAAATCATTTTATTGAAAAGATTGTAAATACAAAAACCAATAATACTAGATTTTAAAATCTTTTAACAAGAATATTTAAAATACAACAACCAATAACACTAGATTTTAATAAAGAATTTAAAATCAATCATTGAATAACACTAGATTGTAAAACCTATAAAATTCATTTAAAATACACTATTGAATAACACCCCCTTTAAAACATTTGTATGGACTGGTTTAGTTTTCCATCTTCCCAGTTTGAAGCGATTGCGATAAATTCGGTTTTGTGCCGATTCATTGATTGGTATAATACAATTTTGATCCGGTCAACAAGGTTCACAATCTATTAATTGCTGAGTATTGGCAACCGGTTAGGTTGACTCTCCGAAATTTCCGAATTGGTTTATCTGTGTTGTCGACTGGCCTAAAACCGGACTAGACGAATCTAAACCGGAAAAGCTTTACCGATTTCGGTTAGGAGATTGGAGACAGAACCTAATTTATACCCTTAATGGGTTTTATTTTTGGTTGTCTTCTTCGTCTTTGTTCCGCAGTAGGGTTGAAGCGGATAGATAGTACGCCACCTCTCTCTCTACCTCGTGAAGAAGATCTCTCTTCTTCTTCCTTCGCGAGCTCTTTCAGTTGCGCAGGAGAATGGGGGCTTCGCTTCCTCCAAAAGAGGCCAACCTCTTCAAGCTCATCGTCGTATGTTCAGATTCTCTCTCTCTGTCTTTGTCTCACTGTTTTTCTTACCTCCTGTGTATTTGATTTGATTTGATGATTCTAGCTAGACTACGATGACTTCTTTTTCCCTTCTGATGTGTTAAACCCTAAATTAAGTTACCGGTCAATGTGTTGGGGTCATTAGAGATTCTTTGACATGACAAGTGAACTCTGTGGAGTTTGATGTACCAAGTTCTTAGTTTCAATCGTCTTTTGCTTTACTCTAATGACCTTCTGGGCTCGCCTAGGATCTTTGACACTGGCTAAGATTGTTTTACTATAAGCTTTGAGAATATGAATATATAGCTTCTACTATTTTTCTACTTTCATACGTTATATGCATCATTCAGTGTTTATATGACTATGCCCTCACACTACTAGTTAATGGTTCATATTCTTTTTGAAATATCGGGTGAATTGATTCCGAGTGATCTTATAATGCAGAAATCTTATGAGACTAAGCAGTACAAGAAGGGACTCAAGGCAGCTGATGCCATATTAAAGAAGTTTCCTTCTCATGGGGGTCAGTTTTTTTTTTTTTTTTTTTTTTAACTTTCCTTCTGTTATTTTGTGATTTATGTTAATATATTATTGCTATCTCAATTTGCAACTCTATGGATTTTTCTACATCAGTTACCATCATCAAACGACTTGTATCTGGTCTAATACACGCTTTGGTGTCCTGTCCGTAGTTTAAGAATCAACCACCGTTCGAAAATTCGTTTTTTTTTTGTTCCTAATGATGCAAAAAGCAAACAAAATAATTTCTTAGTATAAGGCTATACTCTATGATCAAAATTCAAAAGAGATGTTTGGTATTGTTTGTTTTTTTTAGTTGAGATCTGTTCTGTTTTGCGTTAAACTGAGTTCCTGCTTCTACCGAGTTGTTCTTTCTTGACTGCATTATTTATCGCTTCTTTTAGTTGTGCTTTTCCTCCTTTTTAAGTCTTGTTTCATTTATTCTTTGTGATTTCCAGAGACTTTATCGATGAAAGGACTGACTCTAAATTGTATGGACCGCAAAACTGAAGCATATGAGCTTGTTCGCCTTGGAGTCAAGGTTCGTTTGTGACTTCGATAATCTAATCCATAGTTTCTAGACATAGTATGATTTTTCTGGGTGATATTGGATTTTTATGTCTTCCCTGCAGAATGACATCAAGAGCCATGTTTGCTGGCATGTGTTTGGTCTCCTGTACCGGTCCGACAGAGAGTATAGAGAGGCCATCAAATGCTACCGAAATGCTCTTAGAATAGATCCTGAGAACCTTGAAATACTCAGAGACCTCTCACTCTTGCAGGTAACTATGGTAAAAATAGATTTGAGGAGAGTTTATTAGATGGCAATTCATTTCAGTGTTGATCTCTCTGTTGATTCTTTCAACAATTTATCTCACTGTATACTTTCTTATTCCTAGGCACAAATGCGGGACTTATCTGGTTTTGTGGAGACCAGGCAGCAGCTTTTGACTTTAAAGCCTAATCATCGAATGAACTGGATTGGCTTTGCAGTCTCCCAGCATTTGAACTCAAAGTTTGTTCTGTTCCTTGAAACCTTAAATCTAAATGTGTTGCTTAACTTTTACTTGTTTTAATGGAATGCTAGTTTTCTTCTTTGGACTATTCGCTAGCTAGCTTGTTGATGCGCTGGTTTATTTATATGAATTGCAATTGTAGTCTTAGACATTTTAAGGATCAAGTGGTGTAGTGTACACCTTTGCTGGGATGTTTCGTACATCAGACTTATAGGAATTAATATACCAATGAATATCATCCAGTAGAACTCTATGCCCCTTCAATCAGTTTAATAAATTTTGTATCTTTTGACAATAGCTCTGTTCTCTCTAACATGTTTTTTTTTTTTTTGTTTTTGTTTTAAACCAGTGCTTCTAAAGCTGTTGAGATTTTGGAAGCGTTTGAAGGCACCCTAGAGGATGATTACCCTCCTGAGAACGAGCTTTGTGAACACACTGAAATGATTTTATACAAGGTAGGGTATCAAGCAAAAATTATACAAGTGTCATACTTTTACTGTATCTTTTCCCCCCTTGAAAACCATGCTTGGCGTTAACGAGTCCATGTAGCTTCTGATATTTAATTGGCACTAGCACAGCTTTGATATCTGTACCTACAGTAAATCCCAACTGTTTGATTCTTTCTGCCAGGTTTCCTTGCTTGAGGAGAGCGGTGCTTTTGACAAAGCTCTTGAGGAGTTGCACAAAAAAGAGTCGAAAATAGTAAGTTCTTGAAGCTGATTGTGTTATGTTGTGGATAATAGGACACACGCATATATTAGAATTTACATTCCTCGTGTGGTTGTTTGTAGGTTGATAAGTTGTCTTACAAAGAACTAGAGGCATCTCTCTTGTCGAAGCTTGGTCGTCCAGCGGAAGCCAATAAACTCTACAGGGCTCTGCTTTCCATGAACCCTGACAATTACAGGTTTTTTCCCTTTGCACTTGTAATTCATTATTATTTTTTGGCTTAAAAGTTGACTATCTTTTCATATGACATTCTCAAAGGCTTCTATATATTTTTGGGTACTGTCAATTCATGTCAACAAGTAAATTGTGCATTCCTGTACTTTTCAGATATTATGAAGGCCTCCAAAAATGTTTTGGTTTGTATTCGGAAAGTGGACAATATTCGTCTGACAAAATTGAGAAGTTAAATGCCTTGTACCAGTCTCTAAGCGAGCAGTACACTCGGTCATCAGCTGTTAAGGTGAGAAATGGCAGTCAGTGCCCGTAGTGAAATACAATTTTAATATCCTTCCACTTGATAGGGAACAACCGGTTGCCGATGTGTTTCTCTCTGATATTTTCGGGACAAAGGTATTAAGTTATTTTCTTTTCCCCATTTTCAGAGGATACCATTGGATTTTCTGCAAGATGAGAGCTTTAAGGAGGCTGTAGCAAAGTACATTAAACCTCTACTGACAAAGGTATCTTTCCGTGCCCTCGAGTCTCTTTGTTTCCACAATGTTCAAGTAGAATATGTTTCTTATATATCTTGATGCTTGTCTCAGGGTGTCCCTTCATTGTTTTCTGATCTCTCTTCTCTGTATGATCACCCTCGCAAGGTTTGTTTCTCTGCTTTGTTGCAAATTTCATTGTATCTGGCTTCACTTTATTTTACGATTATTGGTTCTTTTGTTGTGTAGCCTGATATATTGGAGCAAGTAGTTGTTGAGATGGAGCATTCAATTAGGACTACTGGAAGTTACCCAGGAAGGTATATTACTGAATTCATTACTTAAGTATAACTGTATTAACGTCTTCTATTATATATTTTCTTATTTATGTTATCCAAATTTGTGATATGATCAAATCACTTGTTGTGATTAATTCTTAACTGATGCAGTGATGTGAAAGAGCCCCCATCAACTCTATTGTGGACATTGTTTTTCTTGGCCCAGGTTCGCTTTTGCTATATATCTTACTGCCTCTCTATAATTAACAGCTTTTCGGTTAAATTTTGTGAACCTTATCATGATACATACTTTTCATAATACAGCATTACGACAAGCGTGGTCAATATGATGTTGCCCTTGGCAAAATTGACGAGGCCATTGCTCATACGCCGACAGTGATTGATCTGTACTCTGTCAAGGTATATTTGTTTATCGTGGCAAAAAAGTTATCACATTTTGATCCATCAGTTTTGGTGTATGTCACTGTTGCTGCTGGCACTGTATGGAGAAACATTTTGAAAACTTTATTGACAGGATGGCTTGGTTTGAACTTCTTTAGCATCGCCAGTGTGTTAATATAATTTGTTTCAGGTTATCATTTTGTTTGAGGACTCTTGTTTCTTCTTAACCATTTTCTGCTTTCTCTCTACAGAGCCGAATAATGAAGCATGCAGGAGACTTGACTGCCGCCGCCGCACTTGCTGATGAAGGTAGATGCATGGACTTAGCAGATCGCTATATAAACAGTGAATGCGTTAAGCGTATGCTGCAAGCAGATCAGGTTTACTTTACATCTCGTTTTTGTTCATATTATATTTCTTTTGGTCAGTATCCTTGGAGGCTAGGCCTCAACACTCTTTCTTCGTTCTGTGAATTTTCTGGTGAAGGTGACCTTGGCTGAGAAAACTGCTGTTTTATTCACAAAAGAGGGGGATCAGATCAACAATCTTCATGACATGCAGTGCATGTGGTACGGCTCTATAGAAAGCTGTGTAGTTTTGCTAATGTAAAATTGACATATCAGATGCGTTTCTAATGGTTGTCTTTTGATCTCATTTCGTAAAAAAGGTATGATCTTGCATCTGGAGATAGCTACTTCCGTCAGGGTGATCTTGGACGTGCCCTGAAGAGGTTTTTGGCTGTGGAGAAGCACTATACTGACATTTCTGAAGATCAGTTTGATTTCCACTCGTACTGTCTAAGAAAAATGACTTTGCGTTCATATGTTGACATGCTTAAGTTCCAAGACCGATTACACTCATTCCCATATTTCCACAAAGCAGCAATCAGAGCCATCAGGTAAGCTCTTCGTTGCACAAATGTAATCCAACTAAAGTATCTACTGGTAGATTCCATTAAACTGTAATCACATCTGCCTCTCGGCTCGATTTTCAGGTGCTACCTGAAATTGCATGATTCTCCCAAATCAACTGCTGAAGAAGATGGAATGTCAAAGTTGGCTCCTGCTCAGAAGAAGAAAATGAAGAAGCAGAAAAAGGCAGAAGAACGAGCAAAGAAAGTAAGTATTTTTCAGTGTTTTTTCGAGTGAAATGACACTTAGGTGGCTTAAGATTGATTTTCTTCGTTCCAGGAAGCTGAGACTAAGAGCGAAGAATCAACTACCAGTGGTCCCTCTAAGTCTGGCAAACGGAATGTGAAGCCTGTAGATCCAGATCCTCATGGGCAAAAGTTAATTCAGGTTGTTGTTTACCTCATTCGTAAGATGTATTGTTGGTCTTCGCCACAGTAGTGTAGTTTGCGAATTAACTTTATTAGAGGCTTACTGAAAAACTAAATCTGTACAGGTGGAAGAGCCAATGGCAGAGGCTTCAAAGTACTTGAGACTTCTCCAGAAGCATTCACCTAATTCTTTGGAGACTCATCTAGTCTCTTTTGAGGTTAACATGAGAAAACAAAAGTTTCTACTTGCATTCCAGGTAACTGATTTCTTGTCTGGTGGTCATATTCATACTCATGTTTCTATAATAGAATTGGTCCAAGTAATCTAATGGCTTTGCTGGCTCGTTTTTCAGGCTGTCAAGCAAATGCTTAAATTGGATGCGGAGAACCCTGATTCACATCGTTCCCTGGTATGAAATTTGTGCTACTTGTGATGTTCTAAAGAGGGCTTAATCTTGCAAAGGAGGGAAGGGATATTAATGTTTTTATTTCGGTTTATGCTTTTGAACTTGGATGGCAGATCAAATTCTTTCTCAAGACAGAATCGACAAGTGCTCCAACGACCGAAGCTGAGAAACTTCGTTGGAGTGTCCTTGAGGCTGAGCGCCCATCAATCAGGTGACTACTCAAACTATTATCCATTCTTACTGATGGTTTTCTTATAACAGTTGTGAAATTGTCCTTTCGTTTGCGTTCTAGTCAATTGCAGAATAAATCACTGGTGGAGGTAAACGAAGAGTTTCTTGGGAGACACAAAGGTGCGTATCAAATTGATTACACGGTACCCTTGCTGAGATATTATATTACAGTGTCTGACTAAAAAAATGGTAACCGTTTGCATTTCAATTCCGCAGATTCTTTGGTGCACAGAGCTGCGTACGCCGAAATGATGTACCTTTTAGATCCAAGCAAGAAAACTGAGGCTATCAAAGTAATTGAAGACTCGACCAATAAAGTGGTTCAAACGTAATGCTACTTCAAACATATTTATCTAATGGTTCCTTGTTCTCTCTGTTTTGTATGTATGTTAAACAACTGTTGTCCTTGTGCAGAAATGGAGCTCAAATAGAGTGGAAACTCAAAGATTGTATATCAGTTCATAAGCTTCTAGACATAGTTCTACTTGACTCAGAAGCTACCTCCAGTAAGCATTAGATATCTTCACTGTGATATTAAAGGTCCTTGGAGTTTAGAAGTATTAAGCCTGGTTTTGGTTACAAATGCAGGATGGAAATCACGCTGCGCAGAGTATTTTCCCTTTTCTACTTACTTTGAAGGC
The DNA here is from genome assembly GCA_016771965.1 of Brassica carinata. Lineage (NCBI taxonomy): Eukaryota > Viridiplantae > Streptophyta > Magnoliopsida > Brassicales > Brassicaceae > Brassica > Brassica carinata. The sequence continues at coordinate 6,970,393 of CM028688.1, forward strand.
AAGCGTAGCTCCGTGATGCCTGATTCAGTGTACAACTCGTCTCGCAAGAGCAATGAGAATGGCGGCGACACACCAAACCATCCAATGGGTCAGACTGAATTGAGCGATGGGCAAGTGGAAGCATTCAAGAGCCTCTCTGTCTCTACCTGAAGAGGCTCCTTTTGTTTATCAATAAGAGGCAAATCTACCGAGGAGATAATTTACAAAAAGACAGATCATCCGTTGTTGCAGACCTGGATCAAACTTGAGATTTGATGAATCTTTGGCAGAGGTGTTGGATCAAAAGATGCCAAATGTGTATAATGTTTTTCTATATAAAGGCTGGGTTTCTTTCAAGTTTGATGGCACAGAGAAAGCAAAGGGTCTTTTGTCTCTTTTCCTTTTGTTTCCCTTACGACACTTTACGAGGATGTTTCAAGGTTTTTTGATGTTGTACCCTTTTAACTCCTTTATTTTCCCATTACATTATCTGTTTTATGTGTACTTGTCGACCATCTTCGGGAAATTTTTGATTTGATGAACCTTTCCTTTTGTGTGGTGTTGTATCTTTTCTTCGTCAATTCTGTTGTGCTATCTACATTCTATCAAATGCTAATACATCGTTATACCACTATTTGGAGATATATTGATTTGGAAAGTTACAGCCAGCTCTTAAAAGAATAAAAAACAATCTCAACTATACAAAAGAAAAATAATAATTAAATTTTCAAAGAAATACATATTTGCAGAATTGTAACAAATAGAGTATGTCAAAAGATAGAATGAATAATATAACAAAGCGTGATGTAGTGAGTGTTACTCTACAAAGAGAAAAATACATATAACAAGAGGCATAGGAGGGAAAACATCCTGGTCACTTCTAGGTTGCGAGTATTGGGTTCCTCTCTTCATCGATATCTATCGCAAGGACACGCTCCGGTTCCGAGCCGCTTGGTCCTTCCTCGTACAGTGTCGGAAGATATGCCTTATATGCAGGCAAATACCTCGACACAAAGTCATTCACCTATAACAACAACACACATATTTTCAACATTCATTGCTTCCATCCCATGTGTTTATAATAAACACAATATTTAACTGTTTAAGAATGTGTAAAATACCTCATCATCTGACATCCCGGCTTTGCCAGCCTGCCTCATTGCTATTTCCGCCTGAAGACGCCATCGGTATACATAGCTCGGGTCCTTGATTTTGATGACGACCCATGCATCTATGTACTTATCCCATGCCTCGTAATACGCTTCAAGGTTCTTATTCACTGTCTCCAGCTGAGGATCCACAGCTTTAACGACTTGAGCAGGAAGAGGTTTAAAACCAAGCATCCATCCCTCAAAGAGAATCACCTGTATAAATCGACCAAACACAAAGTTAGTGGTCTTGTTTCATTTTTTTAACTTTGTTTATGTTTCTGTTTCAAGATAGAAATACCTTTAGAGGTCCTTCAACTTCAGGCCATGTTGTTGGATCGCCTCTGTCACCCCTTCCGCTATACGCAGACTGCAGCCAAATAAGAAATATTTGTAACAAGTTAGGACCTGCTTTCTCTGTTTTCGTTCTGTGTGTTTATGATACAAGGTAGAGAAAGTAAAATCAAGCTGTGACACTCACCTTATCGTAGCGAGGAACTTTCATCTTCATGCCTGTGTCAATGACCCACCAAACAAAAAAAACTAATAAGATAAACAAGAAAACAACAGCAAAGAATAAAAAGCTTTTATTGATAATGAAACTAACCTTCCTTGGTAAGTTTAGTCAGGGCTTCCATTGTTTCCACAGAGAATGGAAGATCATGGCTTCCTGCATTCCCACGATACTGTATACACATATATTTGAAACAAATGATAGATATTTATTTTCAAACTAAAGGCAAACGGACAAAAGAAGAAGTGTGGAGAATCTGAAGATGAGTATATATACATACCTCAAGGAGTGCATTTCCTGGATTCTCTTCTCTCAGTTTAGCTTGGCCTTCTGCAGTCAAGTAAAAATCGTCTATAGATATTGTCGCCGAGTTCCTGCAGATATTATTAACTTGTGTTAGTATTAAGAATCATCACTAAGACTTAGATGAAGCAAAACTGCTGCAGTAGTGTGGTAGCAATGGTTACATTTTTGTAGTTTTGAAAAGATAATCAAGTGCAAACACAAGTGTTGTCTTGCCACATCCTTGAGGTGCGCTGAATCCAATCTGCATAATTTTCCAATCACATCTAATCAGATTAATTCACCCCATCATCAGATTTAGGACAATAACCAGAAAAAAGTGGCTAGTACCACAAGGGGAGGCACATCATCTCCATCTTTGAACTTGGAGTTATGCAGAGCAATCTGGTCTTGGCACCAAACGAAGACGGGGATATAGTAATGGTAAAGCCTAGCTTTCTGAGGAATGGTGAGTTTAAGCTCATTAAGCTGAAAGAGTCTGCATAGCTGCGAGCCATACAGCAACCATTTGTCAATGGCCTGGCCTACTTTTTCAGGAGTGATACCGATCTTTTCAACGAGTGGACCCGAGCAAATGAACTCGAAAAGGTCTGAGACCGAGGAGACATCCACTGTTTTTGTTGGTAACGCCGAGCATTTCTTCGACGTCCAGTTACTTGTAGGCGAGTAATGAAGCATTGAGTTGTCCTGAATCCACGAGCAACCACAACCTACACACACACGCAAAAAGTTCAAAAAAATCAAAAGCTAAACAAACACAAACAAGAGCTCCACCTGCAACACATGGACAAGACTCGAAACAAAAGGTAACAAGGGAGGAAGCATATTATTATACCAGAAGGCATGGAGGTTTGAAGCTTGTATGAGGAGGAGGATGAAGAATGAGCAACGACATGGTTGTCCTTAAATATGGAAGAGGAGGAGGAAGAAGAAGGAAGAAGACGTCTTTTGATATTAAAAGAATTAGAAATGGGGTCAGAGTGACACGGAAACGGATAACCTTTGACAAAAGACCTCTTGTGATTATTATAATGCTCAAGAGTTGCTTGCCATGGCGACGATATCAAACTTGAAGTTGCCCCCGCCATTCTCTCTATTTTCTATCTTTATCTCGAAGAAGCAAAGAGACGCATCAGGAAGCAACGAAGGAGAAGCCACTTGATGATATATTTTATTATTTTGTTTAAGAGAAATTTGATCTTTCCACATAATATGTGAGTCATATTCATTTCCCTCACGTCGGATAACGCGTAGACCACTTGTCTCTCTCTCTCTGTCATTACTGGGTTTTTATTTATTTTTATACTACTTACTAGTCAATATAGTCTTACTGTCCAGAACAACTCAGGTTTTGAAGAACCAAACCAGTCTATACTAAACCGGAATATACCGGATAATTTTGGTATGATGAGAGACGGTGGAAAGATTGATTACTACTGTTTCTTTATTAATCGTCGTGCGTGATGATATTTTATTATTTTCCCATTTCTTTGTATAAATATTTTTATTATCTTCCCAAAGAAAAAATTCAATCTTGCCACACAATATGCAAGGTTGGAAACTTTAATCAAAATCCGGATCTCACACCGCTTAATGATTAATCAATTTAAAAAATTAAATTATAAGTATTATAAATATTTTTATATATATACTATATATTTTATTAAAAACAATTAAAATAATTAAAATACTTATTTTATTATAATTAATAATATACATGGATCCCGCAGGTTGTCAGCAAATTTTGACAGGATAGTGGAATTCATAAAAGAAAAAATTTATGGATTCGCAGATCAAATTTTTAATTAAAAAATATATAACCAGGGGATTAGTGGATCAATCAGTACAGATTTGACCCGTTTCTCAAACTTTAATAATATGCGAGTCATATTTTATTTCTCTCACGTCGGAAACGCGTAGTTAATCTACCACTTGTCTCTCTCTCTGTTTCATTACTGTCCTTTTTATTTTATTAACGTCAATACTCTCGTCTTACCGACCATAACAACTCAGGTTTGGAAGAACCAAACATGTCTACACTAAACCGGATTACACCGGGATCCGGGAGTGAGACCGTGGAAAGATTTATCACTACTGTTTTATTTAACAGAGAGAGAGTAACAGGTGAAAATGAATTGAAGGCCGACAAACCGGAACATAAGAAATGTTTTAGGAGACTAAAAATCCAAAAAAACAACCTAAAACCGAACCGATATCTATTCGGATTAAACAGATTTGATGTCTCCTTATTAAAAATAACAAAACTAATAATCACATCTCGCGTCTTGCGTGGGTTATTACCTAGTAATACTATAAGCCAACAGCTATATGGTTCATATAAGATCTCAAAGAGCAATTTCATCTAAGTTTCATACCCTTTATCAATATTCACAACTAAGTATTAACTACACTAAGTATACTACCGTTTGTAGAAATGAGAAATACTTGGGTTCAACCCCTAGATTGAACCTCTAGATTCATCAATCAATAGAATTTAGTTATTTTAGATTTGATATCTTTTAAAAAAGAAAACAAAATAATAAGAATTTTGTGAAATAAGATTAGGTTTATAAAATAAATAAAAATAATAGTAATTACCAATTTTTTTTTTTAATATTGATAAAACCGTCAGCAAATACTAAACCCTAAACTCTAAATTCTAAATACTAAACCTTAAACCTTTAGATAAATCATAAATCCTTGGGCAAATCCTAAACCGTTTGCTTGTGGCGGGTGACAAGTAGAAAACATCGGGTGATTGGAGATTTGTTGGAATTTGGGATCGGGTTTTAAAGGTAAGGTTTGATGAAACGGTTTTTATAAGTTTGTAGATATTTTTGTGTGTTTTCTTCTTAACAAAGATTGTTTGAGTATTTTTTTTATCAAAAGCTTTGGTTTGATTGTATTGTTATAAATTTTTTTTTGGATCTTAATTATGGTTTTATTATGTGGGGTCGGAGTGTTATATGATTGTAATTTGGGAAATGAATCATTACAAGTTTTAATATGTAGCTCCCATTAGGCGAATTCGTGGGAGTAAGGACTCGAACTATTGGTTCAGTCTCGGCGTAGGGTCGAAGATATGAATCCATTGGAGCGTGTAGACGAGTCCTTAGGAAACAGTAGCTTCAAAGAATTGTGATGGAGAGGACTATTGAGAAACAATTCAGCTTTAGGATAAACTTTAAGGATGTTCTCGATGATCGATGGTCTGGTAAGTTTGAAATCGCATTTGCATCTCTCCGATTCTATTTCTGGAAATTTAGGCTTACCTTTTTCGTTGATAACAATTGATGCAACCGGTTTATTAAAAGGAAAAGCTTGTAACTGTATCTGATTCTTGAATATTTGGGGCAGAATATATATATATATATATATATATATATATATATAATAGATTTACTTAAAAATAAAAAGAAAAATTGATGAAAGCGGATTTAAAGGTATGCTCGTGATGTATTTCTATCCAATTGGGCCTAAAATTATACGAAGGCGAGGCACATCGTAGGCAACTTTACAGCCCAGACGGGTGCCATAAGCAAATTATAGTGATATATATATATAATAGACGACCAAGGCGGGCGAAAACAAGAAAACCCTAATATTTCAATAGCGGGGAGAGTTGGATGCCGAGGATGAGCGATCTTGGGGAGAAATTGGTTGGAGAGAAGATACTGACGAAGGTTCCGATAACATCAGTGAAGGCGGTTCGATCTACTTGCAAAACATGGGAGGCTATAACCAAAAGCTGGGTGGTTATGGGTAAAAAAGCGCATGAGGAGTTTCTGGGGTTCATGATGATGAATGCGAAGGTCTACTCTCTGAGGTACAATATCGGCGAAGATTTGGTTGATGTAAAGCAGGTAGATTTGCTTAATCAGTTGGATATATCCGAGGTATATCACTGCGATGGGTTGGTGTTATGCGTGGCTATGGACCACTCGAAGCTGGTGGTGTGGAACCCTTACCTGTATCAAACAAGGTGGATCTTACCGAGGTTAGGAGAAAACACCTACATAAGAGACATTTTCTCCATCGGTTACTCCGAAGACAAGAAGCGCGACCACAAAATCCTGAAGTTTGTGGATGATTACATTTCCCCCGGCGGCGTTTTCAGGAGCGAAATCTATGAAATTAGCTCTGATTCATGGAGAGTCCTCGAGGCCAAGCCCAAGTGGGAGATACAGATTGATGAGCATCAGCGAGGCGTGTCTGTCAAGGGAAACACCTACTTTTTTTGCTCATGAGAGATATGATAATCACGGAAGGATATCAGATGTTAAAGATTTCTTGCTCTGTTTTGATTTTACCAAAGAGACGTTTGGACCACGCCTTCCTCTTCCTTTTCACTCTTACAATGAAGACTGTGTGACCCTCTCAAACGTTAGAGATGAGCAGCTTGCGGTCCTGTTTGGCGATTTTGAATCAAGCTTTTTTGAGATTTGGGTTACCCTCACGGTTGAGCCCGACTACTTGTCCTGGAACAAGTTTTTGCGAGTGGATACGACTGCTTTAACGTCGTTTAGGCTTGATGCGTTTTTGGGTGGGAGCTTCTTTGTTGATGAGGTAAACAAAGTTGCTGTGGTGTTTGAACTAGACGAGTATCTATCCACCTTTACTCCTCATCAAAACAAGGCTTTTTGTGTTTGGACAAGCAGCAGGCTACATCCACTCTGTTAATCTCGGACAAGTTACCAAAATCCAACACCTTTGCTCCTATTCTGGAGAGCACGTTCAAGCTTTTCTTCCCCCACTTGTTTGCTCTTCCTCTTACCGTCCAAACTTAGTCCAACTCAAGCAACCCCTCTGCACAAAAGGAAACGCGACCTCCTCAATAGGTAAGTAGTGTGGGTTTATTATTACGATTTCTGTTTGGAATTCAGTTTGAGAATTGCTCATCATACAACTATAGTACACACCTCTTCTTACATAAACGGAATGTTTTGATTTTGCAGGTTAATGATGCAGCATAGTTCACTCTTTCCTTTTCGACTTTAACTTTAAGTTTCCTTTATTTTCGGGTTTTAACATTATCGTTAGTTTCCTTTGTTTTCGGATTTCCTAAGGGCTTAGGACTTATCTTGCTATCATAAATAGTGATCTCTTAGGTTTGTGAGAGACACGTTATTATTGAATTTATAAACAGAAGCTTTGCTTTTACTCTTGTTTTTGGCTAGATCATCTGTTGATCTCAACGCAAACGAGTTCGTAGGTTCTATTGGGCATTCTCAGAATAAAAAATTGAAACTATATCTATCGGTTACTACCGTTCTCTCTATCAGTTGGTATCAGAGACAACCAGTTTAAATTTCTTAATCTAAACCTGCGATCATGGCTCCACGAAAGATTTCAGATGAACAATTTGAAAAAATATGTCAGACGTTAGAGACGTTTACAACTGGCCTTCAAGCCGCTTTACAAACTTCCGTCACGACGGCTTTGCAAATGGTTCTTCGCGATAACCACAACAACCGTGATCACCAGGAAGCTAGACATCAACATCAACCTCGTCAATATGCTCTGCAAGAGACATCAGATGAAGAAGATATGGTCGACAACCTGTTTGCAGATCAACGTGACGAACACCAAGGTCGGCGTATCAACCAACCCAACGAACAATACAATGTTTGCGGTGGAGAGCTTGATCACCGTCAACAGTTTCCAAACCGTTGGGAATCCAGCTTCCGGTCGAACATAACAGAATTTCATGGGACACTTAACCCCGAAGATTTCATTGATTGGTTAAATACAGTCGAGGAGATTTTGGAGTTCCGTCAGGTTCCAGATGATGTGAGGGTTTCTCTTGTTGCGACACAGTTCAAGGGCCGAGCTATGGCTTGGTGGCAGAAACTTAAAGAATCTCGTCGACAGGATAACAAACCTCGTATTAATACGTGGGATCGTTTGGTGAAACATATGCGTCGCGGATTCTTACCATTCAACTACGAACGTACCTTGTACAATAAGTTGCAGAACTTGCGTCAGGGTTCGCGGTCAGTTGACGAGTATGCAACTAAATTTTTCCAAATGACAGCTAGAATGACTTCGGGTGAAACCGAAAAACAACTCATCTCTCGCTTCATTGGAGGCTTACGGTTGCAACTACAAGTAGCATTGGCTCAGTTTAATCCTTTGTCAGTTTTAGAGGCACATCAGCATGCAATATATATGGAGTTACAACTTCGTTCTTCATGGACCTCGTCTACTCGCTCACACCCTCAGAACACATTGATGACCGATAACAATGCGCAGACCAACGCTGAGGCTTCGTCTTCCCGCCCTGAGTCCACCAAAGTGGTTAACAATGACACTATTGCTTCCTCACGACCAGCAAGGACGAACGCATTACGTTGTTACAGTTGCTTACACTCCTAGTCTTCCAAATACTCCGAAAATCCTTTTTTTTGTGAAACGTACAACAACAACAACGCTACGTCTTTTCTCTTAGCTGTTGTTCTGTTTGCCACAAGGAGATGCAAAAATTAGGAAAACATAAGTAAAAATTAATAAGAAAGAACGAAATAATAATAATTGATAAGAATGGATCGAAGAAGATGCATAATATGTAACTGAAGAAGTTAATGTGATAATTATATATATATAATACAACTTACCGCAGTAAATCAAGACCAATGTTAGCTTGCTTTTTATTGAGATGTCAAAAACATCTTCCTCATCACTTAGTTCTGAAAAATTACAGATATGAATCGATCTGTATGATCTTTTAGTTTTCTATGGGAGAAACAAACAAAAGTAAATCTCCTTCCTTACCTTCTATTATCTACATGGACAGAGACGGGTTGATGTTGTAGGGTACATCGCCATGATCTGCTCTCTGTGTGTTTGTATCTCTCCGCTTTTCACCATGGTACGTCTCTTCTATTTGTGATTGAACACATAAAAAAATAAAAGTATATAAGTTTTTCTTTATTTTTTAGAAAATACTTCATTTTTAATTATTTTTCAAAATAATATTAGTCGTAGCTAAATAAAACATATAGAACTGCGAACTCTCTATATTTTTATATTGCTTAAGATAAATTAAAAATAACATAATTCAAACTATTAGTGTTACACAATACCGATCAATATGTATTTGATAGTCAGCTAAATATCAAATATATTTAGCTGATAAAACATCAAATTTGATAATTGTAGCATCCATGGTGTGACTTTAACATCTTTTTCTATTGAAAACTTTTTGATATATAATATTTTGTTGAACACTATTGTCGTTATGTTTTAAATATCTGAAATTCTGTAGTTGTAGTGATTTCTGATAGTGCGGCGTATAATTGTAAGACTGGACTTGACAAAGATTGACTAATTTTTTTTTAAGTTTTGACCTTCACTCTTGTTGATAGTCATTGTATAGCAAATTCGTATAAAGAATTAATATATTTTCAGTTTGAAATGCCATCTTGCATCTGTTGGTATGAGACTTATTCTAGGAATAAATTTATTTTCCTACATAAGTTTCGATTATTATTTTTGCTACAATAATCATGTTGTCTATGTCTTCTCTTTGATTTAAATTTCTTAGTAGCACGACCCACAACAGCATAACCAAATTTTTTAGTAGCATGGAGAAATCTATTTTTCACATAACTTTTGAGTAGGATTTTTGCTTCAGTAATTAGTAACCTTGTTTGATTGCAAAGTCATTTTTTAATTTAAATTCCTTAGTACTACAATAAATAACCAATTTTATATGTCGATAAGAATAAACACACACAAACATAATCATACATAAGCATAATAATCACATTTAATTTCTCGTATTAACTTACGTACAACAACATAACATATATTTGTACAAATGCCTAAGTGTAACTGTGGTAATAACCAACGTACGGTAGCATGACAATTATAATTTAAAAAAAACTAATCAAAATCATTTTAATGTGAAGATCAGGATATATATATATATATATTATTTCTTCAACATATGACGCACAAAAGAAACACCCAAATAAATGAAAGAACAGTATAAATATCCACGTAATATTTTTCTTATATATCTTATTATGTTTGGTATCAAAATATGAAAAGTGACAAAATATGAGAAAGGTTAATCATATATATATATATATATATATATATATATATATATATATATATATATATATGAATAGTTGTAGTTCCTTTTGGTATGATTTTTAAAAAGAAAATTAACTATCTAAATGGGAAAGTTGATTATTTATAAAAAATATTTGAAATAATTATTCACCCAAATATTGTTCTGATTTAGATTTGAAGAAAGGAAAACAACTATTAAACATTCTTTTACAATTTTCTTATATTTAAGATAATAGAAAAGGAAAATTACTATCAAATAACTTTTTACGATTATATTTTCTTTTGAATTTCAGAAAAGGATAATTATTATTATATAAATTGTTCTGACAAATCTTTTTTATTTAAAATTTGAAAATAAAAAATTAATAAAATACTATTAAATAATTTTAAAATTACTTTTTTACAAAAACAAATTGTCATCTTATTATATATTTTGTTAATCATGAGATATTTTAACATATGTCAAAATTTTAAGAGTTAAATTAGTATCAGATAATCTTTTACAATATATATTTTCTTTAGGATTATAGAAAAGAATATTAATATTAAATTAATTATTTATAAATATTTTTTCTTGAGGATTTTTAAAGGAATTTATAGAAAAACTACTATTACATAATTTTTAAATTTATTTTTACTATTAACTAATTTTGAAAATACTTTTTAAAATTTCCATTTTTTATTTTCTTTGAATGCATATTTTTAATCTTGAGATATTTTAACACATGTCAAAATATAAAAACAAAAATTACTATAAATAATCTTTTGCAATTATATATTATTTAAGATTTTTAAAATGGAAAATTATTATTAGATATATTTATAATTAATTTTTAACCAAAATAATCTATTATTATCGTAGTATATACATTTTTAATTATGAGATAATAAAACACATCACAATTTTAAATATATAAATGTTATGTGTCACAATTATGGGTATCAAAATGGGTCAAATGGGTCAACCCAACCCATAACCTAAATGGGTTGATTGTTAATGGGTCATGGATCAATCCAATCCATTTAAATCGGCTGGGTTGATCCATGACCCATTAAATTAAATGGATCAGATGGGTTAATGGTTGACCCATCAACCCAACATCTTCATAATGAACCATTTTTAAGTTAAGACCTAGGTTGCATGGAAGCTTCGTCAAACGTCCGCTTCCCGCTCCGGAACTTGAATCGAAATCGGAAGCTTGTGGAAGCTCTCGGAATCTCGCTTCCAATGCGCTTCCAAAAATACCTCTTTAAAAACACGTTGGAAGCTTACGATTTCATTTTGGAATCACGCTTCCGTTTTTTTTTAAATACAATGTCATAAATAAATAAAAATATAAAAAAATATTGTTTTTGTTTTTATATAATAGTGAAATAGAGAATATAAATATACAAGCATTAAAACTAATCCTATATATTATCTTTATGCATTGAGGGCTTATTAGAGATATACCGTCTATATTCAAATATATTGTGTTAATTATTTACGAAATATTAAAAATAATTAGTATAATAATATCTTATAAACTTAGTTTATGTATAGTTTTACGGTTTTAACATAAAATTATTTAAAATTATTATAAATGAATAAATGTTTTATTTTAATTTCAATCATATATTTTTAGTCATATTTGTAATTTTTAATATTTTAATATGTATATATATACATATATAAATATATGCTTCCGACACGTTTCCGCTTCCTAATTTTTTAAAAAATCTCACTTCTACGCTTCCACACGATTCCGCTTCCGCGTATCCGCTTCCGTTTCCATGTAACATAGGTTAAGACAAAGTTGATCGAATTTACACATTTTCCCAACAAAATCGAGAAATCATGTTTTCCCGTGAAAACCGAGAAATTATGTTTTCCCGTCAGAAGCGAAAAAATCACGTTTTCCTGCCAAAATCGTAAAATCGAGATTTCCCGCAAAAACCGTAAAATCACATTTTCACGCCAAAACCGTAAAATCACATTTTCACGCCAAAACTGTAAAATCGAGATTTCCCGCCAAAACATTAAAATCGCGTTTTCACGCCAAAACCATAAAATCGAGATTTTCCGCCGAAACCGTAAAATCGAGATTTTCTGCCAAAACTGTTTCCCGCCAAAACCATAAAATCGAGATTTCTCGCCAAAACTATAAAATCAAGATTTCCGCCAAAACCGTAAATCGCGTTTCCGCCAAAACCGTAAAATCACATTTCCGCCAAAACCATAAAATCGAGATTTCCGCCAAAACCATAAAATTGAGATTTCCGCCAAAGCCGTAAAATCACATTTCCGCCAAAACCGTAAATCGAGATTTCCGCCAAAACATTAAAATCGCGTTTCCGCCAAAACCATAAAATCGAGATTTTCCGCCGAAACCGTAAAATCGAGATTTTCTGCCAAAACTGTTTCCCGCCAAAACCATAAAATCGAGATTTCTCGCCAAAACTATAAAATCAAGATTTCCCGTCAAAACCGTAAAATCGCGTTTCCCGCCAAAACCGTAAAATCAAGTTTCCCACCAAAACCGTAAATCGAGATTTCCCGCCAAAACCATAAAATTGAGATTTTCCGCCAAAGCCGTAAATCGCGTTTTACGGCCAAAACTATAAAATCACGTTTTTCGGCCAAAACCGTAAAATCTCGTTTTCCGGCAAAACCCTGAAATCTAATTTTCCGTCAAAACCGTAAAATCGAACGCGATTTTACTGTTTTAGGGTTTCTTTTTTTTTTAATTAAAAAAATTAAATGAGTCAGATTTGACCCAACCCAATAGACCTATTTAACCCATTAACCCATTAACTTGTTAACCTATTAACATGTTAACCCATTAACCTGTTAATTCGTTAACCCATTGGATCAAAAATAAACAGTTCATTTGGATTAATTGGTCAACTTGGGTTGGATCAACCCATGGTTCATGATCCATTTTGATAATCTAATACATGTCAACATATAAAAACAAAAATTACTATAAATAATCTTTTGTAATTATAATTTACTATTAGTAATATTAACAATTATTATTTTTATCAAAATTAATTTTTGTAATTAACATATATCACAATCTTAAATTTTCGATTGATACATGTTACGATTATGTTAATTAGTATCTTTGAAGAATCGATCCTTATATAATAAGATATTTTTTTCTTTCTGGATTACGCAGATCAAATTGTTAAATTAAGGGAAAAAATAACCCATTAGTGGATCAATCAGGACAGATTTGACCCGCTTCTCAACTTGAATAATATGCGAGTCATATTTTATTTCCTCACGTCGGAAACGCGTAGTTAATCCACCACTCGTCTCTCTCTCTCTCTTTCATTACTGTCTTTTTAGTATATTTTATTAACCTCGATACTCTCGTCTTACCGACCATAACAACTGAGGTTTGAAAGAACCAAACATGTCTACACTAAACCGGAATATACCGGGATCCGGGAATAAGACCGTGGAAATCACTACTGTTTTTATCTAACAGAGTGAGTAACAGGTGAAAATGAATGGAAGGACGACAAACCGGAACATAATCCGTGTGTCATATCGGTTAGGAGATGATAAACCGTTCGGTTTAGTCTCTTTTTTTCTTTCAAAATAGCCTATCAGGTAGCTCCGGAGAAGTGAACGCCGACACGGATTTGAACTGTAAACAAGAAAGTTAACCTTTTTTTACCTAACGTTTATCGAAACCAAACTGAAATTTAACTTCCAATTTCTTTTTGGTTTTACCTTGTCTTGTTTGTACTTCATACGTATAGAGTTTAAGGGACATCCTTTGGTGTTAAGCTGCAGTTCTTGCAAGGCCTGAACAGATTCTTTAAGATCGGAGGCTTTGTACGTCGTGTAATGCTCAAGTGTTGGATTCTGGACAAACAATGCAAATCGTGTGAGATTCAAAACTTGTAAAAACAGAACCAACATAAAGAGCGATATGTGTCTTAACGGAAAACAAGAACAGACCCAAGGGTGGCTTGATTGGTTCATAGTCCACTTGGCAAGAAAAACAGCCGAGGCAGCTATAACCGAAGGAAGAAACTTTAAGAACTCATACTCTATTAACGTCAATTCCGTCAGATAATTCGCCAGAAACTCCATTTCCACACTTGGCATCTGCATTATCAATATTCCACAAAACAAAACAAAAAGTTTCAATCTTTCTGCTATATATGTTTGATGAGCACAGGTAGATACATAAAGGTAAGCAAATTACCACGTGAGAAGCTTGAGCTGCTCGGAGAAACCTCCTGCAAAAAACTAAACTGCTTCAGTACTTTTTTATGTGAAGCAATTTTACACTGTCTAGTGAGATTATACCTGAGGAATGTTTTTGAAGTGGGAGTGTAAATCTGAAAACTAAAATGCTTCACTACTTGGCTCTCCATTTCCAGGACCTGATCTCTTGTGTAAGTGTTGTCCGTGATGAAGCAGAACTCTTCAATGCGTGGTGCATAGATTTCCTCATACTTCCTTTAAACAAGTTTCAACAACTTCTTTTAGTTGGCTCTGCCTTTCGGAACAAGCATATTACTGTTTGATTTTACTGGGTGGTGAGGGAGGAACTTACGAAGCTATGAGCATACAAGTGACGCCGAGCAATTGAAGTCTCTGTCTTTCAATGTAGTTCCCATGTAGAAACCAATCTATGAGAGATACTGTGAGGTAGAGAGTGTCAGGTACAAGTGTGTATTCCTCCGAGACCTCTACAAGCCAATCAACAAGGATTCCCCTCATTGCACGAGTCACATCTCTTTGTGTTCTCTCCATAAAATCAGGAGATGGTCGCCGTTTAAGCTGATAAATAGACATAGTCATTAGATAACCAGATACATTGTCCTAAGACATCAAAAATCCAAGGGGGATTATTACCTCAGCAACACGCATGTTGTAGTGTATTTCAGGTGCATATATGCTACAGAGCAGAGGATCCTTTTCATCTGAATCAATGTCAATGAATTTGGGGCTACTTGTCACAGTGGAACTTCTTTCAACTGTAAACCATTTGCAAGAATTTTTTTTTTTGAAAAAGTTATAAATCACTCACACAGGCACAGCAACAGTAGCTAGACAGCTAGAAGTATTAACCTGCAGAAGTTAATCTCCCAGGGGGTCTAGGAGGCAACTTGGAACTAGGCTTTTGGATAAAGCTACAAGATGCTTCGTTTGTGTCTAAGCTCGTGCCTGTACACACAACTCGTACCATTTCATCTGTAACTTCTGAAGTAGCAGAACTAGCCCTTCCCTTCTTTATCTGTTTGATATTCTCCACCTACAAAATGGGAAACAAATCACACTTGTCAGCAAAAAAAAATTGACAATAGAAGAAGCAGCATTGTGTTGTGTATATAGCAACCTGGATTTTAGCTGCATTGAAGCAGCTTCTGTAAGAATCCTCGCAGGTAATGTTTGTGATGTCATTAAGAACAGCTCGTCTCTTAGGTGCATTGGATTTCTTATCACCCAAGGCTGTTCTTTTACTGTTTGCTCTCAGAACCCTTCCCTGGTTGATCAGTGTAGTAGTAGTAGCAGCCACTTCCGAAGATGTTATCAGATTAGAAGAAGCTCGGGCAAGGGCACGAGTTACAGGGCGAGAATGGAGCGGTATGGTGTTTCCAGAAACGGCTTTCTCATTCCCCATGGTTGAAACCCTGCTGAGACTGAGACGATCCAACAAACACTTTGGATTCGTCTTAGCAGAGAAGATCAGCTTCAACTAGAGATCTGTGAAATTGAAGTAGATGATCAGTGATATGAAGAAGAGACAGATCTATATATCAAGGTAAAACAGAGAAGCTAGCATGGACAAAAGAGCAATGCATATTATAAAATGTTGGGAGAAACTGTTTAGTCCAAAAAAGGAAGTTGATCTAATGAGACAGACACAGTGATCTTTAAGGAGACAAAGCCAGAATTGCATCACATAATTGTTTAAAAAGACTCTTTGTCTTTCCAAACTTTCCAAGGAAAATTGATTAGAGAAGAGACATTCAAAATCCAAAGTCTCAAACTTTTCTCATTTACTAAAAAAATCCAAACGGTATTTGCAGGAAAACCCTCAGGGCCTCATCAAACCCATGAAAAAAAAAAACAAAAACTCGCAGCAGATTTAGGGAAAGTAGTGTTCCATAATCTTAAGTTTTTTTAAAAAAACAAAATAATGTATATTACCGATTAAAAATCGGAATTTCTAAAAGGAAGAGTAAGAAGTACATCAAGCTTTTTTCTTTCTTCTTCTTCTTCTTCTCGGAAGCATCCACTTTCTCAGGAGACAGACCCATGAGAAAAATATGGAGCTGCAAGATCTCACAAAAGAACCTTATCCAAGAGAGAATGAATCAATTCACATTTTCTTTTATCCAAGAAAACAAACAGACCCACTCAGAAAAACAAAAAGGATGCTTCAAGATATAGAGAAACTCTCGAGAAAAAAAAAATTAACACATCGGAACATCGTCTCTGCAAAACCCATCAACAAAAAGATGCAGATGCGCGTGCGAACAACAGAACATTGAAAAAAAAAAACAGAGAAGATAGAGACAGACTGCGATAGGAACTTACGACGCTCCAGAAACTTCTTCTTCCAAAGGAGAAAAAATGTTATTTTCTTTTATTCTGGGAGAAAGAAAGAAGGGAGCTTTGAGGGGGGCAGATGGGGAAAGTAAATGTATAGTGAATTTTTGCTTTATGCAAATGCAAGGGGACTCTTTGTCTGTCTGTGGAAGTGAGCGGGATTTATCAGCGAGTGTTTTTTAAAGGTATTAATTAAATATTTCACTCTCTCCTTTTTAAAATTAGAAACTTTCTTATTGTTTATAAAGAAAGTGTTTATTTTTATGTACTTCTCTACCTAAACTCGTTGACTGTTTGACCATCAAAACAACTCACAGAGTTTAGGGGTGTGATTAGTGTTTTAATTTTTTCAATTTATAGTAATATGTGATTGAGCATAATTTTTTCATAGATTTTGCTGAGTGATCATTTACCTTTTCTACATCTTAATCGCATTTGCTATTTTGTGGTTCTCGTTAATTTTCATTTCCTCATTAACCTGTTTGTAATTAATGAGGATTTATACATGTTTTTTCTTTTCTTTTCGAATGTTTTCTCATTTATTTTGTCAGAGTAACATTTAAATATAAAAAACAAATAAAGTAAAAGGAACGATCGAACAACTGTTACGTTTTCCTATGCACTGTGATTCTCTCTATTTAAAAAAAAATTGGTGTTACTCTACACAGCGTGCCTATTCATCCAAAGGTAAATAAAAGTGATTATAAAACATCATTTTGCTTTAAAGGTAAATAAAAGTGATTAAGTTACAAACTCTGTTCAAATTTTTCAAGATTCGAAGTAAAGATTCCTTCACTCGTTTTTTTAATGGTAAAATTTAAACATTTGAAATTATTTAGAAGAACTAACTAGTAAAATAAAAACAAAGACCAGATGCACGTTTACCCCTGAATCAGTTTTATTGTTTAGCTTTTATTTTTACGTTTCTGTTGATCTTTATATATTCATTTTAGCTTATTTGGGTACCACATGCTTAGGAACCATCCATAAATTTTAATACCTCGATTAAAAATGATTTGTAGAACTTAAAGAATCCGTTTTATTCCTACCGGATTTGCTCTGTTTTAAAACCATGCTTGGACTAGGTCGTCAATGCATATTGATTAAGAGGTGAATTATTCATAACTTTTTAGTTTTTATAAAGAAGCGAAACAATTATCACCTAATGCGATTTTTAGTTTTAATTTCATGTAAAACAAACTTATATCTAATTTTCTTAACGGTTGCTTTGACCAAATCCTCATGAACTTAGTCATTTGGGAGGAGATTTCTCCACGATAAAACCTTCTACAATAGTATGTCAGATCACATGAATCATAAAAGTTTTATGAAAAAACTGTAATAGATCTCATTGTCCTTGGGCTCATAAGACTAAAAAAACAAAAATAAGTAAAATATTATTTCAGTGGTTAGATCCGCAGGAGCCATGAGCCACTCTGAAAAAAAAAATTAAGGAAGTGAATAGAGAAGTAGTGGAATCTGCATTTTCAGGTTTTGTTATGTTCCACGACTTAATGCTTAGCATGCTGCATGCTGATCTTTTTTTGTTGTTTGTGTTGTCAAACAAAGAAAAAATCATTTTGTTGTTTGATATATTTTTTTAATCTGGTACTAACTGAAATGCTGTTTCAAAACTATTTATAAACGTTTAGGACTGATTAATATATAAAATAATAGTTTTTAACATAATGATATGTCAGACTTATGGAATAATTCACACTAATCCGCAAAAGAAATGCAACCTACATGCTGCATGCTGATCATTTTTTGTAGGTACACGTTAATTTTTAAATGACGAATTGTATATTTGATGAAACTATGTTATGTATCTTTAGATAAATTTCTAGTTGTTTCATATTGTCTAAAAGTATCCATATAGTATTTTATGTTTCATATGCGAAATATATGTTTACAATTTGTTGTTTATATTGTCAAAGAAAATGAACTATTTATAGACGGATTGACTAATATATAAATAAATAATTTTTTACATGATAATTTGTCAGATTTATGAAATAATTCAGACTAATTTGCAAGGGAAATACAACCTACAGAAAAATTCTCAATCTGAATGGAATATAAAGTTTGATCTTATATTTGTGTGGTCACACATATTTAATGCTATGAAATTGTTTCTAATCTAGATTTCTCCGAAGTCCGCTTACCATTAAACAATCACTATCATGTGGTTAAAATTATTTTCATGTCTACTCTATAATTTATTTTAAAAGGGAATAGAAAATAGAATATGAACAAAAAATAAAAAATTATTCTATTTAAAAAGTAATTTTTTATATTTTGTTCATATTTCATTTTCTACTCTATTTTTGGAGTAAATTATGGAGTGAAATGGAGATGCCCTATTATATTGTTTAATAGTCTATACAATTTATGCTAGTATTTTCATTATGTTATCTTTCAAGTTCAAAACTCCACTAGTTATATTATTTTTACTGTTATTTTGCATCTGAGGAATAAACACTAAATTTTTCTTCTATTAACAAAACTCTCGGATTTGAAATGTAAACTGAATTTGATAAAAAGGTATGATTAAACTGTGGGTTAATTTGAAAAGCGTGAAAAGCTAAAAGCTATGATTATTTTGTTAAGAGGAGAAATGGCAATAAAGTCAAATGATCATAAGTCAAAATGTTCAAACGAAACTTTGATGTTAAATGATTATAACCGAAGAAATCATACAAACAAAAATGTATTTAAAGTATACAGGTACAACATACGAGTACTTGAAAAGCTACACTAAGAGCCAAAAGTCTTTATCACTCCACATTGGAGATTGGAAGTTACATTATTCAAAGCTATCTTTTTTTTTCTATGAAACGCATATTCAAAGCTATCTTGGATTTCAAATTTAAGAGAGAAAACTGTTGTATCGATCAGTTATATTTTTTGGTCAAATTATATAAATACTTGTTTTATTCTCTTTATTTTATATAGGTCTGGTCACAGACCGGATATCCGGGTTTTTAAAAATATTTGTGATTTGTTTCGAATGTCACGGATATCTAAATTTTCGATTTGCTTTGCTTCAAAAAATACGGATATTCGGAAAAATGGATATCTGAAAAATAAATAGATATTTGCGGATATTTACGAATACTTACGGATATCTCATCTATTTTGATTCATACAAATAATCTTTTAAAAAATGAATACAAATTTGTTTTGTAAAATATTTTTTGCATGATATAAAAGATAAAAATTAAAAAACAGTGAATCTACATATTTTGTAATTTTTTAACAATTATAATAACACAAAACTTAAGAAAAAATTATAATTGTCATAAATTTTTCTCATCCTTTTATGTAATAGTTTTATATAAGTAATAATGTGAATATAATTTGTCAAAACATATTTTAGACTAATAATTATAAAATTTTATACATTTAAAATTTTAAATATAATCAAGATATGCATGTATTTATATATTGCCGGATTGGATCGGATATCCACTTTCCAAAATTTTAGTATTGTAATTTGTTTCGATTTTAACGAATATTGATTTTTAGTATTTGCTTTGATTCAAAAATTAACAGATATCTGAAATTTTCGGATAAAATCAAAACGACTAACGAATCGAATCAAATTTAACGGATAAATTTTCCAGTTAATCTAACTGTATGTATGAAAAGCTGAATGCATTAAAGCTGCAAATGTGAGAAGGACGTAACGAGAGGACGTCGGGGACCTAATTAATAATAACGTAGATCTACACGATTCAAACTAACACACAAAAAGAAACAGAAAAATAAAAGGGGGCATTTTCAAAACTGAGAAGACAGAAGACGATTAGTCTTTTAAAAACATTAAAATCATGTCATGTTTGGTCGTTCCATTTTTCCATTTATTTGAACATGACATGATTTTAATGTTTGCAAGACTATATATGATCCAGTCAGTATCTATCTATCTATTTATATAAAGAGAAGGATTCTCTTCTCCGATGGATCCACGTCAGAAAAAGAGTTTACCGTCGACCGCGTGTTATCTTTTTGCAAAACTCCCCGTTTTATTTAGTTTAACTTGGGTCTACAATATATTTATGGGCTTCCTTGGCGAAACCAGGCCCGTCCAAATCAATCACGTTAGACACGCGTTTTCAATTAGGGTTGGCAGTCTTCTCGCGTCTTGCATCTTCCACTTTCCTCTTCGTCGGGATCTTTCATCTTCTTCGTCTCCTTCATCCGGTGTGAGGTTAGGCTGTAGCGATTACCATCATAAAGCTCTCCATTCAATGCGGCGGTGGAGGCTCTGTTATAAAAGGTACCAGTCGATGCTTTCATAATCATTCTTATCATTCTTCGATCTAAACAAACCGGTGGAGAAATAAGTTTGAGACATGGCTAACAATCTGGTCTTCCTCTCCGATTTACAGGCTGGCCGTTCTTCCTCATCCGTTCAGGTCCGATGCTCGATTTGATTCTCGGGTAATCTATTTTACTGCTATTTTTGTTCATTGTTTTAATGAGATCTCGGTTGTAGTCTATTTAAAATCGCCACCGTCTTGATTCCCGATTATGAAAATTCTTTGCGTTTTGGAGATCCTTCGTATATTTATTGTAGATCCATTAATCATGTTTTGATGTTTGATTTTTTCTTTCAAATATTCATATGTATTGGTGAATAAAGTTGAACTAATGGTTCAGATGGGAACACACAACGACCCACAGTTTCCAATTAGAAGGATGCCTAAAAAAATGCTCATCTTGCCCATAGGAAAATCTGACCGACTCCCATGGCCACACACACAATCATGTTTCAACTCAAACAACATTGAACTCACAGAAAATGTGGAAAAAATATGGAACTGGTTTCAAATAAAATAGTTCTTTGTATACCATAGTCAAGTTTGTAGAAGTTAATGTACATGACGGGTGGTGCCTAAAGCTATAGTATGGAGCCGGATACCATGACTCTTGCAGCCTCCACCAACATCAAAGGTTCTTAGGATGGATACGATGAGTGAGAATCCGAGAACGGCTATTGCAGATGAGAAGTTCAACGTTCAACCTCTTTGTGATGTCAATATCCCTGAGAAACCATAGAGACAAATCACCCGAAGATTGTGGATTATAAAAGTAATATGTAGATGATTACCGAGTGTGGAAAACTGCACTCCAGAACCAAGAGTTCATGGACAGAAACCAACATATTCATAGTAACCCGTCATATCTTGTTTGAGAGGCAACTTATAGTATAGTGTAATGAAGAAGGAGAGCCAGCCATGGAAATGCATCGCTAGGCTTACTACAGAGAAAGTAACAGAAGCAGGGTCCTGACAATGACCATGGGCTCTTCTCATCATGGCTACCATGTCCGTTTCCTGAACAAATTCATTAAGTATTCCAGTTTTCTAAACATAACATCTAAATGCTGTAGCTTCTCAATCTTACCATGGTATTCTCCATTGAGCCAGACATGCAATGCATGGCCAACGTTAGAAACTCTAATAGTAGGCTTGCTTCCTTTATTCTTAAGGTCACTATAATCTATCTTGAACCTATAATATAGAAAATTAATAAGATAAAATTCTTATGTTTCTTTTTGATGTTTTCTTCTTGAAATTCTAATTCAAAAAAGAAATCAGACTTGTTATGCTTACTTTGTTATGTACCATCCGTAATCACACTTGTTTTGGACCGTCTCGGTGAACACCTTGAAATCAAACTTCTTATTTGTCTTCTTTGACTTCATATAATTCCATGCAGTGTGATGAGAGACAATCTTAAACATACATCAACCAAAAAAATGAAAGTAAATAATCTCTTATTTTTTGTCGATACAATACCAGTAGAGTGGTTCCCATGAATTCACCATGCTTCGACGCGTTTTGAGTTCCAAAATGGGGAAGTCGAGCAACAATGAACGCTTGATAAAGAAGATTAACTAACAGAGGTTCGAAGATTCATCTATAATTTATAGGTTTTGCGCGGAAAGCAAAGAGGTCGACATATCGCTTCGAAATAAATGGCGAAAACATTAATTGGTAAATCAAGAGACATCGTTGAACACTAGAGAAGATTAATGTTTGGTGTTTGCAGAGAAGCTGAACGGAGACGGCAAAGGTAAAGAGAGCGAAGAACAATTAAAAACTCTAATCGACAAAAGCTGTGTTTAATAACATAATAAAACATTAATTGAACGGAAAAACTCAAATCATACCATATAATTTAAAACCAAACTCCGAACAGAATTACTAAAACAAACCGAGAATCATGGACCCCACAATATTTATAAAATGCATATATGTACACCTTAAGGAGAGAATAAACTATCATATGATAAATATATATTAGTTTCGACCATCAATATACAAAGTATCATTTAGTTTAGTGGTATAAATGTTGGTGTTTATATATCAATAACTCCGGCCAAAAGCGACACGTTTTCACACTTTTAAAAGTGGGATCCACAAATGTGATGATATGATCGTCAGTGATGAAACTAGCTCATTATAATATAGATTTTCTATAGTTTTAATTATTATATCTCGTTTGGTGACTATTGTTATGACATAATTTTATATATGAGTGCCTTTCTTATATATAATACATAGATTTAAATATCTTTGTTTAATTTAAATTAATATATATATATATATATATATATATATATATATATATATATATATATATATATATATATATATATATATATATATATATATATATATATATATATATATATATATATATATATATATATATATATATATATATATATATATATATATATATATATATATATATATATATATATATATATATATATATATATATATATATATATATATATATATATATATATATATATATATATATATATATATATATATATATATATATATATATATATATATATATATATATATATATATATATATATATATATATATATATATATATATATATATATATATATATATATATATATATATATATATATATATATATATATATATATATATATATATATATATATATATATATATATATATATATATATATATATATATATATATATATATATATATATATATATATATATATATATATATATATATATATATATATATATATATATATATATATATATATATATATATATATATATATATATATATATATATATATATATATATATATATATATATATATATATATATATATATATATATATATATATATATATATATATATATATATATATATATATATATATATATATATATATATATATATATATATATATATATATATATATATATATATATATATATATATATATATATATATATATATATATATATATATATATATATATATATATATATATATATATATATATATATATATATATATATATATATATATATATATATATATATATATATATATATATATATATATATATATATATATATATATATATATATATATATATATATATATATATATATATATATATATATATATATATATATATATATATATATATATATATATATATATATATATATATATATATATATATATATATATATATATATATATATATATATATATATATATATATATATATATATATATATATATATATATATATATATATATATATATATATATATATATATATATATATATATATATATATATATATATATATATATATATATATATATATATATATATATATATATATATATATATATATATATATATATATATATATATATATATATATATATATATATATATATATATATATATATATATATATATATATATATATATATATATATATATATATATATATATATATATATATATATATATATATATATATATATATATATATATATATATATATATATATATATATATATATATATATATATATATATATATATATATATATATATATATATATATATATATATATATATATATATATATATATATATATATATATATATATATATATATATATATATATATATATATATATATATATATATATATATATATATATATATATATATATATATATATATATATATATATATATATATATATATATATATATATATATATATATATATATATATATATATATATATATATATATATATATATATATATATATATATATATATATATATATATATATATATATATATATATATATATATATATATATATATATATATATATATATATATATATATATATATATATATATATATATATATATATATATATATATATATATATATATATATATATATATATATATATATATATATATATATATATATATATATATATATATATATATATATATATATATATATATATATATATATATATATATATATATATATATATATATATATATATATATATATATATATATATATATATATATATATATATATATATATATATATATATATATATATATATATATATATATATATATATATATATATATATATATATATATATATATATATATATATATATATATATATATATATATATATATATATATATATATATATATATATATATATATATATATATATATATATATATATATATATATATATATATATATATATATATATATATATATATATATATATATATATATATATATATATATATATATATATATATATATATATATATATATATATATATATATATATATATATATATATATATATATATATATATATATATATATATATATATATATATATATATATATATATATATATATATATATATATATATATATATATATATATATATATATATATATATATATATATATATATATATATATATATATATATATATATATATATATATATATATATATATATATATATATATATATATATATATATATATATATATATATATATATATATATATATATATATATATATATATATATATATATATATATATATATATATATATATATATATATATATATATATATATATATATATATATATATATATATATATATATATATATATATATATATATATATATATATATATATATATATATATATATATATATATATATATATATATATATATATATATATATATATATATATATATATATATATATATATATATATATATATATATATATATATATATATATATATATATATATATATATATATATATATATATATATATATATATATATATATATATATATATATATATATATATATATATATATATATATATATATATATATATATATATATATATATATATATATATATATATATATATATATATATATATATATATATATATATATATATATATATATATATATATATATATATATATATATATATATATATATATATATATATATATATATATATATATATATATATATATATATATATATATATATATATATATATATATATATATATATATATATATATATATATATATATATATATATATATATATATATATATATATATATATATATATATATATATATATATATATATATATATATATATATATATATATATATATATATATATATATATATATATATATATATATATATATATATATATATATATATATATATATATATATATATATATATATATATATATATATATATATATATATATATATATATATATATATATATATATATATATATATATATATATATATATATATATATATATATATATATATATATATATATATATATATATATATATATATATATATATATATATATATATATATATATATATATATATATATATATATATATATATATATATATATATATATATATATATATATATATATATATATATATATATATATATATATATATATATATATATATATATATATATATATATATATATATATATATATATATATATATATATATATATATATATATATATATATATATATATATATATATATATATATATATATATATATATATATATATATATATATATATATATATATATATATATATATATATATATATATATATATATATATATATATATATATATATATATATATATATATATATATATATATATATATATATATATATATATATATATATATATATATATATATATATATATATATATATATATATATATATATATATATATATATATATATATATATATATATATATATATATATATATATATATATATATATATATATATATATATATATATATATATATATATATATATATATATATATATATATATATATATATATATATATATATATATATATATATATATATATATATATATATATATATATATATATATATATATATATATATATATATATATATATATATATATATATATATATATATATATATATATATATATATATATATATATATATATATATATATATATATATATATATATATATATATATATATATATATATATATATATATATATATATATATATATATATATATATATATATATATATATATATATATATATATATATATATATATATATATTGTTATGTACCATCCGTAATCACACTTGTTTTGGACCGGTCTCGGTGAACACCTTGAAATCAAACTTCTTATTTGTCTTCTTTGACTTCATATAATTCCATGCGTGTGATGAGAGACAATCTTAAACATACATCAACAAAAAAATGAAAGTAAATAATCTCTTATTTTTTGTGATACAATACGAAGTAGTGGTTCCCATGAATTCACCATGCTTCTTGGCGTTTTGAGTTCAAAAATGGGGAAGTCGAGCAACAATGAAGCTTGATAAAGAAGATTAACTAACGAGAGGTTCTGAAGATTCATCTATAATTTATAGGTTTGGCGTGAGCGAAGCGGAGGGTCGACATAAACAAATAAATGGCGAAAACATTAATTGGTAAATCAAGAGACATCGTTGAACACTAGAAGATTAATGTTTGGTGTTTGCAGAAAGAAAACGAGAGGCGGCAAAGGTAAAGAGGCGAAGAACAATTAAAAACTCTAATCGACAAAAGCGCGTGTTTAATAACATAATAAAACATTTTTAAAATTTAAATTGAGGATAAACTTACAATTTAAAATTGTAAGTAAATTTTAAGATTTTAATATTATTAAATTGTGTAAGAAATAGCAACACTAATTATAAAGAACAAAAAATTTGATAGAAAAATGTCTTTGTCTTTTATTTCTTATAACTCAAAAATGATAAAACCATATATAATAAAATTCCTCACAAAATAAATGTCACTAGAAATATTTTATGAAGCCTAACAAAATAGTCAATAAAATCTAACTTTCAATATAAAGTAAACTAAATATTTTAAATGTATTTTACCACTGAATGTGCAAACTAAATATTTTAAATGTATTTTACCACTGAATGTGCAAACTAAATATTTTAAATGTATTTTACCACTGAATGTGCAAACTAAATATTTTAAATGTATTTTACCACTGAATGTGCAAACTAAATATTTTAAATGTATTTTACCACTGAATGTGCAAACTAAATATTTTAAATGTATTTTACCACTGAATGTGCAAACTAAATATTTTAAATGTATTTTACCACTGAATGTGCAAACTAAATATTTTAAATGTATTTTACCACTGAATGTGCAAACTAAATATTTTAAATGTATTTTACCATCGAATGTATTTATTATATATATTTTATTTTATTACACGTCCGTAGATATTTGTTCATGTAGCATACATATGTTGACAGTCAAATAAAAGAACATTTAAAATCAAAATAATTAAAGAGTGCAGAAATTTTATGATTAACACCAATATAGATCAACCAAGAAATGTACAACTTTATAGCGGTCGTATCACTTTCCAATAAACATGTTGGAAATAAAATATACAATCAGAGAAATCATTACAAACATATGTGTGCTTACGAAATTGAAAAATAATGGAATAAAATAGGCCTTTCTTTAGGTGGTTTAATAGTTTATGCTCTAATAAGATGAAATTTCAGACTCTTCTTCAGGTGGTTATATCACATTGAATGGACAATACTATGGATCCTGAACTCATGTCTTTACCACAAAGAGATGAGGATAAAATTGTCTCGAGGATGGATCACAAATGAGAGAAATATGACCTGATTATCAACATAGTTTGCAGAGTATTGTGACAAGGTTCATTAGGTTCTTTGAAGAAAATTCTGGTATTTTGCCTATAGCCTATAAATAGACAGGTCGACCTCAAGTTTGGAAGATCAACATGGAGAATTTTCCTTGAGAATGAGTTGTTGCAAGGTTCAAGACTCTGAGAAGTTGGGAATATCAAGAGCCTTGAGATTCCTTAATTCGAGTAAATCGCTGGTAATGGACTCGAAGTGGTTAGTTTAAGATAAAGATGAATCAGGTTCTTGAGGTTAATGATGTAAGAAGCTGAATTTTGTTTCTATCTGCTACAAATAATTTTTACTAGAGAATTTTAAAAATAAAAAATGTGTTATATATTGTGAACTGAAAGAGAAAATGTATGAAAAAGTACAATCGACTAATATTTTTAAAAGTTAAAAATAAAAAATGTGTTATATATTGTGAACTGAAAGAGAAAATGTATGAAAAAGTACAATCGACTAATATTTTTAAAAGTTAAAAATAAAAAATGTGTTATATATTGTGAACTGAAAGAGAAAATGTATGAAAAAGTACAATCGACTAATATTTTTAAAAGTTAAAAATAAAAAAGATAAATAATTGTTGTTTACATGACAAACTAATCAATTGCAAGTCCATAAAACTTTATTTTAATTACTATATATTCAAAACAGAACAAATTTTGAGAAAACAGTAAAACACTTACACTTGAATGAACCATTTTTAATGGTTAGACAAACTTGATTCTATACTTATAATCTCTAATAAAAATAATAATATATAATAATAAAATTTAAATTGAGGATAAACTTACAATTTAAAATTGTAAGTAAATTTTAAGATTTTAATATTATTAAATTGTGTAAGAAATAGCAACACTAATTATAAAGAACAAAAAAATTTGATAGAAAAATGTCTTTGTCTTTTATTTCTTATAACTCAAAAATGATAAAACCATATATAATAAAATTCCTCACAAAATAAATGTCACTAGAAATATTTTATGAAGCCTAACAAAATAGTCAATAAAATCTAACTTTCAATATAAAGTAAACTAAATATTTTAAATGTATTTTACCACTGAATGTGCAAACTAAATATTTTAAATGTATTTTACCACTGAATGTGCAAACTAAATATTTTAAATGTATTTTACCACTGAATGTGCAAACTAAATATTTTAAATGTATTTTACCACTGAATGTGCAAACTAAATATTTTAAATGTATTTTACCACTGAATGTGCAAACTAAATATTTTAAATGTATTTTACCACTGAATGTGCAAACTAAATATTTTAAATGTATTTTACCACTGAATGTGCAAACTAAATATTTTAAATGTATTTTACCACTGAATGTGCAAACTAAATATTTTAAATGTATTTTACCACTGAATGTGCAAACTAAATATTTTAAATGTATTTTACCACTGAATGTGCAAACTAAATATTTTAAATGTATTTTACCACTGAATGTGCAAACTAAATATTTTTAAATGTATTTTACCATCGAATGTATTTATTATATATATTTTATTTTATTACACCGTCCGTAGATATTTGTTCATGTAGCATACATATGTTGACAGTCAAATAAAAGAACATTTAAAATCAAAATAATTAAAGAGTGCAGAAATTTTATGATTAACACCAATATAGATCAACCAAGAAATGTACAACTTTATAGCGGTCGATCACTTTCCAATAAACATGTTGGAAATAAAATATACAATCAGAGAAATCATTACAAACATATGTGTGCTTACCGAAATTGAAAAATAATGGAATAAAATAGGCCTTTCTTTAGGTGGTTTAATAGTTTATGCTCTAATAAGATGAAATTTCAGACTCTTCTTCAGGTGGTTATATCACATTGAATGGACAATACTATGGATCCTGAACTCATGTCTTTACCGTCAAAGAGATGAGGATAAAATTGTCTCGAGGATGGATCACAAATGAGAGAAATATGACCTGATTATCAACATAGTTTGCAGAGTATTGTGACAAGGTTCATTAGGTTCTTTGAAGAAAATTCTGGTATTTTGCCTATAGCCTATAAATAGACAGGTCGACCTCAAGTTTGGAAGATCAACATGGAGAATTTTCCTTGAGAATGAGTTGTTGCAAGGTTCAAGACTCTGAGAAGTTGGGAATATCAAGAGCCTTGAGATTCCTTAATTCGAAAATCGCTGGTAATGGACTCGAAGTGGTTAGTTTAAGATAAAGATGAATCAGGTTCTTGAGGTTAATGATGTAAGAAGCTGAATTTTGTTTCTATCTGCTACAAATAATTTTTACTAGAGAATTTTAAAAATAAAAAAGATAAATAATTGTTGTTTACATGACAAACTAATCAATTGCAAGTCCATAAAACTTTATTTTAATTACTATATATTCAAAACAGAACAAATTTTGAGAAAACAGTAAAACACTTACACTTGAATGAACCATTTTTAATGGTTAGACAAACTTGATTCTATACTTATAATCTCTAATAAAAATAATAATATATAATAATAAAATTCACATTTTAAAATTTAAATTGAGGATAAACTTACAATTTAAAATTGTAAGTAAATTTTAAGATTTTAATATTATTAAATTGTGTAAGAAATAGCAACACTAATTATAAAGAACAAAAAATTTGATAGAAAAATGTCTTTGTCTTTTATTTCTTATAACTCAAAAATGATAAAACCATATATAATAAAATTCCTCACAAAATAAATGTCACTAGAAATATTTTATGAAGCCTAACAAAATAGTCAATAAAATCTAACTTTCAATATAAAGTAAACTAAATATTTTAAATGTATTTTACCACTGAATGTGCAAACTAAATATTTTAAATGTATTTTACCACTGAATGTGCAAACTAAATATTTTAAATGTATTTTACCACTGAATGTGCAAACTAAATATTTTAAATGTATTTTACCACTGAATGTGCAAACTAAATATTTTAAATGTATTTTACCACTGAATGTGCAAACTAAATATTTTAAATGTATTTTACCACTGAATGTGCAAACTAAATATTTTAAATGTATTTTACCACTGAATGTGCAAACTAAATATTTTAAATGTATTTTACCATCGAATGTATTTATTATATATATTTTATTTTATTACACGTCCGTAGATATTTGTTCATGTAGCATACATATGTTGACAGTCAAATAAAAGAACATTTAAAATCAAAATAATTAAAGAGTGCAGAAATTTTATGATTAACACCAATATAGATCAACCAAGAAATGTACAACTTTATAGCGGTCGTATCACTTTCCAATAAACATGTTGGAAATAAAATATACAATCAGAGAAATCATTACAAACATATGTGTGCTTACCGAAATTGAAAAATAATGGAATAAAATAGGCCTTTCTTTAGGTGGTTTAATAGTTTATGCTCTAATAAGATGAAATTTCAGACTCTTCTTCAGGTGGTTATATCACATTGAATGGACAATACTATGGATCCTGAACTCATGTCTTTACCGTCAAAGAGATGAGGATAAAATTGTCTCGAGGATGGATCACAAATGAGAGAAATATGACCTGATTATCAACATAGTTTGCAGAGTATTGTGACAAGGTTCATTAGGTTCTTTGAAGAAAATTCTGGTATTTTGCCTATAGCCTATAAATAGACAGGTCGGCCTCAAGTTTGGAAGATCAACATGGAGAATTTTCCTTGAGAATGAGTTGTTGCAAGGTTCAAGACTCTGAGAAGTTGGGAATATCAAGAGCCTTGAGATTCCTTAATTCGAAAATCGCTGGTAATGGACTCGAAGTGGTTAGTTTAAGATAAAGATGAATCAGGTTCTTGAGGTTAATGATGTAAGAAGCTGAATTTTGTTTCTATCTGCTACAAATAATTCTTTACTAGAGAATTTTAAAAATAAAAAATGTGTTATATATTGTGAACTGAAAGAGAAAATGTATGAAAAAGTACAATCGACTAATATTTTTAAAAGTTAAAAATAAAAAATGTGTTATATATTGTGAACTGAAAGAGAAAATGTATGAAAAAGTACAATCGACTAATATTTTTAAAAGTTAAAAATAAAAAATGTGTTATATATTGTGAACTGAAAGAGAAAATGTATGAAAAAGTACAATCGACTAATATTTTTAAAAGTTAAAAATAAAAAATGTGTTATATATTGTGAACTGAAAGAGAAAATGTATGAAAAAGTACAATCGACTAATATTTTTAAAAGTTAAAAATAAAAAATGTGTTATATATTGTGAACTGAAAGAGAAAATGTATGAAAAAGTACAATCGACTAATATTTTTAAAAGTTAAAAATAAAAAATGTGTTATATATTGTGAACTGAAAGAGAAAATGTATGAAAAAGTACAATCGACTAATATTTTTAAAAGTTAAAAATAAAAAATGTGTTATATATTGTGAACTGAAAGAGAAAATGTATGAAAAAGTACAATCGACTAATATTTTTAAAAGTTAAAAAAAAAAAATATATTGTGAACTGAAAGAGAAAATGTATGAAAAAGTACAATCGACTAATATTTTTAAAAGTTAAAAAATAAAAAATATTAATGACAAAATAAAAAATTATCTATAGATGGTAAGCTAACTAAATGATTTCTAACAAGGATAAGATAATAGATAGTAAAAATTGTAAGAGAAAATAGTGAGAATAATATAAAACGAAATGATGTCTCGGATAAATCATCATAACTCAATTACATCATTATTATAAGTTCGACATTTTTTGCTGCCATCTCAACAAACAAAAAGAAAACATGATACATCAGTGTTTTTAAATTAATAATAAAATTCACATTTTTAAAATTTAAATTTTAGCCGTATTTTTTAACAATACATCAAATGTTCCAAAACTAATCTTTATAGTTAACAATACATCAAATAGTTATGGTTGTCTGTTATCTTTTTGGTTTAGCCTAAACTTTGGTAGTAAAAAATGAAAACAATTGCGGAATTCATTATTTTCAAATTTTTGTTAATGTGAGTTTGATGAAACATAAAAAATAACATGAATATATTTTCTCAAATATAATAATACATAAATATATAATCTAACATATATTTATAAATAGTAAACAATAACAACTAATATCAATTTTTATGCTATTTGCCTATTTCTAAAAAGATAAAAATTGACTTTTCATTTTCGATTTTGTTAAATTATAAAATTTGAGAAGAAATGTATTTAAAATCCATTAAATTCAAGAAAATCAAATATTGTGAACAAAGTAAAATATTTACATTTTTACGAATTGTTTAAATATATTAACAAAAGTATAATTTCAAAAACAAAAGAAATAGTAAAATCTGTAATAAAAATATTGAACTATAATAAATTAAACTAAAATTTTCACTAAAATTTAAAATATATTTGTATTATTTCGTTCATTTGCTTACCCGCCCGTAGGGCGGGTCCGATCCAAGTTTAAACTAAATGATCACGTCAAAAATTATACATCCTGCCATGATTTTAATGTTTGTAAGACTATATGTGATCTAATAAATATTTATACTATATGATCATGTCAATATTTATTTTTCCCTCCACTGTCTGCCCATTATATGATCCAGTCAAGATCTATCTATCTATTTATATAAAGAGAAGGATTCTCTTCTCCGATGGATCCACGTCGGAAAAGAGTTTACCACGCCCGACACGTGTTATCTTTTGCAAAACTCGCTTTATTTAGTTTAACTTGGGTCTACAATATATTTATGGGCTTCCTTGGCGAAACCAGGCCCGTCCAAATCAATCACGCTAGACACGCTTTTCAATTAGGGTTGGCGGTCTTCGCGTCTTGCATCTTCCACTTTCCTCTTCGTCGATCTTTCATCTTCTTCGTCTCCTTCATCCGTGTGAGGTTAGCTGTAACCGATTACCATCATAAAGCTCTCCATTCAATGCGGCGGTGGAGGCTCATATAAAAGGTACCAGTCGATGCTTTCATAATCATTCTTATCATTCTTCGATCTAAACAAACCGGAGAAATAAGTTTGAGACATGGCTAACAATCTGGTCTTCCTCTCCGATTTACAGGCTGGCCGTTCTTCCTCATCCGTTCAGGTCCGATCGCCCGATTTGATTCTCGTAATCTATTTTATCGCTATTTTGTTCATTGTTTTAATGAGATCTCGGTTGTAGTCTATTTAAAATCGCCACCGTCTTGATTCCCGATTATGAAAATTCTTTGCGTTTTGGAGATCCTTCAGATATTTATTGTAGATCCATTAATCATGTTTTGATGTTTGATTTTTTCTTTCAAATATTCATATGTATTGGTGAATAAAGTTGAACTAATGGTTCAGATGGGAACACACAACGACGATTTCTAGAAAAACTGATTCTAATTAATGGTTAAGAGTCTTACGATAAGAAACGCACGTTAATAGTTACTAATAATTGTTTTCACATTACATTATCTGAAAGAGCCGACACAAGTACAGAGGCAATGGTTCGCTATGTTTTACATTCTTTTGTTCCCGAGATTCTAGATAACCTAGAAAGATGAAGGTGCTCTTAAGTATCTTAACGATATCAAATGGAATAGGTTGAAGAAGCAAAAGAGTTCAAGCTTGAATTTATCTTCAAGCCTTGATGAAGATGAGCATATCCTTGAAAAGGCCATTGGGTATGATCTTTAGCTCTTATCTTCTATTTGATGTTTTGTTTCACAATAAAAGAAGTCTTATGGATTGTTAACAATTGTCCACTAAAAGGAAGAAAAGAAGGAAGATAGTCAACAGATAAATTTGTTATCTCCGCTTTTCATTATTTTCAAATTTTTGTTAATGTGAGTTTGATGAAACATAAAAATAACATGAATATATTTTCTCAAATATAATAATACATAAATATATTCTTACGGGTTTTCTCGGTTTGTAAAGAAAAAAAAGTTTACTTATGTGCCCATTTAACAACTAAGGATCCCAAACAACTAACATCAATTGAATGTTGTAGAAACTTCTTTATACTTTGGTAAAATCGCATAATCTTCACTGATCTCAGCTTTTTTGTTTTCATAAAATGGGGGCTATGTACATTTTTTGCATCGTATTAAGACACCAACTAAATTGAAAATTTCGGAAAGAACATCACAATATTGTTAAAAAGATATTAAATCATAAAAGACGGTGTACTCATTTATTTAATTTTATCAGTTATTTTTTCAAAAAATAGTTTTTAGTATAAAAAAGTCTTTCAAAAAAGGAAAGTTTAACTAAAAAAAATATCTTAAAACACTCAAAATTCTAAAAATAAACATCAATAAAAAGTAATCTCTCATATATAAAAAGGTTTCATTTGAAGGTTTCTTAAGCTATATTAATAAGAGAATTAACACTACCAATAAAAACATTTAGTTAAAAAACACTACCAATAAAAACATTTAGTTAAAAACACTACCAATAAAAACATTTAGTTAAAAACACTACCAATAAAATATGTCAAATAAATATCATATTTTTGTATTGAGTTAACATGAAAAAAAATTGTGGAAAGTAACTAATATTCATCCTTTTTGTAAATTATATTATATATTTGAATGCCATATTTTAACAAAGTTGAATGTATATACAAAGACGAATGCCATCTTTTATATATATAATAGTATAATCATTTATAGCATGATATATAAAAAAATTAATTAATCTAAAATATATCTTAGCAAGTTATATATATACATAAAACCCCAATAAATTATATAAAATACAAAAATAGAAATAATTTTTTTATATGTTACATCTAATCAGTCGTAAGTCTATAAATATATCTTAACAATATAAATATATAATAAATCGTATAAAAATAAAAAAGATAAATAATTGTTGTTTACATGACAAACTAATCAATTGCAAGTCCATAAAACTTTATTTTAATTACTATATATTCAAAACAGAACAAATTTTGAGAAAACAGTAAAACACTTACACTTGAATGAACCATTTTTAATGGTTAGACAAACTTGATTCTATACTTATAATCTCTAATAAAAATAATAATATATAATAATAAAATTTAAATTGAGGATAAACTTACAATTTAAAATTGTAAGTAAATTTTAAGATTTTAATATTATTAAATTGTGTAAGAAATAGCAACACTAATTATAAAGAACAAAAAAATTTGATAGAAAAATGTCTTTGTCTTTTATTTCTTATAACTCAAAAATGATAAAAAACCATATATAATAAAATTCCTCACAAAATAAATGTCACTAGAAATATTTTATGAAGCCTAACAAAATAGTCAATAAAATCTAACTTTCAATATAAAGTAAACTAAATATTTTAAATGTATTTTACCACTGAATGTGCAAACTAAATATTTTTAAATGTATTTTACCATCGAATGTATTTATTATATATATTTTATTTTATTACAATCAGTCCGTAGATATTTGTTCATGTAGCATACATATGTTGACAGTCAAATAAAAGAACATTTAAAATCAAAATAATTAAAGAGTGCAGAAATTTTATGATTAACACCAATATAGATCAACCAAGAAATGTACAACTTTATAGCGGTCGTATCACTTTCCAATAAACATGTTGGAAATAAAATATACAATCAGAGAAATCATTACAAACATATGTGTGCTTACCGAAATTGAAAAATAATGGAATAAAATAGGCCTTTCTTTAGGTGGTTTAATAGTTTATGCTCTAATAAGATGAAATTTCAGACTCTTCTTCAGGTGGTTATATCACATTGAATGGACAATACTATGGATCCTGAACTCATGTCTTTACCACAAAGAGATGAGGATAAAATTGTCTCGAGGATGGATCACAAATGCGAGAGAAATATGACCGCTGATTATCAACATAGTTTGCAGAGTATTGTGACAAGGTTCATTAGGTTCTTTGAAGAAAATTCTGGTATTTTGCCTATAGCCTATAAATAGACAGGTCGACGCCTCAAGTTTGGAAGATCAACATGGAGAATTTTCCTTGAGAATGAGTTGTTGCAAGGTTCAAGACTCTGAGAAGTTGGGAATATCAAGAGCCTTGAGATTCCTTAATTCCGAGTAAATCGCTGGTAATGGACTCGAAGTGGTTAGTTTAAGATAAAGATGAATCAGGTTCTTGAGGTTAATGATGTAAGCTGAATTTTGTTTCTATCTGCTACAAATAATTCTTTACTAGAGAATTTTAAAAATAAAAAATGTGTTATATATTGTGAACTGAAAGAGAAAATGTATGAAAAAGTACAATCGACTAATATTTTTTAAAAGTTAAAAAATAAAAAATATTAATGACAAAATAAAAAATTATCTATAGATGGTAAGCTAACTAAATGATTTCTAACAAGGATAAGATAATAGATAGTAAAAATTGTAAGAGAAAATAGTGAGAATAATATAAAACGAAATGATGTCTCGGATAAATCATCATAACTCAATTACATCATTATTATAAGTTCGACATTTTTTGCTGCCATCTCAACAAACAAAAAGAAAACATGATACATCAGTGTTTTTAAATTAATAATAAAATTTAAATTGAGGATAAACTTACAATTTAAAATTGTAAGTAAATTTTAAGATTTTAATATTATTAAATTGTGTAAGAAATAGCAACACTAATTATAAAGAACAAAAAATTTGATAGAAAAATGTCTTTGTCTTTTATTTCTTATAACTCAAAAATGATAAAAACCATATATAATAAAATTCCTCACAAAATAAATGTCACTAGAAATATTTTATGAAGCCTAACAAAATAGTCAATAAAATCTAACTTTCAATATAAAGTAAACTAAATATTTTAAATGTATTTTACCACTGAATGTGCAAACTAAATATTTTTAAATGTATTTTACCACTGAATGTGCAAACTAAATATTTTTAAATGTATTTTACCACTGAATGTGCAAACTAAATATTTTAAATGTATTTTACCACTGAATGTGCAAACTAAATATTTTAAATGTATTTTACCACTGAATGTGCAAACTAAATATTTTTAAATGTATTTTACCACTGAATGTGCAAACTAAATATTTTAAATGTATTTTACCACTGAATGTGCAAACTAAATATTTTTAAATGTATTTTACCACTGAATGTGCAAACTAAATATTTTAAATGTATTTTACCACTGAATGTGCAAACTAAATATTTTAAATGTATTTTACCACTGAATGTGCAAACTAAATATTTTAAATGTATTTTATATTGTGAACTGAAAGAGAAAATGTATGAAAAAGTACAATCGACTAATATTTTTAAAAGTTAAAAATAAAAAGATAAATAATTGTTGTTTACATGACAAACTAATCAATTGCAAGTCCATAAAACTTTATTTTAATTACTATATATTCAAAACAGAACAAATTTTGAGAAAACAGTAAAACACTTACACTTGAATGAACCATTTTTAATGGTTAGACAAACTTGATTCTATACTTATAATCTCTAATAAAAATAATAATATATAATAATAAAATTCACATTTTTAAAATTTAAATTGAGGATAAACTTACAATTTAAAATTGTAAGTAAATTTTAAGATTTTAATATTATTAAATTGTGTAAGAAATAGCAACACTAATTATAAAGAACAAAAAAATTTGATAGAAAAATGTCTTTGTCTTTTATTTCTTATAACTCAAAAATGATAAAAAACCATATATAATAAAATTCCTCACAAAATAAATGTCACTAGAAATATTTTATGAAGCCTAACAAAATAGTCAATAAAATCTAACTTTCAATATAAAGTAAACTAAATATTTTAAATGTATTTTACCATCGAATGTATTTATTATATATATTTTATTTTATTACACCGTCCGTAGATATTTGTTCATGTAGCATACATATGTTGACAGTCAAATAAAAGAACATTTAAAATCAAAATAATTAAAGAGTGCAGAAATTTTATGATTAACACCAATATAGATCAACCAAGAAATGTACAACTTTATAGCGGTCGTATCACTTTCCAATAAACATGTTGGAAATAAAATATACAATCAGAGAAATCATTACAAACATATGTGTGCTTACGAAATTGAAAAATAATGGAATAAAATAGGCCTTTCTTTAGGTGGTTTAATAGTTTATGCTCTAATAAGATGAAATTTCAGACTCTTCTTCAGGTGGTTATATCACATTGAATGGACAATACTATGGATCCTGAACTCATGTCTTTACCGTCAAAGAGATGAGGATAAAATTGTCTCGAGGATGGATCACAAATGCGAGAGAAATATGACCGTTGATTATCAACATAGTTTGCAGAGTATTGTGACAAGGTTCATTAGGTTCTTTGAAGAAAATTCTGGTATTTTGCCTATAGCCTATAAATAGACAGGTCGACGCCTCAAGTTTGGAAGATCAACATGGAGAATTTTCCTTGAGAATGAGTTGTTGCAAGGTTCAAGACTCTGAGAAGTTGGGAATATCAAGAGCCTTGAGATTCCTTAATTCCGAGTAAATCGCTGGTAATGGACTCGAGAAGTGGTTAGTTTAAGATAAAGATGAATCAGGTTCTTGAGGTTAATGATGTAAGAAGCTGAATTTTGTTTCTATCTGCTACAAATAATTCTTTACTAGAGAATTTTAAAAATAAAAAATGTGTTATATATTGTGAACTGAAAGAGAAAATGTATGAAAAAGTACAATCGACTAATATTTTTTAAAAGTTAAAAAATAAAAAATATTAATGACAAAATAAAAAATTATCTATAGATGGTAAGCTAACTAAATGATTTCTAACAAGGATAAGATAATAGATAGTAAAAATTGTAAGAGAAAATAGTGAGAATAATATAAAACGAAATGATGTCTCGGATAAATCATCATAACTCAATTACATCATTATTATAAGTTCGGACATTTTTTTGCTGCCATCTCAACAAACAAAAAAAGAAAACATGATACATCAGTGTTTTTAAATTAATAATAAAATTCACATTTTTAAAATTTAAATTTTAGCCGTATTTTTTAACAATACATCAAATGTTCCAAAACTAATCTTTATAGTTAACAATACATCAAATAGTTATGGTTGTCTGTTATCTTTTTGGTTTAGCCTAAACTTTGGTAGTAAAAAATGAAAACAATTGCGGAATTCATTATTTTCAAATTTTTGTTAATGTGAGTTTGATGAAACATAAAAAATAACATGAATATATTTTCTCAAATATAATAATACATAAATATATAATCTAACATATATTTATAAATAGTAAACAATAACAACTAATATCAATTTTTATGCTATTTGCCTATTTCTAAAAAGATAAAAATTGACTTTTCATTTTCGATTTTGTTAAATTATAAAATTTGAGAAGAAATGTATTTAAAATCCATTAAATTCAAGAAAATCAAATATTGTGAACAAAGTAAAATATTTACATTTTTACGAATTGTTTAAATATATTAACAAAAGTATAATTTCAAAAACAAAAGAAATAGTAAAATCTGTAATAAAAATATTGAACTATAATAAATTAAACTAAAATTTTCACTAAAATTTAAAATATATTTGTATTATTTCGTTCATTTGCTTACCCGCCCGTAGGGCGGGTCCGATCCAAGTTTAAACTAAATGATCACGTCAAAAATTATACATCCTGCCATGATTTTAATGTTTGTAAGACTATATGTGATCTAATAAATATTTATACTATATGATCATGTCAATATTTATTTTTCCCTCCACTGTCTGCCCATTATATGATCCAGTTGACTGTATTTGTAACAAGTAACAACCAACATTGGGGTCGAAGAATATATACATACATGTACACAGTTTTGAGCACACATTAGAGCAGCCTCAACGCAGTTTCTTTAAGGAGTTTTAGGGGATGGAGGGTCCACTAAAAGGAAGAAAAGAAGGAAGATAGTCGCGAACAGATAAATTTGTTATCTCCGTTTCTTTCATTATTTTGCGGGCCCCACAATACATGGCAGTCCGCAATTGGTGCGGTTTTTAATTTTTTTTTTTAATATCCGGAAAAAAAAATTAAAGAAACCTAAGAGCAACAATATCGCCGTCCCCCATAACGTATCTTAGGTAATTTGGGCTTTAAATTAAATGAAAAAGCCTTAATAATGCGTGGGACGAAATGAGAAAGTCCCAAGCTAAGAAATTTTTTTCTCGTGTCCTTATGGCCACGTGCCTTGTTGCGATTGAACCGGTCCATACGGAGTAGGGGTTTGTCGTTTTGGCTGGTGAAATTCATTTGCCTTTGTTCCTGGTTCTCTCTCGGGCGACGGAGCTTCTCCCGACTCTCTCTCTCGATTTCGAAATTGGCTCGGTGATTCCCACAGCGAACGGCTCCCTCGACTTCCTCGACACCGATCTACTGTCTGACGAGGATATTGCCGCCTATATCCACTGAAAAGGTATTGATTTGCATGTGTTCGAGA
This sequence comes from Brassica carinata, assembly GCA_016771965.1. NCBI lineage: Eukaryota > Viridiplantae > Streptophyta > Magnoliopsida > Brassicales > Brassicaceae > Brassica > Brassica carinata. The sequence goes on from CM028688.1 coordinate 7,012,605, forward strand.
TTAGAGATATTGTCGTTCTTCTTATGTGGTTTTGACTTGTGTAATTGATTTTCATGTGTTCGAGATTCTCTCTCGCGACGGCGACAGGCTTCTCCCGATTCTTTCTCTTTCGATTTTCAAATTGTCTCGGCGATTCCCACGGCGAACGGCTCCCTCGAAAAGGTATTTCTTCCTCAGCCGCTAGCTTAGAGATATTGTCGTTATATTTATGCTCTTAGATCCTCCGCATCATGTTATAGTTTGTTTTTGCTGTGATTGAATGAATATCGTTTGTGATTGAATGTTTTGTCTTTTAATTTTTTTTCATTTGAGATCCACTTGTTCTCTTTGATAGATTATATTGAATGATAGATTCGTAGATTAGAGCTCGAGTTGTTCTTGTAGTAAGTTCAATAATGAGTTCGATGTTGTTTATTTCCATGTTCGTATAGATACATAGCGTTGTTTATTTCCATGTTCGTATTGATACATAGTTCGAGTTGTTCTTGTAGTAAGTTCAAAAAATGATATTCCTTTCCAACAACAACACATTAGCACATTCATTAGAGCTCGACATGTTGTTATTGGTAGTTGTTTAACTCTGGTATTGGTAGTGTGAATGGTAGTGATTTGATTCTAGTTGTTAATGCTAAAGTGAGTAGACCGGGCAAGTGTGATTGTAACTAAAGTGTGTAGTGGTTTAATGGTATTGAAGTTTGGTTGTGGTAGATGGTTTCTTTAATTGATGCGTATTGAAGTTCCACAATGGATGCGTATTGAAGTTCCACTTAAACCAACTGTATTTTTAATTTAATGAAATTGAGATATGTGTAATAACTTCTGATTAGACTTAGGTAGATTGTAGTTAGCTGTTGTTACTTATTGCTTGTTAGCTTTCACATACTAATAAATCCCTGGCATAGTTCATTCATTGTGCTCATCCATTACGCTTCATTTTCTAAAATATTGGTGCTATGGATCCAAGGATTCCAACTACCCAGTTTTCTAGTTATGTAGAGTTTCTTCAGAGCCAAAGTGAAAATGTCGTGAGTGAAAACTTTCCTTCTGAAAGTTTTCACTATAGTAGTGTACACACAGGAGCCTCAGAAATCCCCCTTTTTAGTTCCCAACAATCTGAGGCTCCAGCTCCAGCTGAAGACACTCCCACGGGGCGTCGGGAGTGAAAGAAGTGGACTCCAGCTGACGACGAGGTACTCATCAGCGCTTGGCTTAACACATCTAAGGATGTTGTAGTTGGAATTGATCAGAAGTCAGGCAGCTTTTGGAAACGGGTTGGAGAGTACTACGCAGCAAGTCCTCATGTTATAGCAGGCGGTGACAAGGGGGAGCTAAACCATTGTAAGCAGAGGTGGCATAAGATCAACGACTGGACAAACAAGTTCTGTGGAGCATTCGCTGCTGCTGAGAGACAAATCACCAGTGGACAGAATGAGACTGACGTTCTGAAGTTGGCTCATGATATCTACTTCGCGAACCACAAGCAGAAGTTTAGTGTTTAGCATGCGTGGTGTGTCCTCAGACATGAGCAGAAGTGGTTAAGCCTGAACCCGAGTAAAACTACTTCCAGTTCGAAGAGAAAAACAAGTGAGTCCAGTTCAAGCACCAATGTTGGTGATGTTGATGACGTTTGTGAAGTGGAGATGCGACCCGAAGGTGTGAAGGCTGCTAAAGGAAGAAAGCATAATGGTAAAGGGAAGGCTTTTGAGGATTATAAGCGTATGTGGGATCTGAAGATGGAAGACTTGGCGAGGAAAGAGAAGCTTTCCAAGCTCGCCATTCTTGACACTCTGCTTGCTAAGAAGGAACCGCTTAGTGAGGCTGAAGAAGTTGTGAAAAATTAACTCTTAGCTCAGTACTTCTAATTCGTAGTTGTTGAATGTGATGTTCCTGGTTGCTTAATGCTGGTTGTTTGAATTAATTCGTAGTTTGATCTTCTTGTTTTCTTTGAATTTGATGTCTTAACTTCCTTGTGTACTTGCTTTATGAAATAAAAATCTTCGTTTCACCAAATCATTGTCTATGCACTTGTTGTTTTCGTTGAATAAAATCTATATACTGAATGTGTTTTCGTTGAATGTGATGTTACTTCTCAGGTTACAGCAGCAATGGGACTGGATTACAGCTATACGCAGCCGTCTGATTCGGAGGACTACGGGTTAGGAGACGGAGCAGACAGTGGATACAGCCAAATAGATGCTGAGTTTGAAGCTGCTATACTCCTGGACCAAGCTGAGATTGAAGCCTTCCGGGTTCAGTACCCTCCACAGCCTGAGGTCGAGTTCGGCTTCCCGAGGGAATGCTACTGTGGTGGTGAACCGCTTGTAGCCACATCGGTCACAAGGAATGATCCGGGGAGAAGGTATTATACCTGTCAGAACGTCGACGACGGAGACTGCCACGTTTGGAAATGGTGGGACGTCGCGGTAATGGAGGAGGTGGGAGCCATGGGTACGCAGATTTGCCAACTCTCTGATAAGGTAGAGCATCTAGCATCTGTGAGTGACTACGAGTTGGAGACGGTTCTGAAGTTGGCTGAGCTTGAGAATATTGTTGGTGAGTTATCTAGAACTGGTAAATGTCATGGCTTTGAACTCGTACTAGGTGTTATGGTCTTTGTAATACTGCTAGTAGCCATGGTCATAATGTTCAAGTAGGTAGTTGTATGAACTCGAGACGATTATGTATTGCTGAGCTTGAAAGGATTATATTTTCAAGTAGGTAGTTGTACTTAATTATGAACAAGGATTGTAATATGTTTTGTTAAAAATGTTTGATCAAATGTGTTTGGTAATATGTATCGAGTCTTGTTTCTCCATCACACACTTGACACTCACATTTGTCTTCATTCTACCAAACATTATTACGAAAACATGTGTTATATTTATTTTTCATCAACCACCAAACATTCTAACCAAAATATAACATGTGTTTTTTTATGATTCCAACCACCAAATATTCGAACCAAAATATCACAAGATACTCTTCACGGGTCTTGTTTCCCATTTCAAAATCACAACCACTACTTCATTTCTATAAATTGTGAGATTTATATTATGATTTCTATAAACAAAAACACAATTCCTCGTAAACAATCACCACTTCATTTATAATGGAATCTTCTTCACATTATCATTACCACAAAGATGATGATGATGAGATCGATCTTGAAACCCCATTTGAAGAATATTTTAACAACCTTGCCCCTATTCCAGAACCAAAAAAGAGAAAAAAACGTATTGTTATTGAGAGAAACCGGGAAGAAGGCCATGGTCACCTTTGGAATGATTATTTTAGTGAAAATCCAACATACGGTTCCGATCTTTTCCGGCGACGGTTTTGAATGAACAAAGCTTTGTTCCTGCGTATTGTGGATCGGCTCTCCACAGAGATACCATACTTTCAACCATCACAAGATGCAACCGGACGATCAAGCCTTTCACCTCTACAAAAATGTACTGCAGCAATTCGACAATTGGCATACGGTGTTGCGGCTGATACAGTAAACGAATATATCCGTCTTGCTGAAACGACAGCTCGAAAATGTTTGCACAATTTTACCGCCGGAATAATCACCTTGTTTGGCGATGAATACCTACGATGTCCCACACCGGAGGATCTGGAAATACTACTACATATCGGACAAGAACGTGGATTTCCAGGGATGATAGGAAGCATCGACTGTATGCATTGGGAATGGAAGAATTGCCCCATCGCTTGGAAAGGAATGTATTCACGAGGAACCGAAAAACCAACAATTGTCTTGGAGGCGGTAGCTTCATATGACCTCTGGATATGGCACGCATTTTTTGGAGCTCCAGGTACTATGAACGATCTTAATATTCTTGATAGATCGCCCGTCTTTGATGACATTATTAACGGAATAGCGCCTGAAGTAAATTTTTATGTTAATGGTAATCCGTACCATTTGGCATATTATCTGACGGATGGTATTTATCCGAACTGGGCGACTTTTATTCAATCTATCCGACTACCACAAGGCGAGAAACATTCATTATTTGCTAAAACCCTAGAAGGTGTTCGAAAAGATGTTGAGCGTGCCTTCGGAGTTTTGCAAGCAAGATTTGCCGTTGTCAAAAATCCATCTAGGTTATGAGATAAAGAAAAAATATCAAATATTATGAGAGCATGCATCATACTCCATAATATGATTGTCGAAAATGAACAATCAACATTCAGTCATTATGACGATTAGAATTTTAAGAAGGCGAAGACGAGGATACATTTACCGTTAGTAGGCCTTCAAATCTCGGCAATGCAATGGATCGTCGAACCAGTGTTCGGAATAGACAAGCTCATGAACAATTAAAAAACGATTTGATTAAAAATATATAGGCTAAGTTTGGACATCTTCCAAATAACATATAATTTATAAGTTTTTATGAATTCAATAAAATGTGTATTTGCTATTTTTATTTGATGGTGTTGTAATTTTTTTCCTTTTTTAAGTTTGGCAACTTTGTAATTTTATTATGTTTTCAATTGTAATGTTATATGTTTTATTCAAAAAAAATAATATTATAATCTAAGGACCAAAATAAGTCCCACCAATAATCCATGTTTTTTAAAAAAGTCCTTAAGATTGTCCTTAACTACAAATAACATTAAAAAACACTAAAGCCATCTGCATCGCACAAACCCATTTGGTTTTCTCTTTTTTCTTTTTTTTTTCTTTTTTTTGCTTTTTCTCTGATTTATTAAAAAAATCAAATTAATGCGGCCACCACGCTGTCACCGTACCAAGAACTCGACCGTAAACCATGCCAAATCGTTTCTTCTCCTGCGCCTTTTTCTGTTTGTTTCTTCCTTTCAGGGTCCACATTGCTGTGAAACCCCTACGTAGAACTCCAGAATGATATGTCCTAAGGACCTTAAATCTAAGGACATGGATATTGTTGCTCTAATGGGTTTCTCGCGTTAATAGTATGAAAGTGAAATGAATGGGCCAAAAAGGGCAGGGTCCAATTATCAAAGCTACAAAAACATTTAAGAGCATTTAAGAGTGTGAAAACTGGATCAACGAGCTAACGTGGGAAATGAGATGTCTGATTTCTTTTGGCATGCAAAGGACTACCTCATGGAGGTAGGCAGAGGCTCCCAATTTCAAGACCTCTTCTTGTCGGCCCTTCTAGCCAAATGTTTAGCGGTTCGTGCTGCTCTATTTCATGTGATTTCCCTCGATTACACTCACATCGACTTAGATCAGATTCTAAATCAGTCAAAACCGTACGATATAACACTATGGAACTCTCTCGACATCGCTTCTTTATCTTCTTCTTCCTTGGCTTTTTGTTACATTTCTAGGTTACAAAATGGACCAGCTGACAACATAGTAAAAACATGTCTTTGCAATGGACTCATTGGGCCTTAATGTACTCTTTATTTCCTTTTAATCAAATGGTTGAAGAACAAAAAAAGGTAGAACAGTATATGCCTCTGTGTGTAATATACATATATACATGCATGCACACCGTTTCGATCACACACAGATATAATTGATGAGCCAAAAAGGGATAAAGATGAAAATAAGGGTCCAATTATCAAAGTTAGAGAAACATTTTAAGAAAATAACTCGATCAATGAGATATGAGACAAGTCTGATTCAAGCAGATCTCATGGTTGATCACGCAACACATGTACAAGATGATTTTCGACTGGGCGAGTCCGGGAAACAGCGAGTTGGGATCGAGTCGATATATTAACCAAGGCGTTACTCTTCGACCCAAAAAAAGGCGTTACTCTACGTTTCGGGACTAAAGTTATCTTTTTCATTTTTTAGTTCTTTTTGGAGTAAAGTATATTATCTTTTAATAAGTAAAGGGTAGGGATTTTGGTGGAAAAGAGAAGAAGAAAACGAGAAAAAGGCGTGCCTTAACGCACATACTTATTTTAAGGGTTTTCGACCACGATCCGCGAATTCATCAGAATCTAACTTTGAGTTCCTATACATGTACTATTTATTTATGTATCAAACACTTCGACCCTAGTTACGAAACAAACAGACAAAGAAACAATAATTTCATAGAAATGGATTCGTCCGGGATGCTTTCGAGGAGAGCCTTGGGCGCTGAAGTCCCCGTCATGACTCAGGTCATCCTCCTACTCCAATTCATTCATTGTTTCTTCTTCTTTGGTTTTTGTTAGAAATTGTTTTTTTTTTTTTTTGCGTGCAGATTCGGAAACTAATGGCAGAATTGACCAACCCCATGTCTCTCGCCCAGGTTTGTTGCCTTCTCGAAATACTACGTGCTTTAATCTAGTTTTGGACTTTGGGTTTCGTGAGTGTTCTATTAGGTGACAGGGTACATTATAACAATACGTGTATATACAATATTATTATAAGATCATCTACAATAGCCTCTCATTTCAAGAGAAAACATCAAAAATTAATGAAAGAAAACTTTTTCCAATAATACATCAAAGGGAATATTATTTACATACTTATTTTAGTGTTAAATTTCTTATTTATAAATTAGTTGTTAGATGTTTTAAAAATTTTGTTTTATATCTAAAAATTCAATATTTATGTTTTATATTTAACGGAATATTAGTACTTTAGTAATACAATTATACATTTATATAAGTTATTATATCTTTTTAGACACTAAACCTATATGTATATAATGAAGATTTAGTTCAATAAAATTTTATTTGAGGAAAATTAGCAATTTTTATAAATAATAAGTATTTTGGAATTATAAATAAGTAATAATAATGTAATATACTTTAAATATTTTTGTAAGGGAAAAATGAGAGAAACCATTGGACCAAAATACAAACTTATTTTTGAGTTTACCTTGTTATAATGAGATAAACCATTGGAAATGCCATAATGTACATGTCACCTAATAAATCTAACTCTAATACCATCTATTAGAACAAAGGAAAGTATTTTTCACTAATATTAAATGTGTACAAAGTCAGCTATTTATACAAACCTAACATACTATTAATTTTGCTAAAATTTGGTGCCACCTAATATGTTTCATTCTATAAACTTGTATAGTTTGATTATTCTCTATTGCATGCATCCTAACTATGACTTGAAACATAGATTATGTCTGAATTTGATTCTCCGGGGGATTGATTGATTGCAGGGAGTGGTGTATTGGCAGCCTCCTCAAAAGGCCTTAGACAAGGTCAAGGATCTTGTCTGGGATCCTGTCATTAGTTCTTATGGTCCTGATGAAGGTTTGCCTGAGCTACGAGAGGCTCTTCACAAAAAGGTAACCATCACAAGCAAAGATTCTTGAATCCAGTATAGTCACCACCTCTTTCCCTTATTTGATCTAACGCGATTGAGCTTGTTTTATATATGTGATTTGTTCTGAAGTTGCGTGAAGAAAACAAGCTTACCAAATCTGCTGTCATGGTTACTGCTGGTGCCAATCAGGTCTCTCTTTCTTTACTCTTTTATGTGCCAAGCCTCTTTTTTTTTTCTAAGTCTCATACGCTCTGTTTCTGTAAAAACGCAGGCTTTTGTGAATCTTGTCCTTACACTCTGTGATCCCAGCGATTCGGTTGTCATGTTTCAGCCATACTACTTTAATGCATATACGGCCTTCCAGATGACTGGAGTCACCAGCATTATCGTTGGTCCTGTCCATCCACACACTCTCTATCCCGACGCAGGTAAGCTCCTTCACTACTCTCTGAATCATTTGCTTAAATAGCTTTCATGTTGTGACTCGTGAGAGCCTCTTTTTTTTTAATGCCAGACTGGTTAGAGAGGACGCTCTCTGATTCTAAACCGACCCCAAAAGTTGTTGCTTTAGTGAATCCTGGTAACCCAAGCGGCACCAATGTCCCTGCATCACTCCTTAAGAGGATTTCAGATATATGCAAAGATGCAGGGTGTTGGCTTATTGTAGATAACACATACGAGTGAGTTCCTCCTAAATTTAATCTTAGTTTAATTGATGTAACATAAGGGGTTTTTAAAAATGGGCAGGTATTTCGTGTATGACGGTTTAAAACATTGTTGCGTTGAGGGAGACCATATTGTTAACATCTTCTCCTTCTCTAAAACCTATGGCATGATGGGTTGGAGGCTTGGATATGTGAGAGTGCCTACCGTTTCCAAATTCTCTTTTTTTTTTTTTGACTAACTGTTTCCAAATTCTTGATTATGATATTTTATGGAACGTTTGATGGAGCCGCAGATAGCTTACTCAGAGAGATTAGATGGGTTTGCGGCAGAGCTCTTGAAAATTCAAGACAACATCCCAATATGTGCCTCTATAATCTCTCAGCGACTGGCTTTACACGCGTTAGAGGAAGGTGGTGCTGGGTGGGTAACAGAACGGGTAAAGGGTCTGGTGAAGAACAGGGAGATTGTTAAAGAGGCCCTTGAGCCGTTGGGGAAGGAGAACATCAAGGGAGGAGAAGGAGCGATTTACCTGTGGGCAAAACTACCGGAGGAACACAGAGATGATTTCGAGGTGGTGCGGTGGCTAGCTCACCGTCATGGTGTGGTGGTGATCCCGGGGTGTGCGAGCGGTAGCCCTGGGTATGTCCGGGTTTCCTTTGGAGGGTTGGAGGAGGAAGAGATGAGAGAAGCTGCAGAGAGGTTGAGGAAAGGATTAGAGGAGCTGGTTCACCGTGGAATGGTGGAGTGAAATGAAGGTCAAAAAAAGATGGTTACTTTACGTGTCGTGGAAGTTATCATAGCTTTTTAATACTAATAAGAAGGGAAAGTGTTTCGATATATAGCTGCTTCTTCTTTTGCTCCAAAGTCATTTGTATTGGAACGGTGGTTTATATATACACATTGTCTTTACTTTATTCAAATGATTTTTATCCTTCAGTAACGCTAAATTAGTCTTTGATTAGTACAAATCCAAAAGTAAAATATTTGGATTAGCTTTATTGGTTACAAAATCTTTGTTGATAGAATTCAAACACGTTGACAAAAAAAAAAATTCAAACACAAAGTTGGAGGCTGAGCTGATAAATTTTGATATAGACCGTTAGAAGAAGAGGAGGTAGTTAGACAATCTTTATTGCGGTTTCCTACGCGAATCTTAAAGGTGGGATCTATAAAGTGGTAAAAAACGGTTCTACCAGTCGTCAAATAAGAATCGACTTTGGAGGGTTTTTTCAATTGTTTGCGGACCTCACCGACACATATGGTGCCTGCGATTATTTTTTTTTTTAATTTTTTTTCAGATAAAAAAAACCATTGGATTGTGAGATAATCATACCCTTAATACTTAGGGCATCTGCATCGGTGAACTCCCCTAGTATTTTTTTTATTATTATTTTTTTCTGTTTGATTTTGTTTTTAAAAAAAAAAAAAAATTAATAATTGTACCAATTGTGGGCCGCCACGTGTTGTGGGGCCCACAAAACAGTTATGATACAGGTTCATTGCAGAGACCCTTTGCGAATCGAGTTCACCACTTTTCAATATTATAATATTTTTTTCTCTTCGAAATCCGTGAGAACTTTACTCACAAACCTTTAATGTGGATGGCCTTAATAGTTAGTACTAGAGGTTATGACAACCTTTTGTACTAGAGATTATGACAACCTTTTGTAATGAAACCTTTAATTTGAAGGGGGAGAAAGAATAAAGTTAAAAAAATCAATGATCTTCTAACCTTTAGTGGATTCAAAGAGGGCCTTAAATGGGCCCGGATCTAAATTTGAATTAAAGAGAGTCTACTGGATCATATACGTGGCTTCCATCTTCCTCTTCTTCTACTCTGTCTTCCCATCCGACGAGTCACATCACGCGGAAATCTGAGAAAGAAGGGGGTGATCCCGAGATCGAAGCTCTAGGTTTCGAACCCTAGTTTTTCGAGGGAGAAATGGTGGGTAGCAGTAGTAATAACTCGTTGGCAGGTCTACAAGATCACTTGAAATTAGCGAGAGAATACGCACTAGAAGGCTCCTACGACACCTCTGTCATCTTCTTCGATGGCGCCATTGCTCAGATCAACAAGTAACTCCAACCTCCTTCTCTCTTCTTGACTCTTTAATCTTACATTTTATCACCCTCCCCCCCTCCTCAATCCCTAGCTACTTCGATTTTGTTCATGTTAATTGGCTTAGCTCCAATCCTTAGAAACTGCATTGCTCAATGATCTTTTTTAATTAAAGTTGTTTCTGAATCGATGACTGTCTTTTAGGCATTTAAACAGCGTTGACGATCCTATGTCACGGACGAAATGGACGAACGTCAAGAAGGCCGTAATGGAAGAGACCGAAGTTGTGAAGCAGTTGGATTCGGAGAGGAGAGCGTTTAAAGAAGCTCCCACTGGTCGTCGTCGTCCTTCTTCTCCCCCTATCAACGCCACCAAGTCCTCCTCCTTTGTCTTTCAGCCCTTGGATGAGTATCCTACCTCATCCTCCGGTGGTGCTCCCATTGATGATCCTGATGTCTGGAGGCCTCCGACCCGTGACGTCACTAGTCGGAGACCCGCCAGGGCTGGCCAAAGCGGTATGAGAAAGTCGCCTCAAGACGGGGCTTGGGCTCGTGGTGGCGGCCCAACGGCACGGACTGCTGCTCCAGCTTCCCGTGGTGGAAGAGGCGGAAAGTCTGGTGCAGCAAGTGCACGCTCTTCCGGTGTAGGAAAGAAAGGAGGAGCTGCCTCCAAATCTACCAAGCCTGAGTCTACGGTGTGTTTTATTTAGTCCATTAGTCGCAATGCATTTCCATTTTTAGCATTAGGAGGGCTCATGTATCAGAAGATCATGAATATTCTGTTTCTATTTATTTGCTAAAGACTATTAAAAAGCTTGTGGCTTTCTCGATGATTATTAATGCAGAATGGGGATGGTGAAGATGGGAAGTCGAAAAGGGGATTGTATGACGGGCCTGATGAGGACCTGGCTGCTATGCTTGAGAGGGACGTGTTGGACTCAACTCCTGGTGTCCGTTGGGATGATGTTGCAGGTTTGTCTGAAGCCAAAAGGCTGCTTGAGGAGGCTGTTGTCCTTCCTTTATGGATGCCTGAATACTTTCAGGTAACTTTTGTTCTTAGGCTCTGGAGCAAACCATATAACTAATGAAGAGAATGAAACTGCTAATTCATCTGTTTTGTACGTTCAGTTCTTCTAGTTAGTTATGGAGGATGCTTTAATTTTGATTGCTCTTTCAGGGTATCCGGAGACCGTGGAAAGGAGTTCTCATGTTTGGTCCTCCTGGGACGGGTAAAACTCTGTTGGCAAAAGCAGTTGCAACCGAGTGTGGTACCACCTTCTTCAACGTCTCCTCTGCTACATTAGCTTCAAAATGGCGGGGAGAGAGTGAGCGGATGGTCAGATGCTTGTTTGATCTTGCCAGGGCATATGCTCCTAGCACCATTTTTATCGACGAGATCGACTCTCTTTGCAATTCTCGGGGGTAATTATTTGGTTCACACGACACTGAGATTGCCAGATTGATTTCAATACCGAATTGAATGCATTTGTGATTTGGTGAATGTGTGTGTATGGATGCAGGGGTTCCGGAGAGCATGAGTCGTCAAGAAGGGTGAAATCAGAACTCTTAGTTCAAGTAGATGGAGTGAGCAATACAGCTACAAATGAAGATGGTAGTCGCAAAATAGTGATGGTGTTGGCAGCTACCAATTTCCCATGGGACATAGACGAAGCTCTCAGGTTTCCCTTTATTCTCCTTCTTCTTTTATGACTGTTTAAGCTTGCTCAAGTATAATGAGACTGCTGACTGACTCTTGAGCCCATGATACTCTGCAGGAGGAGGCTGGAAAAACGTATATACATCCCACTTCCAGATTTTGAAAGTCGTAAGGCTCTTATCAATATCAATCTGAGAACAGTTGAGGTTAGTTTTGTGATATGAATAGGAATAGTATCTCTGTTGGCTAGATGCATTGCATCATTTGTTATGTGTGTGTGTGTTTCAGGTGGCGAGTGATGTTAACATTGAAGATGTGGCTAGGAGAACAGAAGGGTACAGTGGAGACGATCTGACAAACGTGTGCAGGGACGCGTCAATGAACGGGATGAGGCGGAAGATAGCAGGGAAAACGAGGGATGAGATAAAGAACATGTCAAAGGACGATATCTCCAACGATCCGGTAGCTATGTGTGATTTCGAAGAGGCCATTAAGAAAGTGCAACCCAGTGTGTCTTCCTCTGACATCGAGAAACATGAGAAGTGGCTCTCTGAGTTTGGATCTGCGTAAACCAACCCGCTTTTTTTTTCATTCAAACAAAACCAAATGTGTGAGATTTGTTGTGTTTGTTCACATTATTTATTAATTTTCCATTTATCAAACATATGTTGTTTTGTATGATGTATTATTCCCACTCGAGAAAAGGATTGTATTTAAAAAAAAAAAAATTAGGTTCAGAGAGACAAGACAAGGATTGTGATGATAATCAATCATTTACTTGAATAATTGAAACAATACACATTACAAGAAACTTAGAGCATTAGAACCAAACTGAAACGAAAATGAATTGTTCAAAAAACTAAAGGCTAAAAAAAAGAGTAGAGTGGTGGTACAGAAGAGCCAATGTTTGAGAGAGTCTTTTCACACTCTCAAACTCTTTATTTTTGATTCCTAAAATCAAATATCAAAAAAAACCTTTTGTTCATATGTTGGTGGGAGCTGATTTCTCAGGCCAACTGCTAGTAGATTCTCCAAGGGAACCGTTCCCACCTTCCTCCTGAGACGCAACAGGGATCTTCACAGATGAAGCTCTCTCCATTTCCTTCTCCAGCTCTTCTTCAGACCTCAACGTGTTGAACTGTCCCTCCAGCGACTTAGCTGCAGCTAACCACGCAGTGACGATGACCAACAGTATCATTCCTAGGTATGGTGTTGAGTTGGCCAGTGATCCAAACGATAAGATCATGAACTGCTGTATTAGAGCACCCCCTGATTTCCCCAACGGGTTGCATACCACGTCAATTGCAGCTTTACCTTTAACCTGCACCACAAATGTCACAACACTCAAGAAAAAGAACACATCACTAGTTTCTTCAACATGTATATACTTTTAGAAGATTAGCAAACCTTGGTATCCTCATCCAAGGGGATGTAGGCCATTTCTTTACAAGGATCGAACAAGCTGTACTTGGCACTCTTGCTGAAGATATTCTGGAGAGCACCAACATAGACAGCTGCGAGTAACGGAGTCATACCAAGCTTGGCAACAAGCGGTGCGAATGGGCCACCAAACAATATCAAAGAGAAGAAGGCGACACCAGTCAATAGCAGAACCGTTGGGGTGATCTTTGCAGCTACTCCCCAACCATACTTATCGAATACGTATTGACTGAGAAGCATCATTGTGAATGTTGCAATACCAGTGCAGGTTGAGAAGTCACCCATGAATGCTGAGTACTCATTTGGGCTAGGAAACTGCACAGAGTATTAAGAAGGAAATAAATAAAAAAAAAAGCTAAAGCATTGTGATGCAAGGACAATAGATGAGAGGAGCTGTGCATACATACCTGAGCTTTAAGCTTTGATTTCCATGTGACTTCCACAAGGTTGATACTAATACCATATGCCACTACTAAAGTAGCAAGATCCCTTATGTATGGTGATGACACCAAGAACTTCAAGCTCTCCATGGTTCCCATCTTAGGTTTGTTCTGTAAAAGAGATAAAAACAAATCAGAAGACCCCTCCTCAATAAAAAACAGAACAAAAACTTGTGCATGCCATTTACCTTCTTCTTCAGGCTACGAGTTGGAAGAGGAACGTATCTATTAACCCACCAATAGAGGAAACAGATGGCAAGTCCCATTCCCACCACAATGCTCATCATGGCTTTCAATGAAACAGCCCAGCCATCAACTCCAGGACCAAGATTCTTTCTCAAGTTAGAGAAGTATTTCACCGTTCTTCCAGAGAAAATCAGCGCAACGTTGGCTCCAAGTCCAAACAAGGGATAGAACTTCTTGGCTTCATCCACAGTTGTGATCTGCAAAAGAGATTGAACCACTTTCACCTGATTAGCATGACTACACATCAACAAACTCAGCTGCAATCAAAGACCTATCATCACCTGATTAGCAAAGCCCCAGAAGAGAACTGAAATAACCACACTTCCCCAAAGCTCAGCCATGACATAAAACAAACAGAAACTCCAAATCCTCAAGATAGCAAGAGGGCCCATGAACCTTGGGCCGAGAGCGGCGAGGAGCTTGTCAGCGAGAGCATCCGGGTGAATATAGTTGCTGAGAGGGTACATGACGAAACCGAAGGCCCCAAAGTAGATGATGAAAGGGATGATGACGGTGTAAAACAGAGCCTTCTTGGAGAGGACGTTGGAGAGTTTGGTGTAGAGGAGCATGAACCCGATAGCCATAGGGAGGTTGACCCACGTCTTCAAGAAAGGTATGATCTCAGCGGAGCTCCCTTTCGCCGTCACCACCAACACGTCCTTCGTGTCCCTCAGGATCGTGTAGTTGAACAGAATGCAAAAGAACATTAGGCCCAAAGGTATAATCTTTTTCAGGGTTGCAACCTCCACACCGAAGATCTTCGGCGACGGTACGATTGCTGCCGTGTCGCCTTCGTTTAACAGAGCTCCTCCGTCTGCTGCCTCCGCCTTGCATAAGAACTCGGTGGTTCTCTTCCTGTGAAGCGTTGGCTCGAAAAAGGATTGAACTTTCTTGTGCCCGTTGAAGGAGAGAGACAAGGCGGGTGGAGTTCTGGGGTTGGAGGAGGAGAAAAGTCTATGCTTTAAGCCGTGGGATGGGTGGAGGAGGCTTCTTGCTCCGATGGGTTTGGCGGGTAAGGAGAGGATTCCTCTGGTTTGTATCGCCGCTTCCATCTTTTTATCTCTCTCTCTCTCTCTTTGGGAAAAATACACAGAGAGATGTGAGAGGAAGATGATGATGATAAAAGGAGGAGGTGAGTGGGTAGTGAGAAGAAGAAAGAATATGGTCTTATGCCAATGAGATATTTACAGATGTGGTAACCTGAATATCGGGACAGGATGTAATGAAAAAAACACTAAAAAGGTCACTGTCTGAATGATAAATAAGCTAATCTTTCGGATTTAAGGAGATAAAATTTTTCTCGGGAGGGATAAATTTGCGGTGGTGTTGTTCAACCATGTCCATGTGAGCTTTTTTTTTTTCTCATGGTGGAAAAAGTCTCGGAAGGTAAAACCAGCAACTTCATGTTTTGCCCTCAAACTCACAAGTTAAAATGACCGTAATGACCTTTTGGGGATTATTTATTACGAATGAGGTTTTGTTGTTGGTGGGTGGCAACGACTTTCTTTTCTTTTTGAGTTAGGTGGCTAATAATGCCCTATTACTTTACTTAAATTAAATCACGTGTCATATAAATAAATATTAATGAGAGTAGTATAATTATTTAGACATATTTTCCAGGTTCTTATAATGTAATCAGATGGATTTTAATCCACAGTTTCGAACTTCGTTCGTGTTTGTCAAAATTTTATGTTTACTATCTGGGTGGTATGTTTTTATAGAATTAGTTTGCGTACCAATGCAAAATAGACAGTATATAAAACCTTAATGTGAAAATATTTATGTCGTTAAGTGTCAAAAACAAAATAGATTTTGGATTTGATTATCTTTCGTTGATTTGGTCGAGCATCACAGTTAGTCATCTACACTCAATTGTTTCCGTGTCAATTTTTTTCCCTTTTCAAACGTAAAAGAATTTGCATCCTCCGTTCATCTCTGACGGCGGCCCAAAAACTAAGGCGACAAAAGGAAATTTTTTTTGTCAACGACAATAGGAAATAAAATGAGCAAACTCATACTACCACATTTTAATGGAATCTTTTCTAATTTGACTATTTTATTATACTTCTATTTTATTTTTTTTCATTATCGCATAATTATATTCCAAAGGACCAACTAGAAAACATATATTCGTTAAAAAGGTGGTCTCAAATTTGACAAGAGGCGCATCATCGATCTAGGTGAAATATGGCACCAACTCTATTCGAATTGTCTCGGGCGGTATCTTTTGTCTTTTTCTACTAGAGTTGAACCCATTCCATTCACCAAACTAAACACATGTTTTTAGTGATTAATTATAATGCTAAGTACATGGTTTCTTCGTAATATAGAGTATATTTTATATCTTTTGGAAAAAAATGTTTTTTTTTGTGCTAGATTCAAAGAAAATTGATTCACGGATCCATTCTGCAAGCAAAATCGATATAAATTATGTTTTCATATTCAAACCAAAACAATCGATAATTTTGATGGAGAGGATAACTGAGAGCCGTGGGATGAAAGTGACGGCTCTGATTGTCAGTGCTCCTCCAACTTGCCAAGGAATTATCACAAGGAGGGGAAAGAGGCATATGCATGGGAGCGTGTTGGTTTGCTGAACCTAAAAAGATCCGATTCCCTCCCCCCCCCCCCCACCCCATTATTCTCAATATTCTTTCCTGTGACAAACGTCAGTAGGACCAAATGGTTTCACGAGAAATAACCATTTTACAAACCCAACGGTAATGAGATATTCCACTTGGCGACGTAATAACGGTTCTTCATATACATGCTAGCAAAATTGCACTTTTTACCCATAGATATTTTGTACTGGGTCTGTGTGTGTGTGTGGTGATAATAGAAAGAAACAAACGGTGTTTCTTGTATACACGTCACAACCTTTCTTGACAGCTTTGCTCTTTCAGCCGAAGATATTTCTCTCTCTTGTCTTTTTTCTACAAAACAAACTCCTCCGACGGCTCCGTATTTGCCACGCCATTTTCAAGAAGTCTCTCTTTGCAAGCAAAGAGCATAATTCACTTTTATCCTGTTATTACTGGACTTGGACATTTTAGATGTTTAGTTAGGCCCGTTTACAAACAAAAAGTGATCTCAGAACCAAAGCTAGCAATACTCATTACAGAACTTGGACACATAAAAAAGGTTTTGAAATGGTTCAATCTCTGTCACACACACACAAGCCCCTGTCTCCCAACAGAGTTGACAACCTTACCACAACTATACAGCTATAGCATCTTCTCCATTACTCTATGAGCTAATGCACTTGCTTGAAGGTCTTAGTGAGTGAGTGATCACTTCTAGTTGTCTTCTTAGATCACAATCGACTAGTGCTTGTATTTCCTTTTGTCTGCCCTAAAAGAAAAGAAGTTGGGGTGGTTCTGTGGTCTAAGCTGTTGTTTATTATTCATCATAACCAGAGTTAATGTAATCTTCTATGTTTTTCTCATCTGTTTTTTTTTGTTTATGGTTTGGAGTCTTTTATTTATCTGTAAGTTGAAAGATGAGTGGCAAATCTGCTGAATCTTTGTAAAAATTTCCGGTTTGAATCAGTAACATTCCATCTTTTTATTGCAAAAGCTACTTATAATACCAAACAACCCGGTATAGAAGTAACAATCTCAAAGGTCATGAACCTTGGAGGTTTTTGAAGTGGATCGACCACCAAAGAACCCAAGCAGAAACATTAAAAAAATACAGTAACTAAGCAAAGCCTCAAACTAAACGTTAGAAAGACAAGAGGAGCGAGCAGAAAGAACAAAGGAGTAGGAGGAAAGAGTCTTGACTCAATCCAGAATATCAGAGATAGCTGTCTTCTTAAACGGATCACCTTGAGCCAACTGTGCAGCCATGGCTTTGTTTGGAAAGATATTATCCGCCTTCATCCTATCTCGCATTCCATACGCAGGGGCTTTGGCGTTCAAGTAAGCCTGCATGAGTGCTTGGAACTGCCTAAGCCGAGACGTATACCCAACTTCCCTCATCTTTAGGAATATCTTCTCCGAGTTATGAACATCCCCCCGTTTTGCGTACTCGTCCATGATGTACATGAACGAGCTCATCATCAGTTTCGTATGGCTCTGTTTTGATGCCTTGCCCAGCAAGGAATCAGCCTTTTCAACTTCCCCTGCTTCCACGTATAGCTTGATGAGTGCATCCCACGTCGATGCCTCGATCCTGCAACCGCTCTCCGCCATTCGCTTGACCAGATCCTTCCCCTTAGAGAGCATCTTGTGATCTACATACACCCTCAGGAGAACAGAGTAAGTGTTGGAAGAAGCCCTTCTGTCCATCTTGATAATCTTCTCGAAAATCTCCTCTGCCTCTTGCACTTTATCAAGCTTCCCAAAAGCGTGGATTGCAGAGAGGGACTCCTCAAAGCGTGGCTTCGATTCACAGATCTTCCATATCCTCCTCACCTCGTCTTCTCTCCCAAGAGAGGCATAGATGGATAGCAAGTCTTTGAACGCCCTACGGTTCGCCTCTAACCTCTCACCTTCCATCTCTTTCAAAACACTCTCGGCTTTCTCTTTAAGCCCAGCTCCCGAGTAGTGCCTAGCGATGATAGCTTGCGTGTTGAAGTCCGGCTCAACGCCTTCGTCTCTCATCGTCTCCACGATCTGCTCCATCCCGTTTATGTCGTTCGACGACCCTTTGACGTCGATGAGGATCTTGTAAGTGAGGAGACTCGGCTTGACGTTCTCTTTCTCCATGAGCAGAAGCACATCAGCGATCTTCTTCCTGTCGACCCGCTTGTAGAGGAGAAGCATCTGGTCACAGGTGAAACCGGAGCGAGGGAATCCCAAGTCCTTCATTCTGTTGAACACGAGTTCAGACTTGTTGACATTGCAAGCAACCACACAGTTGGCAAGGAGGGTGCGGTACATGACTTCCCCTCTGAAGGATTTGGGGATCTTGTCCACGTAAGCTTCTCCCTTCTCCAAGCCACGCGTTTTAACAATGAGATCTAACCGAGAAGCATAATCTCTCTCGTTCATTTCGATTTTCTTATTCGCCTCCAACCACTCTGACATCTAATACAAACAGAACACATTCAGGTCAAGACACACAATAAGTAAAAGCTAACTGAAGGAGAATTAATTACCTGTAACGCTCTTCCGTACATGCGACGCCTGCGTAGCTGGAGCATGGCCTTAGCAACCTCAGTTCGGTTGATCTCATTACCTTCTTCTTCCACCCATTTATCAAGCGCACTGCCTACAGAGAGACCCCCTGCGGAAACAATGGCCTTAAAAAGCTCTGATTGCTTCTTTTCCACAGTCTTTCTACTGTCATCGGTTTCAGTGAGGTCTAGCTCCAGCTCCTCTTCTTCTTCATCATCATCATCAGCGGAGAGCTTTCCCTCATCGACCTCACTATCATCACTACTACTACTAGTACTACTAGTCTCTTGGCCTGACTTTGAGTTTTCCAGCTCTGAGAAGCCGTCCTCGAGGTCGTCATCACTTTTAGTGCCAGCACTCGAGGAAAGCAGACGTTTAGTCATAGAAGACATGTGGTAAACTCTTGGAAGGGGTTCATGTTGATCATGAACAAGGGAATGGGATTGAAGAGTGAAGAAGCTTCTTTCTCCGGATTGATTCTCATTTGAATGAAGAGCAGTGCTACAAGCACCAAGTCGGAGTCTCTGGGATCTGAAACAAAAAAAAAATAGTATAAAGTTGCTCGCTTGTTTACCAAATAGACTCAACAACACAGACGAAACAGAAAACAAAAAGGAACCTTTTTTTTGATAGATTGCAACCAAGCGAAAGCATAAAAAGGAGATAACTTTCGGATCAAAAGAGAGAGAGAGAGAGAGATTCTAACCTCCGCAAAACCTTGGAAAGGGCGAACATGCTTTGGTCCTTCGAGACGATCACTGGAATCTACCTGCTTGCTATTCGAAACACAACACAAAAGATCAGATTAAACAGTAACAAAGGAAAGCTTTACCTACAGTAAGGAATAGATCAGATTCGAAAACTAAAGCGGAGAAGCTTACAGTCGTGTGAAATTGGAGTCGACGAAAAAGAAATGAGTGTGTGTTGATGAAATGAAATAGGGTTTAGGGTTTTACGCTCTTCTCTGGAATGACCATTTTGTCCTCGGATAAGCTTAAATGTTTTTTTTTTGTTATAATATGCTTCCTCTCTCAATAGCAGGCTTACCAGATGGGTTTTAGAGTATGTGCTGAAACCATTTCTTAACCTTAACGGTATCTTTTTTTTTTTTTGCTCAATACTTTTTAACATGTACAAAAACATGTACAAGCTGGAAAATGTCTCTAATTTGCATCTACAACACACATCTTACGAATAATGTGTAATTAAAAACAGTAACCAGCCTCGAAGCTTGCTACTACGAAAGAGGTCTAGAAACTCTAATAATGGCTCGTCAGATCCTAAGATTTGACACTTCCCCTGTCTCTGGTTGGTCGATCAGACATCAGATTTGGCAGTTCATGTTCTGGAAGACTTGGTCTCTGCTCCAGAAGCAGTCTTCAAGCTTCCAGTGTCAGGCATGTAGTGGTAATTATAATTGATTCTGGTCACTAAATCAGCTAAATGAGGAAAGTGTCCCACGTTCAGCTTAGAAGACAATACCTGCAAGTTCAATTTCTCATTAACCAACCCTTTTATTACAAGAACAAGTACATAAATGAGTTTTAGATAAGATGTTCTTACTCTAAGGAGGAATGCAATGCAGTCTTCAAATTGTTTCTCAATGCGGTCTATTTCCATTTCGCATCTAGCCTTGATCGCTGAAGCTGCTCCTCCGCTGCTCAGTGTCTGTTGTATTGAGTAGAATTCTATAGCTAATCCAAGAATCATGTTGATACGACTTGCGATGATTGCCCACTATACATAAACCACAAACACACTTGGTTTTTACAAAGTCACAAATTCAAATATTTATGCAGATCAAAAACAGATCATTACCAACTTTTCTTGAACCACAAAGCATTGCCTCTGAATCGATAACAAGTAGGTCTCGTGTACATATATGACCTCGTCCAGAGATCCTGCTTTCCCCATAGCTTCGCATAGTTCACGCCATGCCGTGTGATACACCTGCTCATAAAAACCCATTTAACGACTGATAAGCTTTCCGAGTTATTGAACCCGTAACATCTGTTTTCAGCTTTTGCCACAACTCTCGAGCATGCTTATATTACTCCAACCCAGAAAAAACTGATCCTGTAATTTTAACCAAAAATATTAGTATCAGACAATACCCTGTCCATTAGGTATTGATGAAAAGCATCCACAAAATTGAGGAGCTTCTGTTCCATTAACCAGTGGTTCTTGCGGATTTTTGTTGCAGAACCTTTACCCTATTATACACAAACAAACACACCAAGTCACTAATTTTATCAAACTAAACCACATTTCTTCTTTTATCATTACTCTTTATATTCATCCGTATTGATGAAAACAATTGATTAGAGTCTTTGAAACTGGATTTGGATGTCACATACAACATAACAAGAAAGAAATGATTTCGATAGAAATATCAAATACCTTCCACATCCACCTTCGTGCTTTATCAAGCACATATTTTGCTCGTTTGACCTTCAATAAAAATCCCATCACCTGTTTTCATTTAAATACTTAACACATAGAACAACAAATCGTTTCTCCCCCAAAAGAATAGCTGGAGTAATAAGGGTTACCTGGTTATACTTCTTAATGGTCTCAGTATTGGCAATATGTTCAAGCGGCCATGGCACCTTAAAAAAAAAAAGAAAAATAGTTCAGTTCTTTAAATACAGATAGATGTAGTCATGTTTTATGCTAAAACGCTGCAATTGGTTGGAATAGTAAAAGTCTTTCTCAGACCTTGTATGTGAATTTCAGAGACTCGAGGCAGTCTATCCCAAAGTTGTTACCGCGCCTTATACGAGTTGAGGAAAGGAGTAAAACGTCACCCTTGCCATCTTTGTCTTTGTCTAAACAATCTTCTCTAGAAATAGATACCACTAATGAATCAGGACTGTTTAACAGCATGGCATCAGCTGAATTTCTAATTGATTCCTGTAGATAGCCATTACAATTTGGAATTAATTGGGTTTGTATGAACAGACATACGACAATAGAAACCATTAACAAGCATAAAGATGCGAGCAGTTACTCGACAAAGAAGTTCACCGAACCTGGTTACCTGAAGGATTATGTTAAGCTCAAAATCATCATCTGATAACTCTCCCTTGTCCAGCCTATCGTATATGACAGTCAGAAAATGCTGCAGAAGGTCCCCTGAGAATTTTAAGGATTTTACTAAGATTCCAGATACGACTCTATAAGCCAAAGGGGTTGAAGCACAGAAAAGCGTACCTGAACCTAACAAGTAAATGGAACGCAACACCGCAAGTTCACGCATCAATCTCCACTCATTCATTAGTTTTGACAAAATCACTTTGCCAATGTAGTCCACCTACAACACGTACAACTTTCATAAGGTAACAAAAGTATGCATGCCGTAGGAACAAACAAACGGCAATGCCAAGCTTACATTACCGTACCTGCCTCTTGATGTAGATTGTAAAGCATTCTTGCATTATTACAACGGGAAGTTGAGTATCTATTGGCTCTGCCTTTAGCACCCAGCTGAGAACTCTTGAAAGAAGTGTACCATTCTTTTGGTACGGTAGGAATTCTGACATATGGAGCTTCGGCTATTTTTGTTGTTGTTGTTGTTGATAACAAAGATTTTAAAGTCAGCCATCAGAAACTATTGCACGTGGAGAAAAATGAAGCAATGGACATAGAATGATCATATCATCACTATCAAAGTACCTGGAATGACGGAAGCAAAGTGGGGAAAGGAAACAACGTTTCTAGAATCTCGGTGTCATCCTGAGAAGAAAGATACTCAGATCTACCAAATTGGAATCCAAATTTGTAGTTTGTGCCGATCAATCCATCATCTGCCACGCCAGACCCCTCGAAGACAGCACTCAGCAAACTCTCATCATTCAGAGAAGGTAGACAATAGTTGTGTGATAAGTTCAGGACATCACAAGCATTTGTATTCCTCTCAAGATCCATTTTAGACACTGAAACAACAGGGTTTTCATGACAGAACAAACCCTGCAACGCCTTTTTGACAATGAGACCATCCTCTTCGTCCTTAACACCAGTAACATAACATGCACTCTCGTGTTCTGATTTAGCCTCCACAGCTCTTCTCTCTTTCGCAGCACCGACCAAAACCTTATACCAAATTCGCTCTGAGCATGTGAGAACTGGAAGATCTTTATTAACCATACCATTCTCCAGCTCTCCACTTATATATGATGATAAAGCAGGAGAAATTTCACACTCATCCGCCTCATCTTTCCAGAGATATCTAGAGACATGATCACCATGGCCTATAAGGCCAGCAAGTGTTAGACAAAAGATTTCAGACAAGGATAAGTCTGCAGTGCTCCTAAGTGCGTTGTTCTTTTTAGCCACTAGTATACCACAGCGAGAATTCCCACAACCATTTCTCCCATGGTACTGAATCTTTCCAGAAGTTTCTGAAGACGTGAAAGGAATATGCTGCATCAGCTGCAGTGACTTTCCAGCAGAAACAATCGACTTACACATGTCTTTTATGAATAGTGGGCATAACACCCGATTCTTCTGCTCTTTTTCTCTGTCAGAATTTGAACTGGAGTCAGTTCCACTCAGTCCTTTCTTATCATTTAGCGAAGTTACACTTGATCTTGGGCTTGGCACCCTCATCAACATATATCTTTTCTCCCAGAACTCTGCATCTTTTACGGACACGGATTGGTTGGCTGTAAAAAACAACTGCGAAGAACAAAATTGAATCTTCACCTTAACCAAAGATTTATCATCATCGACCCAAAATGGTTGAACAAACAACCATAGAGCATAAATACATTGAAAGAACACCAACCTCTCCAAAAGGATCATCAAGGGTTCCTTCAAACAACCATGAGTCCAAACCCTCTATATATGGCAGTAAACTTGCGGCAAAGATTTGCAGCAGCATGTGAAATCCTTCCACCTGGTAAAGATATTATCAATTAGGGAAGCGATTAACAAAACAAAAAACAGAAAAAGCTCATGATAAAGAAGGCCACAACCTCACCACCTTGTACAAGACATACTTGATCCAACTTCTTGTAAAGGTAATCAAGAAGGTGGACAGCAACTTCAGCTGTGGAAATAGTTGAACTTGAGTCAAAATAAGCATGAGGGATTGCACCTCTTACAACTTGTAAAAGGTACTCAGCACCTGAACACAGACTAGCATATGGAAAAAAGAATAAATCTTGTACTGAGAAACCACATCAGAAAAATATAAAACTAAATAGGGTACACACCTAGATAAAGAGCTTGTTAGCCCCAGGAGAGTTGGAGTAAGTGTAACATTGGAAGTGTTGATCTTCACTTCCTCGTTTAAGGCAATATCTCTGAGTCTCTGTGTCCAATGGCAAATTGTAAACTAGCCTCATCAGTAAATGTACAAGAAGGAAAAGAGACAGTAAAGAAGTTGAGGTATGCTTGCCTGAAGCCAAGCAGAGACAGAGTTAGAAAATGATATCAAGGTAGGAGGAGGAGAGGTATTGTTAATTCCAGCGACGATAGACTCCACAAGCTTCAAACACGTTGCGGCATACAGAAAAGAAGCGAGGAGGGCATGGAGGCTTGCGCGAGACAAATGAGAGACGCGAATCTCTGTGGTTTTAACGCGGAACGTCTGTTCAATTTGGTCCCAGAAAAGGAAGGGACTAGACAGACCTTGCATAGCTTGTAAGACACCTCTCACCTGTCCGAGGAAATAAAAGAAGGTCTTAAAACGGAAAGTTATATATGATAGTATTATGGTGGTGGAGGGGGGCATTACCAGATCCAATTCAGTCACGCTCATTGATGAGGGAGTGGAGTGTGTACAAACTCTGCGGCTGCACATCGCCGCCGGAATTAGGGTTTCTAAGCCAGTCCGATCAACTCGAAGCAACGACTCCATAGTTTTTTTTTTTTGTTCCGCTTCAATGTGAATTTTGGTTTCCTATAGCAAAATTGGTCATGCGAGGGAAATCGAAGAAGCTTGCCACAGAGAGAGAGATCCCAGGCCCATTGTACGCAAAGTAGTAACTAGTACTTTAGAAATTCCATCAAGTATATAGGTCTGGCGTTCAGGCCTTCAGGGTTACATTCGCATTAGGGTGGTATTTTTCTAATTTTTGAGTTGGGTTTGGTTCTATTCGTTTTTTTTTTCGAATTTGGTGAGGATCAAATTATATAATACTAGGGTAAACCCGCCCTACGGGCGGGCGAGTAAAATAAACTAATAATAAAAATTTAATTTAAAATTTTAATTAACTTATAACTAAAAATACTATCAAGGTTCATATTTTAACTATTCGTTTTAGAAATTATAAATTTGTCTAGTTATAATGAAAATTAAAAATATAACTATTTCATTTTTCTCAATGTTTATTTTAGTTTAACTATACCAAAAAGACACATAGATTTTTTAAATTACAAACCACTATGAAACATTAGATATTTTTAAAATTATGTTTATTATTAACGTTTTTATTATTTTTAAATATTTATTTCTTTGATTTCTCTTATTCTATTTATTAATTTTTACCGTTAAAATTGTTTGATGTTACAATATTCAACCTTAATTTCGTTGTGGTTAACTAAATTTCATAATATGATGTTTTAATTTAATGGGCTAAATATTTAATATAACTATCATGTTATTTTGTATTAGGTTATTCATTTAGATAGTGACAATATCTTTTTTTTTCATATATGTGTTGAGTGTGTTTGATGTTTTCTTTTAAATTCGGGCCATAATATTTTAAAACTCTTACACATTTTTTATCTTTTTAGCTTTTTTTTTTTTCTTTCATATTTGTGAGTTGTAAACGTTATATGTTGTCATCTCTGTTTTTAGCGTGTTACTGGATTTATCAAAGAAGCTGCGACTATTTCAGTTATTTGATTTTAAGTTCAATCCCCATTGTAAGAAAGAACTATGAATAATAATGACAAACCGGTTCCCAAATTTATTTCAAACTCTCAAGCTTTAAAATATGTTACTTAAATCAAGAAAACAAAGTTTTTATCTGTTCGTAACAGAAACATGTGTCTCATCGGATTTCAGTGATATAGGGATGACAATCGAGCTGTGGCAACCTATAAAGCAAAACTACCTGTATTGGTCAAATTCTAGATTTTTTTTTAAACAGTCAAATTCTAGATTCCATCTTTGTTTTTCTTTGAAAATCAGTAGTGATAAGCTCTTGAGATCTACCTAATCTTCATCATCGCGACGCATCTAACATCCTTATACTATAATCAACTAAATTCTCATTAGACTTCTAACTAATTATAGTCACTAATTAAATCTCCTATGTGTTTTAGTTAGAGGTTACTAAAATAAATATAATTACTTCCAAGGAACTATTCCGACCATCATCCAATCATCTTCCTAGTCTACGTAATTTAGTGATTCTTCCCACTACATATACATCTCTTTCTTCAGCCCATGTTTCAACATCCACTCACTATATTTTCCCTCTTCTTGCCCACATACCATGTATTTTTTGAAGTTCGCCAGAAGACCTCCACCTAAGTTTTTTCTGGTGGGATGCAGGAAGAACATTAACAGAAATTTGAAAGGGTATTAGCCAAAGCAAGCAGCTGCTCTTTATTGCGAAACCAACACAGCTTGAAAGGTATCGGTTTGACCGTCTCGGTAATCTCAGCGAAGGCGGAATTCGACGGTGTTAGGACAGCGCTCCGATATCAAGTCGGCGAGAAGAATCGTGGAGGTAGCTATGACTGGCGAGAGGTTTTCTAAGGATTCTAATGTTTGGAAAGGAGAAACTAATGAATCTGACTGGATCCAGAGCACTTAGTTATATTTATAGGTGTAAATTGAAGTTTTTGAGGAAAGGGAGGGTCCATCAAATCAGGGATAGTGGGAGACGTGGATCGGTGGGGTTAAAACAAACTTTAATGAGGATTATTGATTGCAAGGTACGACGGCTACCTAGGTTGATCGAAGAAAACGCAGCGGCGACTTTCCGTGAAAGAGATGAAGTTGATGGATTTATGATTAAAGTATAATGGGCTTGGGTGTATATCTGTGTTCAATAATATAGCCCAAACTATCAAAAACGAAAATTTATTTAGAGAGACACGTGGAATTGATGATGTGGAATCTGATGTGTCACTCTCACGAGGGAGGAGAACTCATCTTTATATATAAAGATTAGGGCTGGGCGTTCGGGTACCCATTCGGGTTCGATTCGGATCTATTCGGGTTTCAGATTTTTAGGATCAAAGATTCCAATCCCATTCGGGTATTTCTAAATTTTGGTTCGGGTTCGGTTCGGATCTTTCGGGTTCGGTTCGGATTCGGATAACCCATTTAAATTATTTTTAAAATTTTAAAGTTTACTATATACTTTAAATTTTAAAAAATCTATAAAAAAAATATTATTTTACATATAAATTTAAATAACATATGTCAAAATACGTAAACTTAACATTTAAATTGATTTTTAAAAAATATTTGGATAGAAAATCAATAGATACTTATGTATTTTTGGTGTTTTGAGTATACTTTAGCTATTTTAAATTACTTTTGATTATTTGTATATATTTTTAAGTATTTTTGGAAAACTTAAAATATCTTATATATTTTGGATGTTTTAATATACATTATATATAAATAACTAATATATGTAGATATATAAATCTATTTCGAATATATTCGGGTTCTTCGATTCGGATCGGGTTCGGTTTTGGTTCTTTAAATACCAAAATTTTGAACCCGTTCAAATATTTAATCAATTTCGGTTCGGATTCAGTGCTACTTTTTTGGATCGGGTTCGGTTCGGTTCTTCGGATTCGGATTTTTTGTCCAGCCCTATTATAAATAATATCTAAATTCATCTAACATTTTAGAATAACTACTAAAAATTAACAGTTGACAAAAAAAACTATTAAAAATTAACAACAATATTCAGAAAGTATTAAGAATAACAAAATAATTATAAATAAAAACTATCAAAAATCTCTAAGAATATCTGAATTCTCTTATAAAATGATTAATTAATTTAATTATTTTCGGAAATTAGTTTAGAATACAACCGAATGACTGATAACCGAAATATTTAATTTTAGACTTTATTCGGATAATTTTTTTAAATAGTTTGAATCGGATTCAGAATTTTTTAGAGTTCTATATGATTCAGATATTAGATTCAATTATACATGCCCAAACCTGATACTAATGGTAGCTCGTCTGTCTAAGAAGGTTTCAACTCAAGTCGGGTTCAATATACTGCATGTTTCAATATCCTAAGTTTCTATACAATTCAACTAAATATTTGTAAGACCAACTCCATCCTTGGTATAAAGAAAAAAAAAATCAAAAACAATTAAAATGAAATACTAATATACGCATTAATGGAATTCTAAAAGTTGTGAAATATCTATGCAATAGTTTATCAAATTGGAGAATTCTTATCTCCTGCTAAAGATGAAGATGGTCTGTAGACGTTTGAACAGTCATCTATAAAAGTGTCGCTTTGTAATTACGAGTTTACGACAAGTCAAGCTTTCTAGCCTCCTTGCTTGCATGGGCTTCCCTCCTTCAACTACTGTCTTAATATGTTCATGCGAAGTATAATGAAAGATCTTAGTGTTCCCTACCTATTAAAACTTTCTACACAGCAATATCAATATCATTCGCATCTTTTGCTGTTGTATCGTGTAAACAATCCACTATACATCAAAACATGATCTATTGAATCAAACTAATTAAAAATATAAGTAAAAACAAAACTTAGGTAGCAGATAACAAGACCACCGTTTTGACTGTGAGTCGATTCAACTAATTAGTTATATAGATTGTACATTTTATTCATGGAAGAGCTTGCTTGAAATCACTGCTTACAAGGAAAAGTGAAATGCTAGAAACATAGCTCAAAAGCAACAAAAAACAGAAGGTTTGCACATCTCTTTTTATCTGCAAGTGCATTTCCCATTAATAAAGTAACAACTTCATCATAATTATGCTATTAGTCGTAACAATATTAAAAATAATATGTCTTGTAGCTAATTTTATAGAAGGATCATTTGAATTAGGACTATATAAAAAACTCCAACATGTTTTGGGACATCTGGAATATTGATGGCAGCTTCTAATGCGGTAAAGTCGGCAGTAGTACCTGCACCAGAAAACAACCTACCCCTTCACGTGTTCATCCAAATGTGATCATTAATTTAATCTAATTGTATATCATTGATTTCATTTTGACTTCATCTTTTATTATTTTATATATTTTCAAAAACAGCACATACCTATTCATGGCGATATAACTTATGGTTGTTGCCTTATATACGAATACAAATATCAATTCGTAGGCTAAACTGTATATAGTATGCTAATGATCAATTGTCAAGACATCTCAAGGATACATAATTTCAATCATTATGTAAATCATGGCATTTTTATAGTTTTAATTTTTGTCAACTGCATTTCATTAGATAGTAAAAGGAGGATACAAATATTGTTGCAACCAAACCGGAGGGATAACATTACATTGTGATAAACAAACCATATAATGAGCCATTTTAGAAATTTTATCTGCTGCCTGATTTTTCTCTCGGTTGATGAAGTCTAGCGAACAGTCCGATAGGAAATCCATCCAGTATCTTGCATCCAACAACCTGGTTCCAATGTCAGAATGATCTTCACTATTATTGATTACCTGAACCAATGTTTTGCAGTCACTTTCAAACCAAACCTTTCACCATCCTTATAGTTTAAGGCTGATAAAACCATTGTTTTTTGTTTTTTAAACCAAATTATAACTGTTACTGAAATCTATGTTTAAAAAAAAGAAACCAAAAATGCATCGATAGAAACCGGATTCGTAATCATGAAGTCAATGTTTCCTGAGCTGTATGTGTCTACGTAGCATCGATATGACAAACTAAAACCCATGCAAGAGGATGCTTCCAGTGGCGTTCTCGTAGTTTTTCATCCAAACCATGTGTTACTTCTTGTAAACTCAAACCCATGTATAAATACAGGGACCTATAAATACAACCCGTATCTTTCTCCACTCTTTACATATTCACCTTTCGCTCGATCTTCAATATTCATCCCTAACGATGTTTCAAGAAGCCGCAATTCTCTTAGCACTACTATGCGTTTCTTCCAACGTCGCCGTGTCGGCCCCAATCCGCGATGGTATATGGCAAACTCTAAAGCTCATCATTAAACACAACTCTTTTAATTAGTAAACTCAAAAAATCTTGACTTACAAATTTCTAATGGTTTGGTGGTTTCAGGTTTATTACCAAACGGTGATTTCGAGATGGGTCCTAAACCGTCCCAACTGAAAGGATCCGTTGTGAAGGACCGAACCGCCGTGGCTCACTGGGACGTGACCGGTTTCGTGGAGTACATCAAAGCCGGTCAGAAACAAGACGACATGGTCCTGGTCGTACCGGAAGGCTCATCCGCCGTCAGGTTAGGCAACGAGGCCTCGATCTCCCAGAAAATATCCGTCCGATCGGGCCGTCTATACTCGATTACGTTCAGCGCCGCTCGAACTTGCGCTCAGGACGAGCGGCTTAACATCTCCGTCACGCATGAGTCTGGTGTCATCCCTATCCAGACAATGTACGGTAGCGATGGCTGGGACTCATACTCCTGGGCTTTTAAAGCTGGTGGACCCGAAATCGTGATCCGGATACATAACCCGGGTCATGAGGAGCACCCGGCTTGTGGACCGTTGATCGACGCCGTTGCTATCAAGGCGTTGTTCCCTCCAAGATTCTCTAGATGTAAGTAAACAAGAAACAAAATCATATATATGTGTTTTTTTTTTTGAAAAGAAAAAATAATAATTACAAAATCATGTGGTGGTTGAGTAAAGACCGAAACATCTTGATTTTTTTTATGTTAATTTTGTTATTTCAGATAATCTGATAAAGAACGGGAACTTCGAGGAAGGACCTTACGTGTTTTCCAAGGCAAAATGGGGAGTACTGATACCACCTTTCATCGAGGACGATAACAGCCCGTTGCCTGGATGGATAATCGAGTCTCTCAAGGCCGTTAAGTACGTGGACAAGGCACACTTCTTCGTCCCTGAAGGACACAGAGCCATCGAGCTTGTCGGAGGCAAAGAAAGTGCCGTTTCTCAGATCGTGAGGACGTCAGCGAACAAATTCTACGCCCTCACATTCAACGTGGGAGACGCCAGGGACGGTTGCGAGGGACCCATGGTGGTGGAGGCGTTCGCTGGAAGGAGCAAGACACTGGTGGACTACGCGTCTAAGGGGAAAGGAGGGTTTAAACGAGGAAGGCTTGTGTTCAAGGCGGTGTCGGCGAGGACTCGAGTCACTTTCCTCAGCACGTTTTACCATATGAAGAGCGATCACTCTGGCTCGCTATGTGGTCCGGTCATCGATGACGTCAGGCTGGTGGAGGTTAGGACACTTCGAGGTTGAGACCGGAGTTTTCTTAGCTTTTGGTTTAAAGTCAAAGTGGTCATTTACAATATATATAGTACAATTAATGGTTGGTTGTAATTCATGTTTCAAGATTTCTTTTTTTTTTTAATTGAATGTTCATGTTTCAAGATTTATATAATAAATGTAATTTTACTATATATCTAATCCATTTTTACAAAGTTTATGAACCTAGTTACCAACTGGATATATACAATGAACAGAATAAACATGACCCTATCTATTTCTAACGATCATGGTACCTGGTTGTTGAACTTTAGTTGCGCAAAGAGTTGCGTCCTATATCATGCTTAGGCGTTCTTTGTTTCCCTGTTTGGTTAACCATCTTGAGTTTGTATTGCTTTACTTATAAGGTTTGGAACGTTTCAGGGTTATGTTTTAACACCACCAATTTCACAGAGAACACAAACGCTATAATTCACCATTCTACATTCATTTCAGTTGATTCAACTGGTGTTTTACTTATTCCAGTCACAGAGACAGAATCACATCCATTTGAGGTCCATCTATATTCTCAATGGGCTTAGCAGCTATAAAATATTTCTGTATACACAACTTTGTTTTTGGGCTGAAACCGCTGCATATATATATGTATAACCTAAAGGATGATGGATGATGATTTAAAACATTATATGGATGCTATTGAAACATGAAGAAAAAAAAGGCTATGCGACATCAAAAAACTTTGAACAAATATTCAAAATCTTGGGGTTCGCTAAACAAAATAAGGATTCTTCAACTGTGTCCTATGGTCATGGACCAGTTTGTCTGCTCCTTACCTGACCCCCAAAGAAAGGTTATTCCCCACTCCACTGATAACGATACGAATCACCGGATTAGGAGGAAGACGGTACGGAAGATGATCATGCTCCACTCCGTTGACGCTGACACGAAACACCGGATTTGGAGGAAGACTAGATGGAATACCGTTATGCATTACTCCATTGACCTCAACAACCGGATAAGAAACAGGGCTATGCGGAATACCAGCTGCAGTCATCACTTCGGTGTACTCTGCAGCTCTCTGCATCTGCTCCCACTCCGAGTGTCTCCTCTGGTCCACCACGGGTCCGGTGAAACCAGGGTGCTCAGCTTTCAAGTGATTCTTAAGCTGCGAATAACTCCCCGAGAAGACACAGCCCTCGAAAGTGCAAGACCTCGGTTTAGCGTTCAGATATCTCACCGCACCCGACACCTTCATCGTCTCGTAGACCTCTCCTCTGCAGTAAGGACAGTTGAAGGCCTTGGTTAAGCGGTTCCTGTTATTCAAGCGGTACTGCTTGAAACAGTTGGAGTGACGAGGGCTCGTGTCGCACATGTAAGCGCGGCATCCGGTGGAGGAGGAAGAGCAGCGCAAGAGGACGGCGTTGTGTGGGGGTTCCTGGCAGATTACACAACGGACATCTTCCCATTGGTCTGGGCCTTCTGTCTGGACAGGCGATAACTCAGGTTCTTTCTCTTTCTTGGTCCTTGAAGAGCGAAGAGGGTATGGTGAGACTCTGGTCCTGTTGCTTGTCACTGACAATACACGTCTCTCCTTTGGCATCTTTTCCTGCTAGAATGATGTCAACACTAAACCATGAAAATCAAATTTCAAAAACTTTTTACAAAGGAATAAATCTCAAGAAGGCTCAAATCAATCTTACACACGACATTGATTGATACTGGGGATGTAACTGAAACACTACTAGTACAAAATAAACCATTCACGAGTGCAGAGAGATCCATAAAACAGATTGACGAGGTAACGGTCTGATTCAGAATCAGAGTTCTCATCAAAATAACAATTCCATATGTTGTTCATTAGTAATCTAATTTCGTTTTGGCCATTCTGATCAAAACCCAGAAAAAAGCTTTAAAGGACGCAACTTTATCGATGATGAGAGAAATTGGATAAAACCCAGAAACAAGAGTGAGAGAGGAAAGATTACCTTATGACGGATAAAAAGTTTTGATTTTTTTTTTCAGAGAAAAGAGGTTCGTCTTTTTTTTTTTGCTGAGAAGAAGCGTTTCGTCTGAAGAGGTGAGGATGGGGAGATATCATGCGAGTGCCTGTGCGTGTGATCGTCTTGTGGCGTTTTTATAAGCTACTCCCTTGTGCCCCTTTTACCATCGTACCCCCCTCTCTTGTCAACCGTTTCACCTTTCCTTTGTTAAGGAAACCAAAGTTGTCTTTTCTTTACAATTATGGATACAATGAGATAAAAAGGTTAGGAAATCATCTCTTTTCATGTTTGTAAACAAGTTGAAAAAAAAACTTTAACAAAAAAAAAACAAGTTGAAAATTTTAAGGAAAAATGAGTATATTTTTCCAGAACTCTTACAAAACAAATTGACAACAACTGATAAAGAAACAGGAACTATACAAATCTCGGTTTTTATTATTTTGAATAATTTCAATAGTTAAATCCAATTATTAGTTAGTGTATTTTACTTTGAATCTTATAAAACTATTCACACACACATATATATATATATATATATATATTCTAGTTGGTCTTTAGTTACTTTAACATGGCTCCACTAATAGTTAAAACTACTCAATAACAATTTATTACTCAAATATTTTTCTTTCATTTAAATCAAATTTATTGCTCAAATATTTTTCTCTTTTAAATCAACACTAGTTAAATCTTAAAAACTAAACATTATTACTAGCCTATAATATTAAATTTACTCATCACTTAAATAATAAAATCATCCAAAATAGTATATAATTTTATGTAAAAACAAATGATTAGAAAAAATAAGAATGCAAATCTCACTGCTATAATTGTTCTGAATAAATAAATCCAACAGAAAATCTCACTTTTATAATTTATTTTGAATAAATAAATCCAATCATAATATCTCTAAATTAAAATTTAAAACTGTTTTATAATTATTCTAAATGGTTTTAATTTGTTTTGATACAGAACCGATAATACCTAAAATTAATACTCCCTCCGTTCCTAAAAGATCCATGTTTTAGAAGAAAAAAATTGTTTCAAAAAGATACATTTTTCATATTTTTAATGTATAAATTAAATGTAAATTGTAAACTTCAAAAAACATAATTGCATTTTTTAAAATTCTATTGGTGAAAACTTGTGGGAAATAGTTGATTAATGTATTGGTAACTAAAATTTGATATATTTTCTTAATAAGTGTGAAAATCCTAAAATATGAATCTTTTAGAAACGGAGGGAGGAAATGACAATTTATTACTTACACATATGTTTTATTTTTATTTTCATTTAAATGATTGCATTGACAGTAGTCAAAAATTTATTCAAATTATACATTGACATGTAGTCAAAATAACTGCTTATAAACAAACAAATGATATAAAGTAATTATATCCAAATTCCAATTTTTAAATATTTTGAATAAATTGATCAAATCAAATGATAAAAGTCGTAGTTTCAGTTTAAAATATATGCACATGTATTCACAGTTAGTTTTTATTCTTTAAATATGGCATCAGTTATAAACAAAATCATCAAAAAAATAATTCACTAATTACGCATATATATATATATATATCTTATTTTTAATTATATAATACTATTCAACACTATTTAAAGCTAAGAAACAAAATATTATTACTTATACTCATGTTTTACTTACATATCATTCAAATAATATATCACCAATACATATATCTTATTTTAAATGAAATATCACTCAACATTATTCAAAATTAAGAAACATATATTATTATTTATAATCATATTTTACTTGCATTTCACTCAGATAATATATCACAAACACTAGTTAAAGTAGTTTTTAATAAAATAAACAAACGGTAAACAATAACTATACAGTATGCTCTACACTACAACATCATCATTGATAGAGTTTATTATGTAAGTATCTAATTTCAAGAGAAATATGTTTTTAACAGAATCTAATTATTTAACTAAATTTTAATATTTAAAAGAAGTATGGATAATTTATATAAGAACACATAGCATGCAACTTCTCATAAACATTTCATAGTTTTCATTTGAGAATCTTTTTCATTTTATCTATTTTTCTTTTAATCGACGGTTAGAAAATCCACTGAAAAATTATCAGTGCTCATACTCCAGATAAGATAAGTGAACAATAATTTTCCTTTTGATCTACAGTAAAGGAATTCATTGAAAAATCATCGTTGCTCATTGCTCATATCCTAAATAAGATAAGATAATTTTTTCAGATCAAATGCATTTTACTTCATTATTATTTGAGTAATATGACACTAACACTATTAAATTAAAAAGTAAAATATTAGTCCCTCCGTTCCTAAAAGATCCATATTTTAGGGTTTTCACACTTATTAAGAAAATATATCAAATTTTAGTTACCAATACATTATTTTCCGTAATCAATTATTTCCCACAAGTTTTCACCAATAGAATTTTAATAAATACAATTATGTTTTTTAAAGTTTACAATTTACATTTAATTTATACATTGAAAATATGAAAAATATATCTTTTTGAAATAATTTTTTTCTAATACATAGATCTTTTTAACGGAGGGAATATCACTTACATACATATTTTAGTTAATTAAATTCAGAGAATACAACACCCAGACTAACTAAACATATTAAATACTTTTATAGACACATTCTACCTACTTTTAATTGGGATAATACAATAGTGATACTAGCTAGAAACTATCATATATTTCAACTTTTATGGTAGAAAAAACGGTTTAATTTTTTTATTGAGAATCCAACATTGTAAATAATCATTTCCAACGAATATGGAATTCGAATAGCAAAATGCCTTTTAAACACTCATTTACCACTAGATCAACAACTCTTTGATTTATTTATGTTATAACTTACATAGTAAGATGTGGACATTAGTCAAACTAGGTAACAATAAGTCAATAACAAATCTTAATCTTTTGGAAAGATGACCAGTTTAAAAATTTACATAGTCATAACTTTTGAGAAATCTAATTATAAAGAATCAGAATATCAAAGATCAGCTACCTAAATAAGATTTTACAGTAAATCATTAAAATATTATCGCTAAAATTCAAACAAAGGCCGAGGATAAAAGTGGAAGGATAATAGTGATACTAGTTAAAAATTATTTATATATATTAACTTTTTTTGGTAAGAAAAGACGGTTTAATTTTTTTACCGAGAACCCAAACTAAATAGTCTTCCAACGAATATTGAATTCGAATAATAAATTGTCTACTAAACACTCGGTTACCATTAGAGCAACAACTCGGTTGGTTTATTTATATTATAACTTACATAGTAAGAACATTAGTCAAACTAGGTAACAAATCTTTATCTTTTAGATAGTTGACCAGTTTAAAATTTTTCATAGTCATAGCTTGTGAGAAATCTAATTATATAAGGAATTAAAATATCAAAGATAAGTTACCTAAATTAGATTTTACAGTAAATCATTAAAATGTTATCACTAAAATTCAAACAAAAACTAAGGATAAAAGTGGAAGTATAGCTTCCCAAATGTAGGAAGTTTTGACCCTATAACGATTTTCTACACTGCCAAAACTTTGATTTTGATGAGTTCGTTTTGAATCAATTGCTCCAGTGCTCTAGTCTGAAAAAAAATTCTAGCATATTCCTATCCGAAACTGAAAATAAATAAATATTTATTTAAAGTAGAAAAATTATCAAAAGACCACGAAACCAACAGAAACTTGCATAATTACAATCCAACCATGGCCATTTCGGGGACCATCCAGACCCGATCCATAAAATTCGGATCTCTTTCTCCATAACTTTCGAAAACTTTGTAAGACTTGGTGTAATCGTAAACCTTGGTGTAACTGTACAGCATAATAAAACTTCAACTAATATAAACTTTATCAGTTACAAAGTTATTCTAACTAAGTCGCATTTTTAGATTTCCAAAATTTTATTATGTTATTGTTTGGACACAGGTGTTGTTATTGATATATTTATTGAAGTTCAAATAAAAAAAATTTAGTTTATAGATATAATGTGAAGAGTAATTTACAGAAATTTAGTAAAAGTAGATAAAACTTATATATCATAAACACACAACTAATCTTCAATTGGCCATGCACGAGCAGTCAAGTGTATGTCATCGCAGAAGTCCCAAGCTGCACATTGCCAGAAACAACGATCACATTTCCACGGTGATCTTGATCCATTTAGGGAGACTACAAACCCTGATTCTATTAATCTGGAGCACCAGCAATCATATGACACGTTAGGATCTATCCTTTCCTTTATAGATAGAAACATGTCAGGTTTATCGTAATCCCACCCTCTGAGTTCCCAACTATTAATGATTTGAAACATCTGATCAACATGTTGACGAGTAAAAGCAGGGTAGTTGTGAACCAAACCTCTATCATCCACGCTAAAGGCTAAGTTCATCATACCATCTACAAATTTTGCCAACGGGCATCCTCTTTCACCAGCAAGATGTATTTTTTCTCTTCCTTCATCGACTAAATGGAGGATGAAGAACTCATACATACCTCTCAAGTAGATGGCCTCTGGATTACCTAAACGGTAGCAGTTGAGCCTTAACGTCCTAACGGCATTCACCTCGTCTACCCAGTCATTCAGGTAAATGAGATTGGCCGATTTGTAGAAGTAATCATCTCTTCCAACTTTGTTGAACCCGGGAAAAGCAATCCTCGCAGAACCAAAGTCCCGGATACTGGTAGTTGCTACCTTGGAGAGAATCTTATGTAGCATTGAAGGTGGGAGAGAAGCTAAGTTGAAGTTCTCCATGTCTAACTCTGATGAAAGAAAACGGTTATTGTGAGAGAGGAGTTTCGTGAGAGGGAAATCACATAAATGATTTATAGAAGTTATAAACCATTGAAATTTAATGGTCCACTCACCCAACAACTTGTAACTCTTCTATTTAAGGGTGATATGTATGCAATTATTAATATTTATAATAACATGATACAAATATTCTTAAAACTCAATAATTTTAGGAAAAATTGGAAAATAAAGACACTTTTTTCATAGATTTGTCACAATAGGATTTATTTTAGATTTTTAAGGTAAGTAAGATTTTTCTTTTTTTTAATACCATAATGCCCTTATATTTTAATGCCCTTATATTTACGTAATCCCATTAATATTCTAATTTCCTTAAGTATATTTGTTAATTTGAAAAAAAAATATTAAAAATAAGGCAATAATTAAAAAGCAAAGAGTCGACGGGTAATAACCCTCGTGTTATTTCTCCTCCTCTTCTCCGCCGAGCCTTCGACCTAGTTCTCCTTTAATGGCGATTTAAGGTCAGAACTCACCATCACTCTTTTGTTCACCGTAGAGTCTTCGAGTTCTCATCGATAATCTCATTATCGACTTCTTTTTCTTTGTTATAGGCACAACTCGAAGAATTGGAGATTTCGTCTTACTCTACGCCTTCGTCGGACGCTCTTATTCCTCTTCTACCATCAATTTCGTCAACATCTCACGTTTCTAAACACTAGGTTTGCGATTACTCTATTTGATTCTCTCAATCCTAAATTTCTTAACCAAACTCATCACTTAGAACTCGATTTGTCTTTTCCTTTACACCAGTACCAGTACCAGAGAACGTGACACACAAAGTTGTAGAGGAACCCTTCTTTGCGTAGCTCACAAAGTTACATACTTGTCGATCATTGCTGATACTAATGGGAGGATTTCCTCTTTGATTCACCATATCATAACTGAACTCCACATTAACCAAATTAGGGTCGACCCCATAATCTTCACACACCATGATCTTGAGTTCCTCCAATGAAGTAGTAGTTTCTATTGTAACCATTCGACCACGCCTTTGTTTGTCTGCCAAGAAATTTCACTCGTCACTGAAACTTGACATCCATACACCAGATTTAACATAGATTAGAACCATCTTCTGTTGGTTGATAGAAGATTGTTTGTCGATGAACAAAAGAGAGGAACAAGGAAGAGGGAGAAGAGATCGTGTGAAGATGGAGAAAATCGTGGGGGGAAATATACTTAGAGATATTTATGATAGATTTATGATAGATTTAGGATAGATTTAGGAAACATATCACACGAAATTTGGAAGTTTCCATATTTACTTTATTTGGCTAGAATATACATCATACGTAAGGCACAAACATGTAGAGAGAGTGGAAACTACATTCTGCCAAGAGCTATTATTTAGTAAAAGGCAGAATAAGGTATGACGCGTAAAAAAGAAAAGGTATTTCATTGACTGTTGGGTAAAACTTATAAAAATGTCTCAGGTAAACTCGTGATATATAGCTAGAATAATGCGAGACAAAATCTAGCTAAGGTAAATTGCTGAAGAAAGAGCAGTATATATTTTCTACCAAGGGTAAACCTATGTGTAATACTTTGTATTCGATTTGTACAGTACGTAGAAGGCTAGAATAAATATTCTATCTTAGGTTTGACATTAAATAAAACATAGTTCCATAATTTTTTTAAAAAAAATTTAAACATAGAAGTAGATATACTTTGGTTTATAATGACTTATATATTTTTTAATATTTTTTTATCTTAGTTTACTATTTTTTCCACAACACAAGGGCAAAACTTGTCCAAAATGAACAAAAGTATCAAAAGTCTTATTTTGACAAACAAACAAAAAACATGTCTTGTTTTTCCAATTCTCCCATAATTTTATTTAATATATAGCAATTTATTTATTAATTAAAATCAGTTTACAAAGAAAATCAATTTTACAAAACTAAAC
Source organism: Brassica carinata (assembly GCA_016771965.1). NCBI lineage: Eukaryota > Viridiplantae > Streptophyta > Magnoliopsida > Brassicales > Brassicaceae > Brassica > Brassica carinata. Next base: position 7,052,558 of record CM028688.1, read on the forward strand.
CGGTACATAATAAACAAAAACTAATTAAAACACACTAAACCAAAACCTAATTAACCCTAAACCTAAACTTAAGCCGCCGCCATCCTCAAGCTCCTTGTTTCACTTCAACCTTCCTCAAGGTTCATCCGTCTCTTCCACCTTCTTCAAGCTTCCGCAGTATCTGAAAAGCACACAAAACAAGTGTTGCTAAATACAATGATCTGAGGACATACACCCATGCTTAAGACTGGAACCAATCAGTATAAGATTAACGAACAAGGTAACTTATCTCAACACCGATACATAAGCATGATTGTCTTCAAGTCTGCCGTAGAGAGCAACGTTTTAGCTGTATAAACCTTCAAAGGCAATGAATCAACAGACATAAGCAAAGAAGACTACTAAACCCATTAAAATGTCAAAGATCAGTTACCTAAATAAGATTTTAGAGTAAATCATTAAAATGTTATCACTAAAATTCAAACAAAAACTAAGGATAAAAGTGGAAGTATAGCTTCCCAAATGTAGGAAGTTTTGACCCTATAGTGATTTTCTACACAGCCAAAACTTTGATTTTGATGAGTTCGTTTTGAATCAATTGCTCCAAAGGTTCTGCCCTAAAAAATTCTAGCATACTCCCTTGCGAACTGGAAATAAATAAATCTTTATTTAAATTGGAAAAATTATCAAAAGACCACAAAACCAATAGAAACTTGCATGATTACAACCCAACCAGGACCATTTCGGGGACCATCCAGACCCGATCCATAAAATTCGGATCTCTTTCTCCATAACTTTCGATAACTTTGTAAGACTTGGTGTAATCGTAAACTTTGGTGTAACTGTACAGCGTAATAAAACTTCAACTAATATAAACTGTATCAATTACAAAGATATTCTAAATTGAACTAAGTCGCACTTTTAGATTTCCAATTTTTTTATTATGTTATTGTTTGGACACAGGTGTTGTTACTGATATATTTATTGAAGCTCAAATAAAAAAGATTTAGTTTATAGATATAACCAGAGAAATAACATAATGTGAGAGTAATTTACAGAAATTTAGTAAAACTAGATAAAACTTCTATGTCATAAACACACAACTAATCTTCAATTGGCCATGCACGAGCAGTCAAGTGTATGTCATCGCAGAAGTCCCAAGCTGCACATTGCCAGAAACAACGATCGCATTTCCACGGTGATCTTGATCCATTTAGGGAGACTACAAACCCTGGTTCTATTAATCTGGAGCACCAGCAATCATATGACATGTTAGGATCTATCCTTTCCATTATAGATAGAAACATGTTAGGTGTATCGTAATCCCACCCTCTGAGTTACCAACTATTGATGATTTGAAACATCTGATCAACATGTTGACGAGTAAAAGCAGGGTAGTTGTGAACCAAACCTCTATCATCCACGCTAAAGGCTAAGTTCATCATACCATCTACAAATTTTGCCAACGGGCATCCTCTCTCACCAGAAAGATGTATTTTTTTCCTTCCTTCATCGACTAAATGGAGGATGAAGAACTCATACATACCTCTCAAGTAGATGGCCTCTGGATTACCTAAACGGTAGCAGTTGAGCCTTAACGTCCTAACGGCATTCACCTCGTCTACCCAGTAATTCAGGTAAATGAGATTGGCCTATTTGTCGGTAATCATCTCTTCCAACTTTGTTGAACCCGAAAAGCAATCCTTGCGTAACCAAAGTCCGGATACTGGTCGTTGCTACCATGGAGAAAATCTTATGTAGCATTGAAGGTGGGAGAAGCTAAGTTGAAGTTCTCCATGTCTAACTCTAATGAAAGAAAACGGTTATTGTGAGAGAGGAGTTTCGTAAGAGAGGAGTTTCGTGAGAGGGAAATCACGTAATTATTTATAGAAGTTATAGACCCTTGAAATTTAATGATCCACTCACCCAACAACAACTTGTAACTCTTCTAAATAAGGGTGATATGTATGCAATTATTAATATTTATAATAACATGATACAAATGTTATTAAAACTCAATAATTTTATTTAACATATATCAATTTGTTTATTAATTAAAATCAGTTTACAAATAATATCAGTATAATTAAAAAAGAAATTTTATTCATTAATTAAAATCAGTTTACAAAGAAAATTAATTTGACAAAACTAAACCAGTACATAATAAACAAAAACTAATTAAAACACACTAAACCAAGACCTAATTAACCCTAAACCTAAACTTAAGCCGCCGCCATCCTCAAGCTCCTTGTTTCACTTCAACCTTCCTCAAGGTTCATCCGTCTCTTCCACCTTCTTCAAGCAATGTTTGTTTATACAAAGGATACATTATATTAACAAGATCATTATTCATAAAAATATTGAGAGAAGTAAACAATATAATAAAACTAAATCCTAACAGATAATGTTCGTGAGAAAATCTCACCATATCACCATCTTCTGCGTACCAATGGAGCCTATCAACAATCTGCATGACAAAGTAATAATAAGATCTGATCAAGTTTCAGATAAAAGATTGTACAAAAAAACTGTTAAGCAAATCACAAGAATCTCAATCGATAAACAATTGAATCAGACATACTAGATTGAGATTGTGAACGTAAATAATCATTTCCAACGAATATGGAATTCAAATAGCAAAATGCCTTTTAAACACTCATTTACCATTAGATCAACAACTCGTTGATTTATTTATAGTATAACTTACATAGTAAGTCGTGGACATTAGTCAAGCTAGGTAACAATAAGTCAATAACAAATCTTCATCTTTTGGAAAATTGACCAGTTTAAAAATTTACATAGTCATAGCTTTTGAGAAATCTAATTATAAGGAATCAGAATATCAAAGTTCAGCTACCTAAATAAGATTTTACAGTAAATCATTAAAATATTATCGCTAAAATTCAAACAAACATTGAGGATAAAAGTGGAAGGATAATAGTGATACTAGTTAAAAATTATTATATATATTAACTTTTTTTGGTAAAAAAAACGGTTTTATTTTTTTCCGAGAACCCAAACTAAATAGTTTTCCAATGAATATTGAATTTGAATAATAAATTACCTACTAAACACTCGATTACCAGTAGAGCAACAACTCGGTTGGTTTATTTATATTATATCTTACATAGTAAGAACATTAGTCAAACTAGGTAACAAATCTTTATCTGTGGGATAGTTGACCAGTTTAAAATTTTTCATAGTCATAGCTTTTGAGAAATCTAATTATATAAGCAATTAAAATATCAAAGATAAGTTACCTAAATAAGATTTTACAGTAAATCATTAAAATGTTATCACTAAAATTCAAACAAAAACTAAGGATAAAAGTGGAAGTATAGCTTCCCAAATGTAGGAAGTTTTCACCCTATAGCGATTTTCTACACAGCCAAAACTTTGATTTTGATGAATTCGTTTTGAATCAATTGCTCCAGTGCTCTAGTCTGAAAAAAATTCTAGCATATTCCTATCCGAAACTGAAAATAAATAAATATTTATTTAAATTAGTAAAATTATCAAAAGACCACGAAACCAAAAGAAACTTGCATAATTACAATCCAACCATGGCCATTTCGGGACCATCCGACCGATCCATAAAATTCGGATCTCTTTCTCCATAACTTTCGAAAACTTTGTAAGACTTGGTGTAATCGTAAACCTTGGTGTAACTGTACAGCATAATAAAACTTCAACTAATATAAACTTTATCAGTTACAAAGTTATTTTAACTAAGTCGCATTTTTAGATTTCCAAAATTTTATTATGTTATTGTTTGGACACAGTGTGTTATTGATATATTTATTGAAGTTCAAATAAAAAATTTAGTTTATAGATATAATGTGAAGAGTAATTTACAGAAATTTAGTAAAAGTAGATAAAACTTATATATCATAAACACACAACTAATCTTCAATTGGCCATGCACGTCAAGTGTATGTCATCGCAGGTCCCAAGCTGCACATTGCCGTAAACAACGATCACATTTCCACGGTGATCTTGATCCATTTAGGAGACTACAAACATTGGTTCTATTAATCTGAGCACCAGCAATCATATGACATGTTAGGATCTATCCTTTCCTTTATAGATAGAAACATGTCAGGTTTATCGTAATCCCACCCTCGAAGTTCCCAACTATTGATGCTTTGAAACATCTTATCAACATGTTGACGAGTAAAAGCAGGGTAGTTGTGAACCAAACCTCTATCATCCACGCTAAAGGCTAAGTTCATCATACCATCTTTAAATTTTACCAACGGGCATCCTCTCTCACTAGCTAGATGTATTTTTTCCCTTCCTTCATCGACTAAATGGAGGATGAAGAACTCATACATACCTCTCAAGTAGATGGCCTCTGGATTACCTAAACGGTAGCAGTTGAGCCTGAACGCCCTAACAACATTCACCTCGTCTAGCCAGTCATTCGGTAAATGAGATTGGCCGATTTGTAGAAGTAATCATCTCTTCCAACTTCGTTGAACCCGGGAAAAGAAATTCTTTCAGAACCAAAGTCTCGGATACTGGTCATCGCTACCTTGGAGAGAATCTTATGTAGCATTGAAAGTGGGAGAGAAGCCAAGTTGAAGTTCTCCATGTCTAACTCGATGAAAGAAAACGGTTATTGTGAGAGAGGAGTTCGTGAGGGAAATCACATAAATGATTTATAGAAGTTATAAACCATTGAAATTTAATGGTCCACTCACCCAACAACTTGTAACTCTTCTATTTAAGGGTGATATGTATGCAATTATTAATATTTATAATAACATGATACAAATATTCTTAAAACTCAATAATTTTAGGAAAAATTGGAAAATAAAGACACTTTTTCATAGATTTGTCACAATAGGATTTATTTTAGATTTTTAAGGTAAGTAAGATTTTTCTTTTTTAATACCATAATGCCCTTATATTTTAATGCCCTTATATTTACGTAATCCCATTAATATTCTAATTTCCTTAAGTATATTTGTTAATTTGAAAAAATATTAAAAATAAGGCAATAATTAAAAGCAAAGAGTCGACGGTAATAACCCTCGTGTTATTTCTCCTCCTCTTCTCCAGAGCCTTCCGACCTAGTTCTCCTTTAATGGCGATTTAAGGTCAGAACTCACCATCACTCTTTTGTTCACCGTAGTCTTGAGTTCTCATCGATAATCTCATTATCGACTTCTTTTCTTTGTTATAGGCACAACTCAAGAATTGGAGATTTCGTCTTACTCTAAGCCGTCCGGACGCTCTTATTCCTCTTCTACCATCAATTTCACAACATCTCACGCTTAAACACTAGGTTTGCGATTACTCTATTTGATTCTCTCAATCCTAAATTTCTTAACCAAACTCATCACTTAGAACTCGATTTGTCTTTTCCTTTACACCAGTACCAGTACCAGAGAACGTGACACACAAAGTTGTAGAGGAACCCTTCTTTCGTAGCTCACAAAGTTACATACTTGTCGATCATTGCTGATACTAATGGGAGGATTTCCTCTTTGATTCACCATATCATAACTGAACTCCACATTAACCAAATTAGGGTCGACCCCATAATCTTCACACACCATGATCTTGAGTTCCTCCAATGAAGTAGTAGTTTCTATTGTAACCATTCGACCACGCTTTGTTTGTGCGCCAAGAAATTTCACTCGCCACTGAAACTTGACATCCATACACCAGATTTAACATAGATTAGAACCATCTTCTGTTGGTTGATAGAAGATTGTTTGTCGATGAACAAAAGAGAGGAACAAGGAAGAGGGAGAAGAGATCGTGTGAAGATGGAGAAAATCGTGGGGGGAAATATACTTAGAGATATTTATGATAGATTTATGATAGATTTAGGATAGATTTAGAAACATATCACACCTAAATTTGGAAGTTTCCATATTTACTTTATTTGGCTAGAATATACATCATACGTGAAGGCACAAACATGTAGAGAGTGGAAACTACATTCTCGCCAAGAGCTATTATTTAGTAAAAGGCGAGAATAAGGTATGGCGAAAAAGAAAAGGTATTTCATTGACTGTTGGGTAAAACTTATAAAAATGTCTCGGTAAACTCGTGATATATAGCTAGAATAATGCGAGACAAAATCTAGCTAAGGTAAATTGCTGAAGAAAGAGCAGATATATTTTCTACCAAGGGTAAACCTATGTGTAATACTTTGTATTCGATTTGTACAAGCATTAGAAGGCTAGAATAAATATTCTATCTTAGGTTTGACATTAAATAAAACATAGTTCCATAATTTTTTTAAAAAAAATTTAAACATAGAAGTAGATATACTTTGGTTTATAATGACTTATATATTTTTTAATATTTTTTTATCTTAGTTTACTATTTTTTCCACAACACAAGGGCAAAACTTGTCCAAAATGAACAAAAGTATCAAAAGTCTTATTTTGACAAACAAACAAAAAACATGTCTTGTTTTTCCAATTCTCCCATAATTTTATTTAATATATAGCAATTTATTTATTAATTAAAATCAGTTTACAAAGAAAATCAATTTTACAAAACTAAACCGGTACATAATAAACAAAAACTAATTAAAACACACTAAACCAAAACCTAATTAACCCTAAACCTAAACTTAAGCCGCCGCCATCCTCAAGCTCCTTGTTTCACTTCAACCTTCCTCAAGGTTCATCCGCCTCTTCCACCTTCTTCAAGCTTCCGCAGTATCTGAAAAGCACACAAAACAAGTGTTGCTAAATACAATGATCTGAGGACATACACCCATGCTTAAGACTGGAACCAATCAGTATAAGATTAACTAACAAGGTAACTTATCTCAACACCGATACATAAGCATGATTGTCTTCAAGTCTGCGTGAGAGCAACGTTTTAGCTGTATAAACCTTCAAAGGCAATGAATCAACAGACATAAGCAAAGAAGACTACTAAACCCATTAAAATGTCAAAGATCAGTTACCTAAATAAGATTTTAGAGTAAATCATTAAAATGTTATCACTAAAATTCAAACAAAAACTAAGGATAAAAGTGGAAGTATAGCTTCCCAAATGTAGGAAGTTTTGACCCTATAGTGATTTTCTACACAGCCAAAACTTTGATTTTGATGAGTTCGTTTTGAATCAATTGCTCCAGTGCTCCTGCCCGAAAAAAAATTCTAGCATACTCCTGCCCGAAACTGGAAATAAATAAATCTTTATTTAAATTGGAAAAATTATCAAAAGACCACAAAACCAATAGAAACTTGCATGATTACAACCCAACCAGGACCATTTCGGGGACCATCCAGACCCGATCCATAAAATTCGGATCTCTTTCTCCATAACTTTCGATAACTTTGTAAGACTTGGTGTAATCGTAAACTTTGGTGTAACTGTACAGCGTAATAAAACTTCAACTAATATAAACTGTATCAATTACAAAGATATTCTAAATTGAACTAAGTCGCACTTTTAGATTTCCAATTTTTTTATTATGTTATTGTTTGGACACAGGTGTTGTTACTGATATATTTATTGAAGCTCAAATAAAAAAGATTTAGTTTATAGATATAACCAGAGAAATAACATAATGTGAGAGTAATTTACAGAAATTTAGTAAAACTAGATAAAACTTCTATGTCATAAACACACAACTAATCTTCAATTGGCCATGCACGAAAATAAGTGTATGTCATCTAAGTCCCAAGCTGCACATTGCCGTAAACAACGATCGCATTTCCACGGTGATCTTGATCCATTTAGGGAGACTACAAACCCTGGTTCTATTAATCTGGAGCACCAGCAATCATATGACATGTTAGGATCTATCCTTTCCATTATAGATAGAAACATGTTAGGTGTATCGTAATCCCACCCTCTGAGTTACCAACTATTGATGATTTGAAACATCTGATCAACATGTTGACGAGTAAAAGCAGGGTAGTTGTGAACCAAACCTCTATCATCCACGCTAAAGGCTAAGTTCATCATACCATCTACAAATTTTGCCAACGGGCATCCTCTCTCACCAGAAAGATGTATTTTTTTCCTTCCTTCATCGACTAAATGGAGGATGAAGAACTCATACATACCTCTCAAGTAGATGGCCTCTGGATTACCTAAACGGTAGCAGTTGAGCCTTAACGTCCTAACGGCATTCACCTCGTCTACCCAGTAATTCAGGTAAATGAGATTGGCCTATTTGTCGAAGTAATCATCTCTTCCAACTTTGTTGAACCCGAGAAAAGCAATCCTTGCAGAACCAAAGTCCCGGATACTGGTCGTTGCTACCATGGAGAAAATCTTATGTAGCATTGAAGGTGGGAGAGAAGCTAAGTTGAAGTTCTCCATGTCTAACTCTAATGAAAGAAAACGGTTATTGTGAGAGAGGAGTTTCGTAAGAGAGGAGTTTCGTGAGAGGGAAATCAAGTAATTATTTATAGAAGTTATAGACCCTTGAAATTTAATGATCCACTCACCCAACAACAACTTGTAACTCTTCTAAATAAGGGTGATATGTATGCAATTATTAATATTTATAATAACATGATACAAATGTTATTAAAACTCAATAATTTTATTTAACATATATCAATTTGTTTATTAATTAAAATCAGTTTACAAATAATATCAGTATAATTAAAAAAGAAATTTTATTCATTAATTAAAATCAGTTTACAAAGAAAATTAATTTGACAAAACTAAACCAGTACATAATAAACAAAAACTAATTAAAACACACTAAACCAAGACCTAATTAACCCTAAACCTAAACTTAAGCCGCCGCCATCCTCAAGCTCCTTGTTTCACTTCAACCTTCCTCAAGGTTCATCCGTCTCTTCCACCTTCTTCAAGCAATGTTTGTTTATACAAAGGATACATTATATTAACAAGATCATTATTCATAAAAATATTGAGAGAAGTAAACAATATAATAAAACTAAATCCTAACAGATAATGTTCGTGAGAAAATCTCACCATATCACCATCTTCTGCGTACCAATGGAGCCTATCAACAATCTGCATGACAAAGTAATAATAAGATCTGATCAAGTTTCAGATAAAAGATTGTACAAAAAAACTGTTAAGCAAATCACAAGAATCTCAATCGATAAACAATTGAATCAGACATACTAGATTGAGATTGTGAACGTAAATAATCATTTCCAACGAATATGGAATTCAAATAGCAAAATGCCTTTTAAACACTCATTTACCATTAGATCAACAACTCGTTGATTTATTTATAGTATAACTTACATAGTAAGTCGTGGACATTAGTCAAGCTAGGTAACAATAAGTCAATAACAAATCTTCATCTTTTGGAAAATTGACCAGTTTAAAAATTTACATAGTCATAGCTTTTGAGAAATCTAATTATAAGGAATCAGAATATCAAAGTTCAGCTACCTAAATAAGATTTTACAGTAAATCATTAAAATATTATCGCTAAAATTCAAACAAACATTGAGGATAAAAGTGGAAGGATAATAGTGATACTAGTTAAAAATTATTATATATATTAACTTTTTTTGGTAAAAAAAACGGTTTTATTTTTTTCCGAGAACCCAAACTAAATAGTTTTCCAATGAATATTGAATTTGAATAATAAATTACCTACTAAACACTCGATTACCAGTAGAGCAACAACTCGGTTGGTTTATTTATATTATATCTTACATAGTAAGAACATTAGTCAAACTAGGTAACAAATCTTTATCTGTGGGATAGTTGACCAGTTTAAAAATTGTCATAGCCATAGTTTCTGAGAAATCTAATTATATAAGCAATTAAAATATCAAAGATAAGTTACCTAAATAAGATTTTACAGTAAATCATTAAAATGTTATCACTAAAATTCAAACAAAAACTAAGGATAAAAGTGGAAGTATAGCTTCCCAAATGTAGGAAGTTTTCACCCTATAGCGATTTTCTACACAGCCAAAACTTTGATTTTGATGAATTCGTTTTGAATCAATTGCTTCAGTGCTCCTGTCCGAAAAAAAAATTCTAGCATACTTCTGCCCGAAACTGGAAATAAATAAATATTTATTTAAATTAGTAAAATTATCAAAAGACCACGAAACCAAAAGAAACTTGCATAATTACAACCCAACCAGGGCCATTTCGGGGACCATCCAGACCCGATCCATAAAATTCGGATCTCTTTCTCCATAACTTTCGAAAACTTTGTAAGACTTGGTGTAATCGTAAACCTTGGTATAACTGTACAGCGTAATAAAACTTCATCTAATATAAATTGTATCAATTACAAAGTTATTTTAAATTAAACTAAGTCGCAGCTTTAGATTTCCAATTTTTTATTATGTTATTGTTTGGACACAGGTGCTGTTATTGATATATTTATTGAATTTCAAATAAAAAAGATTAGTTTATAGATATAACCAGAGAATAACATAATGTGAAGAGTAATTTACATAAATTTAGTAAAAGTAGATAAAACTTCTATGTCATAAACACGCAATTAATCTTTAATTAACCATGCACGAGCAGTCAAGTGTATGTCATCGCAGAAGTCCAAAGCTGCACATTGCCAAAAGCAATGGTCGCATTTCCACAGTGATCTTGATCCATTTAGGGAGACTACAAACATTGGTTCTATTAATCTGGAGCATCAGCAATCATATGACATGTTAGGATCTATCCTTTCCATTACAGATAGAAACATGTCAGGTTTATCGCAATCCCAATGGCCTCTGAGTTCCCAACTATTGATGCTTTGAAACATCTTATCAACATGTTGACGAGTAAAAGCAGGGTAGTTGTGAACCAAACCTCTATCATCCACGCTAAAGGCTAAGTTCATCATACCATCTTTAAATTTTACCAACGGGCATCCTCTCTCACTAGCTAGATGTATTTTTTCCCTTCCTTCATCGACTAAATGGAGGATGAAGAACTCATACATACCTCTCAAGTAGATGGCCTCTGGATTACCTAAACGGTAGCAGTTGAGCCTGAACGTCCTAACAACATTCACCTCGTCTAGCCAGTCATTCAGGTAAATGAGATTGGCCGATTTGTAGAAGTAATCATCTCTTCCAACTTCGTTGAACCCGGGAAAAGAAATTCTTTCAGAACCAAAGTCTCGGATACTGGTCATCGCTACCTTGGAGAGAATCTTATGTAGCATTGAAAGTGGGAGAGAAGCCAAGTTGAAGTTCTCCATGTCTAACTCTGATGAAAGATAACAATTATTGTGAGACAGGAGTTTCGTAAGAGAGGAGTTCCGTGAGAGAGAAATCACGTAAATTATTTACAGAAGTTATAAACCCTTGAAATTTAATGATCCACTCCCCAACAACAACTTGTAACTCTTCTATTTAAGGGTGATTTGATGGATTCCTCGACTTCTCACACACGCCTTCTCACACACGACTTCTCACGAACAGTCGCATCTCTTGTATTTAATTTGGAACTTTGTAGAACTTTAATTGTTTAAGATATATAACTTTTCATAAGTAAGTGAAACTAAATTATTTAGATTGTCTAAATTTATGAAACTAAGACAAACTTAACCATTTAGATTATCTAAATATATGAAAATAGTGATATTTAATGATAGCAACTAGCAGTATCTGAGATAATAAATGAAAATGACAATATTTTTACTTTGAGAAAAACCCTGCAATTTAAGAGATGATTTATTACCCCCAACTTCATGTTGTAACTCTTCCATTTAAGGATGATTTGATGGACTCCTCGACTTCTCATACACTACTTCTTGGATTTGGAACTTTGTGTAACTTTAATTGATTAAAATATATAACTTTGTATAAGTAAGTGAAACTACATGATTTAGATTGTCTAAATTTAGGAAACTAAGGCAAACTTAACAATTTAGATTTTCTAAATATATGAAACTATGTAAAACGTATCGAAATTTAGATATTATATTATTATATTTTGCAAGAAATGATCAGTAAAGATAATAAATGAAAATGGTATTATTAAGTTTGACAAAAAAACCTGTAATTAATGATTTACTACCCTAAATTCAAGTTGTAACTCTTTAATTTATGGGTGATTTGATGGACTCCTCGAAACAACACGACTTCTCTCATGAAAAAGTCTCTTATAATCATCATTACACTTGCATTTAAACACTACACCGTCTACAATCACCATTACCCATGCATTTAAACTCCACCACCTTTAGTTAATCACCCTTGCATTAAACTCCACCACAGTAAGTTAAATCGTCTCCTTTAGTTCGGATAGAACATTTCTGAATCAACATTTCTCTGCAAAATCCACCAAAAAAGCAAAGAAATGATTTATCATCTCTCAACAAACAATATGACGCACTAAAATAGGCTTTCTGGAGTTTGTTATAACGAGAAGATCACCTCTTGGCGTTTCAGAGTCAAAATACACATGATCCATCCTTTCTATTCTTATGTTACCGCCAGTGGACCACACTGGATTTATGTCCTAGCAGATGAAGGTGTAAGTGTTAAATCATGCAACAATCAAAAATTAAAATCTTGAACCTTGAACTTTATTTATGCAGGGAACCAAGATGGAGATGACAGTTTATGAAGGATGTGAAGATAGGTTTAGAGGCCTGGAGAAGCAAGAGGGAAACTGGGTGGAAATATTTTGGGTAGAAGTTCACCGTGCCTATCCAGGTTTCCAGGCAACAAACTCTCTGTTCACACTAACTGCTATGAGCCATACACAAGTCCACATCATCGATCCTCTGAATGATCGGCTTTTCATGGATTTCAAGAACATCCATGAAATCTCTCACATGAACCACATGGACCGAAACTATCCCATAGGTATGAATGCTGAAATTAAAATATATTTCAGATATTTAGATGTAAGTAACAGAAGCAAAAACACTTATCTGGTAGATACAATGGGAGTGGTCTTCAATACGGAAGCCCATTTCGATGACCCTGCAAGGCCAAAGATGGTGTTTTACATAAGGGACAACATGTAAGTAGAATGTAACATATGATCAAAGGAAAATTTATACATTAGTGTAATTGACACACCTTTTTTATTCATCATAGTGACAGTCGGATAAAATGTGTGGCAACTGGCGCTCATGCTTATGCCTTCCGGGATGGTCTTGAAAACATGAGAGGTCGTGAACAGGTGATTATGGTCCTTAAGATGTGGAGGGTCTGGAGTTTTTACAGTAAGTGTAGTTTATGTGTTTAGTTTTTAATGTGATATTTGAGTAAAACGTTTACTAAACTCGTTTATACAGGTTATTTTGATCCTCCTGATGTATGGCTTGAGACCCATGGTGGATTATCTGACTTCAGGTTCAATCCGCATTTGCCGGAGGTTGAGGAGTTTAGGCAATCTCTACTAAACAGTGACCCTTATGTTCAGAGATATGGGGCTATAAGACCTTTGTAAATCTTGTTGTTCTCAATGTTCTCCATCTTCGTACTTGTCTTAAATTTGGTGAAACATTGTCGAATGTTTGTTAAACTATGTCAAATGTTGATGAAACTTTGTGCTTTTAACTTTTTCAATTTTCTAACTTCGAAAAACATAGATAAACTAGAAGTTCGTGTTTGTATAAACTGGTCAAAATTTATGTTTTTCACTTAATCAATTGTCCAAATTTGTAAAAACTAGGCAAAATTGAAATTCATTTTCGTATAAATATGTCAGACTTTGTGTTAGTTTCACTTAATCAATTGTCCAACTTTGTAAAAATTAGACAAAGTAAAATTTATAGAAACTTTTTCGATAGATCAAACTTCATAATTGTCCAACTTTACATAACTAAGGAGAAACTTACAAAAAAACTTATTAAAAAAAACAGAAAGTTTAACTTTGTCATAGCTTTAGGAATTACTTCTTGTACATCAAAATTCCTAGAACTAAAACGACAGTAAGAATAACACAACCTCCTGGGTATTATTTTGGGACCTTCACTGAGTTTACCTTCACTCATTATTGTTGCTTTGAGAAATTGAACTTCTTCTTCTAGCAATTGAACTTGGTAGTCCAACTGTTGTACCTTATGGGTGAAAGCTTCATCAACCCATTTGAAGACGTGATTGTTGTTCTCAAGCTACAACATAAATTGTTTTCAAAAAAATTAAACGTACCAGTTAAAAGAATGAGTAAGCCTTCGATAACTAAAGCTAAACAGATGTACCCTTAGTGAAGCCGCATAGGGACACCGATAATACCGGCGATATGGGTTTTGATTGGTTTTGGAGATGAGCTCGATGATACTCTCCCTCACCAACACTTACTAGGTATTCCCGGAGTTATTACTCGTCTCCAACCACCGGTCGTGGAAGATGAAGCGGACATTATTTCTCTCTCGGGGTTGGGAGTTCGGTTGGGAGAGAGTGAGGTCGAGGAGAGAGAGATAAATGGGTAAGAGAGAGAAAGGGGAAGATAGCGAATGGGAAAAAACAAAAAAAAAGGTCTTTAATACTTCGATTAAATGATTTTGGGCTTTTAGCAAATTGGGAAGAGGAAAATTAGAAATTCAAAAAGATGGGCGGGAACATTTATCCAAGGATTTTCGTGGTAGAAGTTTCACCAAGTTTTCAGTTTTACAGAAAACATCAAAGTTGTACTTTTCAATTATTTCCATTTATCTTAGTTTTACTCTACTTGAATGACTAATTTTATGGTTATACCAATTATATTCTGTTTCTTTGGTTCATTTCTTATATGATCATGTATACATAAACTTGATTTCGTGCCATAGCAAGTTTTCATATGTAACGAGGTAAGTATTAACGAAAAAGCTATGAGAACACAGTGTATTTCCTAAATGATTGCTAACAAGCAATGAGATAGAAATTTTAATAATTCTGATTAAATCATATTTAACATAACATAAATAATAAATAACCATCTTATTACTTCCATGACTTATTAATAAGTTTAAAATTCACAATCATATTACTCAGTTTACCTATCGTAGTTATACGAGTAAGGAAAAAAGTTTCACTTAGTTGTACAACACGCAAATGCAAATTTCACAAATACAAATTTCACCTCACAACGTTCCCATACGATAAAAACAACAAAACTGAAAGTGAAAGGCTTACAACCTACTCCACATCAAAACTGAAAGCGAAAAGTTTACAACCTACTCCTCTTCTGTTTCTTGTGGGGATGTTCATTGTGTTCCAAACCAGTGCCCACATTCTCTTCTTCTCCATATCCACTCTCACGCTCACTATAGTTCCTACTACAAGAGCTTTCTCCAACTCTTGATAGTTGCTCGGTTATTTGAACTATTTGCAATTCTTGGATGTCCTCCACATGCAAATATTTCTCCTTTGCTCTCTATCCACTGATGTTAGATAAGCAAACACATCTTCATCATCCAAAATATATGATTGCCTCTTAGGTTCCACTACCAATGAAATATAACCCAAATTCAGCCTCTTCATAAACGGATCTATTCCCATCTTCCTGCATATCCTCTCCTTTAACAACAAGTAAGTGATCTCCTCCAATGATGATGTCTTAATGGATATAGCATACAAACGAGAATCAATTGGAATTTATTCATAATAATCTCCAGCCATAGAATAAAGTCCATCATAATCAAAGTGTATGTTCATAGAAGGACACATTGTCTGCAATATAAAAAAATTAAACCATTAAAGTTATACCTGGTTATACAGTTATACCATTAAAGTTATACTTAGTTATACATTGCTACATAGTTTTGTCAGTAAACAGCCCGTCTAATCTAACCAAGTTTTCCCATGTTTTGGAGTTCTAGATGTTCTTTCAAAACCAAATGGTAATCAGAGCTTTCTTTGATTCGTTCTTTCATTCCCCACATTCAATCATACAGTTGTTGATTATCCAATTGAATAACAGACATACCAGCCACACTTTCCGATCCTCGATTAGTTCATACACAAATATGAAATTTTCCATTACAACTATAAATTGAGTCTTCAATTCAAAACCAAATTGTGATCAGTTTTGATTCCCGACATTCAATTATATAGTTGTTGATTATCCAATTCCCTAATAAATAGACCATCCAAACTTTCTGATCCTCGATGAAAGCTTATATCTAATTGGGAGATATCTCATTACAACTACGAATCTTGTAAATCGGAATCCCTGTGAATAAATCATGTATGGTGGATTCTAAACATCGGTCTTAACGACGACTTGAGATACATACCCTGTAAAACGGAATCAATAGCTCAATGATTCAGCATCCAAGCGACGAAACCGATCAATTCGATGATAGCAAGGAAACACACCACGACTCCACGAGACAAAGGTTCGAGAAGGGTTCGAGAAATGGAGTACAGAGAGGAGAGAGACTATTATTTTGACGAAAAATCGGTCAGGGGCACTTTCGACATTAACCACACATAGGAAGAGTATCAGAGTAGATAAGAGTACGCAAGAATTCGTAAGAGTATAACATAATACTTTTTACCTCATTAAGAGCATCTGAGATTATATCAGTAGAATATTTGGTTATCAGGTTGCACAGGATGAAAACAAAATCGAGAGTTCGGGAGTAATTTGGGCTGTTAAAGTAGAAAGAAGTAATCAATACTATTAAAACCAAAGTACATTTTTTGAGGTCACCTTGAAGTTTTGAAGTAATTATCATTTCATACCATCAACTTATTTTTAGGCTATGCTTTGGATTAAATTTTTATTTTTAATTGTAAAATCACAACAAACTATCAACCATCTCCTAATTTCGTGTTGTTTTTTTTGTCAATTATTTAGTTAATTAAACATCTATATCTAATATTATAAAGTTTAGTTTACTCTCTTCTCCTTCCTCCACGTAGGACGCCAGCTAGATAATTCGTTGCTTCTCATTGCGACACGTGTCGCATGTGAACGAAACTCAGTGTTTCATTAAACGCGAATGGTGATGGGCTTCAGTCGGTTGTTACGTCTTGGACTCTGAATAATGTACCTGTGTCCGGCCCAGAGGATATGTGCTTCTAACCTAATTTCTCGATCGAGTAGGTGCCCATCGTCTCTTCCTTACTGCGGCGGCAACATGTGACGCCTGAGCTTCTTTCACTGGCCGGAGTTGTTACTTCGTCTTTATTCCAATTAAATCCATCGCCCACTATGATTCTTCAATGCGCTTTTCGTATCTCCTATGCGGTGTGGATCTGTATAAATATGTGAGTACTTCTCGCTTCCAACTCATCTTCTTTTCTGTCTCTTGCACTATTCTGATTCGTTTTGTTATGGCTATTTCAAGAGTTTTTTCTCCGACTTGAAGACCGGCAAGTGCTCTTCCAAAATCGAGCCGCGGCTGCTGCGGTTCTGAGAGGCTAGGAACGTCAAACACGGTGGTGAGCTGATGTGGGTCGATATGCCCTGAATGTAAGTTCGATTCTTCAAGCTTTTAGCAGATCTGTGCTCGATCATGTACTTATTTTTTATATCTTATCTCATTGAATGTAATATTGATTGTGTTCTATAGATTGATGTCGGTTTATCCATGTACCATACTAATATCAATCTCAAATTTCGTAGATATTATAGGTAAAGTCAGTGCGGTGAAGAGCACTGTGAGTGATCCTCCGAAGGATAAAAATCGTGCCATGGTGACAGTCAAACTGGAAAGTAATTTTTATTTTGTTTTTTAAGCTCTTCTTGATTTCTTAGATTTATTTGATTATTTTAATTACAATAATTGCTACTGCAAATCTGCAGTGATGTGTCTGTTACTCTTAGCCTATTCGACTGTCAAGCTGTTTCGTTCCACAAAAAGCTTGAAGGCATGCGTGATGATCCAAAGCTGATTGTTGCCACGAACATAAATCCAAAGATGGTTGGAGGTATTCTGTTGTTCTATTCTGTATGATGTCAAGTGATATTTTGTAAGATCACATTCCTTTAATTTTTTTTTGCTATGATGTGTAGGTTGTTTGTTCCTCAATGCAACATCAGGAACGCATGTGGAGAATCTTTCTTCTATTGGTAAGATTAACTGTATTCAATGTGTAAGTGTAAGTTGACAAGTTTAGGATACTAATCATCGTATATTTCTATACATATTGGTGGCTACGGACACTGGTCTTCCACCTGCTGCACCACTGCTAAGGTCATATGCAAAGCTCGAGTCTATGACAATTGCAAGCTCAACAATTTTGTCATCACTGCTCCGTCACAAGTAATGCGCATAAGAAGGTGCGTGTTGCTTGAGAGTTGAGATGGAGTATCGATAATTATGTTTTCATGCTCTGAGTTTTAATAATGTTTTCGGATTTTACTTATTTTGGCGTCTTATCTATCTATGTTTTGGACTTCTCATTTTTCCCCTTTTCTTCGTCTCTTCCTTTGTGGATTTATGTGTTTCAATGATGACAGTTTTCGTATTATGTGTCTTTCTATATCAGTCATTGCCTTTTCCACTGCTCACTCGGAATACTTTACATCTCACAGTGAAAACAACCAGCATATATACAAGCCATGGAGACACATAGGTTAGCATCGAACTGGATACATTCTTCTGCTATCTCTGATCCGATGTTTAAAAAGATATTGACTGCATCTCTTTCATCGCAGGAACAGTAGCCGATCGGGTATCCAACACTTTTGAGCTTCGCCGAAACATTGTTTCCAATACTCTGCTTTTTTTTTCTTCATCGGACGACTATGTCTTAGCTTACGATTCTATGTTTCCCGTTCTGTTGAAAAAACATCATATTAAAATATACACAAAAGTCAAACAATTGGTTTAAACTATATTTATTTTATACAATTGGTTTAAACTATATTTATTTTATTTTGTTTTACTTATCGATTAGAAAAATACATTTCAAATAAATCAACACAGCTTTTGCGTCACATAACCTCATTAAATATAATCCAAACAGCATGAAATAATCAAGCATAATAGTAATATTTTTTAAAAATGAAAATACTACACCCATAAAATAGTTAAGTAAAAATGATCATTCGCATATTCTGATGACATGTATTATATCTATTAATAAAAACAAAATATTGTCATCCTTTTATTACTTAATAATTGTTATTAAAAATACATTGCAACTATTAAAATCAAAATTTACATTATTAATTAGTTTATATGGAAACTATTTTTCGTGCGTTTTTGTGATCATTTGTATTCTATTATAAATATTAATTCAGAAATCACAAAATTTTAATGGAAATTTAACAGTTTTTGTGAGTAGTAAAATATAAGCACGAATAAAAAATTTACAGTACAATTTAAGCACAAATAACTAATACATATATGTAGTAGAATTTTAACACAATAAAGCATTTGACCGATTGTCACTGATAAATCAAGTTTAATAATAGAAATTTATATTAGATATTTACTGTATTTAAATTATTTTCGATTTATAATCCCGCCCGTAGGGCGGGCCGGTTCTAGTTATTAAAATATAATATTTTTTTTGTTTTCCTTGTGTTTTGCAAGTATTTACAGCAGTGCCATTATCTTAAAAACTTTAATTAACCAATAAAACAATTCCATTAAATACATATTACAATAATTCAATTAAAACAGTTCACTCAATAACTTAAACTAAAAGATCCCACAACGTAAGCTATCAATTATTTTTTTGTTAAATACATGCACAGTTCCATTAAATACATACTACAATAATTCAATTTAAACAGTTCACTCAATAACTTAAACTAAAAGATCCCACAACGTAAGCTATCAAACTTAATAAACCATGATTTGTACATCACAATATTTCAAAATGTAAACTATCATTACATGTTATGTTCTCAATGAACAGTGAACGTAATTATTTTTTAAAAAGAACCGACCATGAACATATAGTTTTCGAGAAAAATATACAACTAAACTGTAAGTTACTAAATCATATTTTATCAGTACATATATCATCAAACATGTTATCACTTTAATTTATTTTATTCATAAGTCATAACTATATGTTTTATAATATAATTGGCACCAACGACCAGAAAATCATTTTGATCCTCACATACAATTCAACATTTACTGTGAATCATAATTTATAATCCTCTTAATTTTGATTGTGTAGTATTGAACTGTATTCTATTTAAACTAGAATTCGATATTATTTTTACATCATCTTTCAGAATTCAATAAACTAACTAACAAAAAGAAATTCAAACTTTTAATTTAAACATATTCAGTTTAGTTGGAAAATAAATTAGATCAAATCTTGATTTTTTTGAAAATATTATACATGACAGATATCGTTCCAAATTTAAACATATGTTTATATTTTTTAGAATATGTTTAAAAAGGGAGCAAATCAAATATTTTAAAAAGTAAATCAGAGCAAGTATAAATGAGAAATTGCTTAAACTATAACATTTTTAGTACCATTTTTCATGTTCATCTTTAGTTTTATAAAGTTCAATAGAAATTTATAACCTTAGAGTTAGTTAATTTAGACGTATGGTTTAAATTTGAGAGGTGAGATTTCAAAGCGTGGAGTTTATGATTTTAATAAATAAATAAATATTTAAAATTTTGTTTTAAGAATAGTTTCAAAAAGAACTTTCTAATTTTAAAAATAAAAGGAAGAAAAAGAAGAAAAAAAACTTCAAAAAAGGTTTTTGGAATTTTTTTATAGAAAATTTTAAATTAAAAAACTTATTATTCGAAAACTATCAAAAATCATTTTTATATGTTTAAATAATTATTTATATTTATATATCCATAAAGCAAGTGTAAAAGTTTTTTTGCCTCTTTAATGAAACCTCACGCCTAAAATATTTGTGAAAATGCCGCTCTAAAAACGGTAAATATGAATTATGGTATCAAAAGTGAGGTAAAAGTAAAATTTACACAAACTAGATTGAGGCCTTTAATATTAAAACTCAAATATTTGTTAACATAGATTATAAAAACTTAACAAATATTTAACTACTTCAAGAATATCCCTCCAAGTTCTCACTATTTACTAAATATATCTAGTATATAAAAATCTATTTACATTGTAGTATATTGATATTTATGGTACTGAATTATTTATTATCAATAAAATCTAATTTTAAGAAATCATAGTTATGAACATCAAAATCTTATAATATTCTACAATTATTAAGTGGATATTTGCAACAATTTTATATGATAATACTCTTATATATCTTTAAAAATAAGTTTATTAAATCAGTTATTTATCAAATATAAAACATATTTTACAAGCAGATTTAGGCCTCGACATTTAAATTGTGAACAAAAAAAAATGAACCAAAAAAAACAAAAACCAAAAAAAAAAAAAACCCAAAGTGTTTACAACTTTCAGACTGATTCTTATATTTCTAGAATAGAAAAAATCGGAATCAAACTGAAAATCGAATAGGTAACCCGAATATCCAAAATACAGTTTATATATCTAAGAATATTAATTATATTTACTAAATTATCAAATATTCTAAAAATATATACTATGAAAACAGAAAACTTTTTTTGGAGGTACCCTTGATTTATTTAGTTGATTACTTTCTTATGCCATTGTCATTTACTTTAAATGTATATGACCTTCCAAAATTACTATCAGATCTCTATAATATTTTTCTCAATCAAATCGACAATGTTTTTAGCAACTAACTGTAAAACAAACTTTTAAAAACTATTCTAACCGTGTTGTTCGAACAAACATTTAAAATTACCAAAATTGTACTTTAATGTTATCAAACAACCATTAAGTGAACTTATCTTTTCTTTCCTTTCAGTTTTTCTCTTGAATTTTTTGAGAAGCGTAGTTGATGTTATGTGTCATATATCCAATCAATATTAGTAAAAATGATCATTTTTACTTTTTGGCCTTTACAATACATCGGCATATCAATTTTATATCATTGTGTTTGCAAAAAGAAATTTACCTTTCATTAACGATAAAACTGTCATACAAAAACAACAACTTTAGACACTTACATACGAGCATTCTTATGCATGAGTTACCTCGGTTTTTGTTTTCAACTTTTTTAAAATCATTTTTATTTTTATTTTTAAAATTCTCTTCAAATATTTTATCAAAATTTTAAAAATGATTTTGGAACTTTATTCTAAATACTTTAAATAAGTCTAAATAGTTCTAAATGGGTCAACATAATTATCGCAAATCTAAATGGACATCCTATTATTAGATCTTAAAATTAATTGGGTCAAAACAGATTCATAATTTGGTTTAAATTAGTATGTGAGTATCTCATACCTATTGAAAGATCCAAATTTAATTTCTAAGGGAAGTTGCAACTCACATATATCTCTCTGAATATTTAAATGAATCTCAAAGCATTGATCTCATTTTCGTGTGATCATAGATGTCATGTAGAGGGACTGATTCTAACCCGGGTTATTTAATTTGCTCCTCGCAACAGGTTCATGATTTAAATTGGAGTCGATCAAAACAGAGACGGATTCAAGTAGGACGGATTTACATATTCTAATATCTTTAATAAAATGAATAATCTATAACATGTTTTTTACTAAATTTTCATAATATAAAATATCCCGCGCTTTCAAAGCGCAGCGCGGGTCTAGTAATATCTTATAACATAATAGCCCATTACGAGGCCTAATATGAATTGTTATCAAGTGAAAGAAGGATAATGTATGGCAGGGTTAGACCCAATAAAGACCAGCCTAGAAAGGGAAAGGGAAAAACACACACAAAATTTGTACGGTCCAGATGATGAACACAGTACACACCACCGCGCGTATGATACACTCGCGAACTCTGCGAAACACCTTAGTTGCAAACATACCAAGAAGTTCTTCTTCTTCTTCTTCTTCTTCCGTCTTCCTTCCACCCGAGAAGATCGAAGCAACTGGGGGAAATAATCGAAAGAGATCTATTCTTCGGTGGGAGTAATAATAATGGCTCTTGCATGCGTCAATATGTCGGAAGATGTGTGGTTAACTTGCCTGACTCACGCATTGTCCACCGAGACCGAAGAGATCATGGGGCTCCTCCTCGGCGACATCCAGGTACAGGTTCTTCAATTCATCTCCGAATCTCTTTCGCCTTCGTCTTTCTGAATCCGATAGTTGTTCAGATTAGGATCTCTGTGTTCTAATTCAATCCATCACTTAATTTTCGTCTTGATTTAGTACTCAAAGAACGGAAGCGCGACAGCAATGATATGGGGAGCATCGCCGCAGTCAAGGTCTGATAGGCAGAAGGATCGAGTAGAAACCAATCCTGAACAGTTGGCTGCTGCTTCTGCTCAGGCTGAGATATCCTTTTTTTTTTTTGCTATTTACCATTATTCTATCATTATTCTCTATTTCGTGTGTATATGCTTAGATACAAAGAAAGAGAAAGAGATCCTTGACCTAAAACTTGGCACAGAATGAGCATATCAACGGGCAGGACAACACGTGTGATTGGATGGTATCACTCCCATCCTCATATCACCGTCCTTCCTTCCCATGTCGGTATGTTCCCTCTTAAATACCAACTTTTTTTTAGCTCACTTTATGAGGATTAACTAGCATGCGTGGTGACAGATGTTCGGACACAAGCAATGTATCAGCTTCTTGATTCTGGTTTTATTGGCCTCATTTTCTCCTGTTTTAGTGAAGATGCTAACAAGGTTAGTTAAATAGATTAGGAAAGTTGAAATCTTTTTTTCAGGATAATACTTCTTTCTCAGCTTGTTGTTGGGATACCTTTGATGAATTGGGCTTATTATTAGGTTGGTAGAATCCAAGTTATCGCTTTCCAGTCTTCTGATGGGAACCCCAATACTCCTCCTAAATCAATGAGCCTGATTCTTTCAAATAAAGACTCTGTCATCGACCTAGAATCCTCTTTGAGTTCTTCAGACTCGGTATACCAGAGTTCCTCTTCTGCTGGGAGACGCAATCCTGACCAAGACACAACTGATACAGCTTCAACTTCCGGACCTAAGGTCTGAACCTCTCTCTCTCTCTCTGACTGAACCATTGCTTAATATATACTTATTGATGTTTATTATATGCCTGAATAGGGTGGGGGACGAGTTTCAGATTTTGGGGCTTTCTTTGTTAACAATGCTGAGGCCAACACCACCACCGGGACGAGTGGAAACTACAGCTCAGGCAATGCCACCAGCTCAGTTGTGGAAATTGATCCAATGGACATGTCTGAAAGCATGCAAGAGGCCATGCTCCGTTCCAACTTGGAAACTAGGTACTTTTTCGAACTCTATTCATCTACTACGCAATGACCTTATGCTCAAAGACTTTTTCTTTTTTCACATGCAGCGGTGTGGGTTATGCAAGAAAAGAAGTCCCGCTTCATGTTTTGCCGACTTCATCACTTCTTCAGCTCAATTCACCTTTAGCCTCTTTTAAAGATCTACAACGAGTGCTCTACGAGGAGGAACGTGCAGCGTACCACCAATCAGTCCTGCAAAGCATGAGGTTTTTTTAAGATTCATCATCTTATTATTTATACCTAACTTAAGTCATGTAGATTTATTGCAAAAGCTCCTTTCTTGATTCTTCTATAGAAATGGGAAAGTTCATCCCCTTGCTTTCATTCACAACACATCAACATATCAGGCGTCCATGTGCAAGCTGATCGAGTACTGGTTAGTGAAAAGAGTGTATAAAACATTTGAAACAGGGTTTTGTGTTATTAGTTGGGATTTACATACGTAGAGGCTTCATTTTATTTATTGCAGCTTGAGTCCTGCGGTTAACGCACTTCAAGATAGGCTGAGGGAAAACAAGATCCGGGTATGAATGAATGATTCTCCTTATAAGTAACCAACCAACTCTCATGGATATTGATTGTGTTTTTTTTTTTTAAACTGTTGTGTATATTGAGCAGTTAGCAATGCTGATGAATGAAGCAGAGGCTCTGGAAGCACAGAAACTTAAAGGAGCAGAGACGAGTGGAGGATCATCTCGTCTGGTCCATGGTTCTGGCAGCCGAAGCAGAAGAGGATCCTAGCTACTAGGAGGAAGGCATTAGACTATCAAACTGCCTTATTTCCTCTGTGTATTGTGGTATTTGGACATTGTGTTTTCTTTCATTTGTATCATATTAAGGCATCTATCTCTTGTTAGCTGACCCATCTGTAACATTATTAGTTTTTTTTTGGTGTCCTGGAAGATTTAACTTTTGTTCCAAGATATGCCGATTAACAGATGTTTGTATTATTAATAGATATATGCATTCATGATGAAGATGAGATAGGGGGAGGGGAGGGGGACGAGTCTTGATTCATGGTGATTGCAATATAAAGATTCTAACTGAAAGCAGTGAAGTATGGTTGGAAGAGAAAATAACATTGTACACAATTTTTGGTATGGGTTTTCTTTCGTTGGTCCTATCTTACAATTATACAAATAAGCTTAAACTCTTTTGATCACAGACCAGCAAGAGCGTCGGGTTATTCTGATATCACCACAGCTTCTGTTAGATCAATCAACCTGTCAGTTCCTCCATTTGCCCCTGTTATCCAAAAGATTCACATCAATCCACAAGGACCATTTAGAATTTCGCGCATTTAATACTTGTTGCATATCATCCTGAAGAAGCGTTGTTGCATATCATCCTGAAGAAGCGTTGTTGCATATCATCCTGAAGAAGCGTTGTTGCATATCATCCTGAAGAAGCGTTGTTGCATATCATCCTGAAGAAGCGTTGTTGCATATCATCCTGAAGAAGCGTTGTTGCATATCATCCTGAAGAAGCGTTGTTGCATATCATCCTGAAGAAGCGTTGTTGCATATCATCCTGAAGAAGCGTTGTTGCATATCATCCTGAAGAAGCGTTGTTGCATATCATCCTGAAGAAGCGTTGTTGCATATCATCCTGAAGAAGCGTTGTTGCATATCATCCTGAAGAAGCGTTGTTGCATATCATCCTGAAGAAGCGTTGTTGCATATCATCCTGAAGAAGCGTTGTTGCATATCATCCTGAAGAAGCGTTGTTGCATATCATCCTGAAGAAGCGTTGTTGCATATCATCCTGAAGAAGCGTTGTTGCATATCATCCTGAAGAAGCGTTGTTGCATATCATCCTGAAGAAGCGTTGTTGCATATCATCCTGAAGAAGCGTTGTTGCATATCATCCTGAAGAAGCGTTGTTGCATATCATCCTGAAGAAGCGTTGTTGCATATCATCCTGAAGAAGCGTTGTTGCATATCATCCTGAAGAAGCGTTGTTGCATATCATCCTGAAGAAGCGTTGTTGCATATCATCCTGAAGAAGCGTTGTTGCATATCATCCTGAAGAAGCGTTGTTGCATATCATCCTGAAGAAGCGTTGTTGCATATCATCCTGAAGAAGCGTTGTTGCATATCATCCTGAAGAAGCGTTGTTGCATATCATCCTGAAGAAGCGTTGTTGCATATCATCCTGAAGAAGCGTTGTTGCATATCATCCTGAAGAAGCGTTGTTGCATATCATCCTGAAGAAGCGTTGTTGCATATCATCCTGAAGAAGCGTTGTTGCATATCATCCTGAAGAAGCGTTGTTGCATATCATGAAAAAGCATCAAAAAATTCAAAGCTAATGGGAGACCAAAGAAGAAGAAGAAAAGAGACAGACCCGAGAAATGTAAGGTTCAGCATCAGTTCGTTTGAGGAAATGCATAGAGTGACGGGGAAATCTGTTGTCTTGTCACTCATCAGAATTCCTTGGTCGATATCTCCCACAACTCTGATCTTGATGTAAGGATCTTTTGGAGGCACCATATCCTTCAAAAAACAAGCAGCAAATCTCAAAAGGATAATTGATTACTCTTTGTGTTGTAGTAGACTAGTAGTAGTACAGCCCCCACCAAGTAAATTACTTACAACATTCAACTCGATTCCTACTTTCCCCATGTACGACTTTATAGCAACAGAATGGTTCTTGAAGTACTCTTTCTCGAGTGCAGAGAGATTCTCTTGGATATCAGGTGGAAGGTCGAGAATTTCTAGTCCTACTCTCCACGCCAGATCACGAACAATGTCTGCTCTATTGTGCCTGCACACAGTGACGCAGCCATCATTCATCATTACAGACTGTGAGAGAGTCTCTGATAACCAAGAAAAGAGAGAGAGATATGTGACTGACACATAGGCCATGAGGCAGCGCTTATTGCGGATCAAAGACGAGTGGAGGATCATCTCGTCTGGTCCATGGTTCTGGCAGCCGAAGCAGAAGAGGATCCTAGCTACTAGGAGGAAGGCATTAGACTATCAAACTGCCTTATTTCCTCTGTGTATTGTGGTATTTGGACATTGTGTTTTCTTTCATTTGTATCATATTAAGGCATCTATCTCTTGTTAGCTGACCCATCTGTAACATTATTAGTTTTTTTTTGGTGTCCTGGAAGATTTAACTTTTGTTCCAAGATATGCCGATTAACAGATGTTTGTATTATTAATAGATATATGCATTCATGATGAAGATGAGATAGGGGGAGGGGAGGGGGACGAGTCTTGATTCATGGTGATTGCAATATAAAGATTCTAACTGAAAGCAGTGAAGTATGGTTGGAAGAGAAAATAACATTGTACACAATTTTTTGGTATGGGTTTTCTTTCGTTGGTCCTATCTTACAATTATACAAATAAGCTTAAACTCTTTTGATCACAGACCAGCAAGAGCGTCGGGTTATTCTGATATCACCACAGCTTCTGTTAGATCAATCAACCTGTCAGTTCCTCCATTTGCCCCTGTTATCCAAAAGATTCACATCAATCCACAAGGACCATTTAGAATTTCGCGCATTTAATACTTGTTGCATATCATCCTGAAGAAGCGTTGTTGCATATCATGAAAAAGCATCAAAAAAATTCAAAGCTAATGGGAGACCAAAGAAGAAGAAGAAGAAGAAGAAAAGAGACAGACCCGAGAAATGTAAGGTTCAGCATCAGTTCGTTTGAGGAAATGCATAGAGTGACGGGGGAAATCTGTTGTCTTGTCACTCATCAGAATTCCTTGGTCGATATCTCCCACAACTCTGATCTTGATGTAAGGATCTTTTGGAGGCACCATATCCTTCAAAAAACAAGCAGCAAATCTCAAAAGGATAATTGATTACTCTTTGTGTTGTAGTAGACTAGTAGTAGTACAGCCCCCACCAAGTAAATTACTTACAACATTCAACTCGATTCCTACTTTCCCCATGTACGACTTTATAGCAACAGAATGGTTCTTGAAGTACTCTTTCTCGAGTGCAGAGAGATTCTCTTGGATATCAGGTGGAAGGTCGAGAATTTCTAGTCCTACTCTCCACGCCAGATCACGAACAATGTCTGCTCTATTGTGCCTGCACACAGTGACGCAGCCATCATTCATCATTACAGACTGTGAGAGAGTCTCTGATAACCAAGAAAAAGAGAGAGAGATATGTGACTGACACATAGGCCATGAGGCAGCGCTTATTGCGAATCAAGGAAAGGTGATGAACGAGTGCTCCATAGTGGTCAGCGTTTCTGTTGTTGTGAACTTCCAATCCTTCTTGTTGCATTTTCCTGATAACATCAACAACCTCAACCAATCAGAAGACTTTGTTGTATATATATATATATATAGATATATATATATATATATATAGAGAGAGAGAGAGAGAGGTGCCTTATGAGAGACTGGATGAGATGGTGATTCTGGTCGCATTCCTCGATTGTCTCGTCAAAGAGCTTGCTCTGATTTTGATTGAAAACAGAGTTTTAGTGATTAAACAAGAAAACAATCATCTACCGTTCTCTTATCTGCTCAATTTACTCCTTACATTGAAAGGTTTGAGGTGGCCCTTCTCCCCGCTGGCAAAGTCTTTAACCAGCTGATACCCTTTCCTACCGTACATGCCCGGCTCTATCTATTCTCTTTTATTTGCTTTCTGAGACACCACATATCATCAATTCGAGCAATTCATCAAACACATATCGAATCGAGTCGGTTGTTGAAATCATTGCTCATATCAGCGATTCAACGGATAGACACAAAAAAACCCCCGAAAATGGATCTATTATTACATACCGGTAAAGCGGAATGGATCTGCACCGGAACAGCACTCGCGGCGGCGATCAATATGTTGGATGATTAAATTATTTCTATTGGTCAGGATTTTTGGCGCGATCGAAGATTTAGCGCCAGAAAAGTGACGGAAATGGAAACTATTTATTGATTTTTTTAACTTTCACCTATTAACTACCCCTGTTCGTTTACTGAACGCCAGCGTCAATGACAAGCGATCAAAAATTATAAAGGGATCTTGTTTGACAGGTCAGCTTCAAGCCAAAATTCTGAATTTAAAGATGTAAAAACTGAACGCAGCGGCATCTAATATATAGGCCAGCCGCTGAAATTTGGCGAGAAAAATGGTGAAAAGGCCATCGGCGGCAGTTATCGGCGACAATCATATAACAACGATGCATCATTATTTCTCTCTCATGCGTGTTATTTATCGCCACTGCCGCAGACGCTGGCGTTTGAGGAACGAACAGGGGTTCAGTAAATTCCACTTAGACGTTCTCAAACACAGTAATATCGATTTTGTATTTTTGTAAACAAAAACAAATTCCGAATCTTTGTTTACAAATTAATTTTGTTTTATAAACTTGAATCTTACTGCAAATTAATAATATGTGTTTTCTATTTTCAGTGTAAAAAAATATATTTATATATATATATATATATCAATGTTTTTTTTTGAACATATATATATCTATGTTTAGAATTTTTTTTCTAAAAAAAAAATTGGTTATCGATTCGTTCTTTCTCCTTCTTCTCTACAAAGTTTTTTTTTTTTTTTGGTTCCAGTTTCCTCTGGTATAAGTAAAACCATTAGAAGAGAAAAACACAATCAAAGGGCTAATGACACTCAATATATTCGGAGTTCCCTCACATCTTCATCGACACCGAAGAAGGAGATGCTTCGTACTTAGCTCTACCAGAGTGTTTCAGAAGATCTAAGAAAGAATTACTAAGCTTGCACTTTCATCCAATAATAACCAACATAGATATTTTATTGCAAATAACGTAAAATTACAGGGGAGTAAGTTGAACATGAATGATAACACAAGGATAATGTTGGCACACGCTATGCATCATACTCAAACAAACTTATCTTTTATTGCGTGATACGTAATAAGATGCAAGATTTCATATGATGGATTAGAGTATTTGGTCTGTTTTCTTGAAATGAATCATTACTTAGTAGGGGTTATTGGTTAGTGTATTTTAATGGATTTGAAAGTCTAAACTAATTAGTTGTGTCATTGTTTGAGTTGTAGATTATTCGTTTGGGCTTTAGCTCATAATTAATACCGAACTACAATATAAAGATAAGTCTTCTTCTTGGTCACAAAAAGATGTCAGATTTCGAATTATATGATTGATTACCTAACATTAATCAAGAGAAAATAAAATTCAAAGGGCATCATTAGTAACAACCTTGAAAAACTGAAGGTTTCTTGCATGCTTTTCTTTTCTTTGTGGCTAAACATAAAAGTCATCTCACCATCACTACAATCACGAAAAATTAACTTTTAAGGTATCTAGATAGATCCGTAATTCGACTATAAATAGAATGTATATACCTGTGTTACTTTTGTTTCTGTTCAACTACAACGTGCATACCTCATAAAATTTTAATAAAGAGTTTATAAAACAAAACCACACTCGAATTATACAAAAAAAAATCACGCGAAAACTCAAATGAGTTATTTATGCAATGTTGTTGTTTTGCTTCTCCTGGTCCTATCCTCACTCTCTCTCACCGTCGCAAACGCGAATCATTTCGAATCGCTCCTCCAGCTCCCGCGAAGACAGCCGCGCTCAACCCGAACCCGACCTAGATCCGAACGGCTTCTCCACGTCGGTCATTTCGGAGCAAAAGGCAATGGTTTCACCGACGACACTGAAGTAAGCAATGAATCGATGAAAAAACATACTCTTTCCTGAAATTTCCTGAATTTTGAATCAATTACATGATGACATTTAGACAAGTAGGAACTCAGACAGCTCCTTGGCAAAAAAAGAAAAAAAAAACTCAGACAGCTTTTTTGTCGGATGATGATTTAAAATTGTGAGAACATTGGTATTATTGAACAGGCGTTCGAAGATGCTTGGAAGACAGCGTGTTCGTCTAAAATCAAAACCAGAGTCTTGGTCCCAGAAAACTACACTTGTCTTGTTCGTCCCATTGATCTTTCTGGTCCTTGTAAAGCTAGACTCACTCTCCAGGTCTTCAAGCTTCGTTTTTTTTTCTCTACATGTTGTTCCTTATATTAATTGCCTTGTGTGTTCTGTTTTACATCAACTATAGATCTCTGGTACAATCATTGCTCCTGATGATCCAGATGCTTGGGAAGGTCTAAACCCTCGGAAATGGCTATACTTTCACAGCGTGAGCCGCTTGACGGTCGAAGGAGGCGGCACTGTTAATGGAATGGGTCAAGAATGGTGGAGACGATCTTGCAAACACAATCATTCCAATGTAAGTTTGCCTCTCTCTCTTTTTTTTCCTTTTAGTTTTTGCTGTCTTGTCTTAAAGATTACCTTAAAGGGATTCTCACTGTTGTTTCAACCATCTCTTTTTTGTAGCCTTGTCGAGGCGCCCCAACTGTAAGCAATCGTCCAATTAGTTTCCTTTTTTTTCTGTTTGTGGGTGTGGTTACTTTTGGTTGGTACGAGTGAAAACTCTGTTCCTTTGTAGGCCTTAACATTCCACAAATGCAAGAACATGAGAGTTGAAAACCTCAGTGTGATTGATAGTCAGCAAATGCACATTGCCTTCACCAGCTGTCGCCGTGTCACCATCTCTGCTCTTAGGGTCATAGCTCCAGGCACTAGTCCCAATACAGATGGAATCCATATAAGCGCCTCTCGTGGTATAGCGGTAGACAACTCCACAGTCAGTACAGGTCAGTGTCCTCTCTCTAGTATCTTTTCAATGCTGATTACTGATATCTTTTTTTTTGTGTGTAAGCAGGAGATGATTGTGTTTCCATTGTAAAAAACTCGTCACAGATCTCCATCAGCAACATTATATGTGGTCCTGGCCATGGCATAAGGTAACAAAAGCCAGATAACAAATCAGTGGTTGCACACAGAGAGCATCATCTAATAAGTTAAGACTTTGTTTTTTCTGTAGCATTGGAAGCATAGGAAAATCCAAATCTTGGGAAGAAGTGAAAGATGTGACGGTTGATACGGGCTTCATCTCTGACACTGCAAATGGTGTTCGGATCAAAACATGGCAGGTGATCTCTCATCATGTCAACGTTTCATTTCACCTTCTGAGATTTTAATGAAACAACAACTTAAAAATCTTTATTGTCCTTTTTACCAGGGAGGAAGTGGTTTGGTCTCAAAAATCATCTTTAGGAACATCAATATGAACAATGTGTCTAACCCCATCATCATCGACCAGTATTACTGCGATTCAAAGAAGCCGTGTGCAAATCAGGTAAAAACTTTTGCCATTTGTTTCTTCAGTAGCTCAAATATTGAACCTTAAAATGAAACTGCAGACATCGGCTGTTAGCATCGAGAAAATATCATTTGTTCATGTTCATGGAACTTCAGCAACAAAACAAGCAATCAAGATCTCTTGCAGCGATACTTCACCGTGTAGCAACATAGTCCTACAAGACATTGATCTTGAACCATCAAACGGTGATGGTTACACAGAGTCCTTCTGCTGGGAAGCTTATGGTACGAGTTCGGGTCAAGTATACCCTCCTTCTTGTCTCTCAGGTGACGAAAGCTTCTTGGAACAGTCGGTTCAGTCTGGGATTTCATCTGTATCATACCTTTGAAAACACGTTTTTTTTAGATTGCAAAATTTACCACGCATACACCAAAACGTTTTGAATATATCCATGTTCAGTTCACCAATTCTATCCCATTCTCATCGAGGATTTGCACTCGTCTTATTGAAAGTATGTAAGCAAATTATAGCTCACAGTTGTTGGGGTTTACATGAAAAACAAGAAAACTTTGGATCAGTAGAGTAACCAAAAACTATAGAAGAAATTTGTAAATAACTGAAACAATAAAGTGCCAGATGTAATAAGCAAAACAGTTTCATATGTAATGTAATGAACCAAATTAGTATATAGGGTAACATATGTAATAACTATAACTATGAGACACTTATGTAGTAAAACAAACAATAGGGAGGAATATCTGAAAAAAAAAAGTTTAGGAAACGTTTTTGTCGTGGGACGACCTTTCGGTGGCTTATCTCTTATAGCATATGAATAAATCTAATCCAGTTGTTAGATTAGATTTAATTGCATGCCTGTCCTTTTTCAAAGAGAATCTTAGATTTGATGTGTTAATTTCCTTTATCTAACGGAAATACTATAAGATATTTGTACCTTCAAACGGCAATACACTGAAGTGGATAAGTGATTATATGATTTTCACTGATCCATTTAAGTTATTCCTTCCGTAAGGACCAAAAAGACTAATTAATGGGATAGGATAACAAATAATCCTATAAATACATCCTCATAATGAAAAAAGAACACTCATCAATCACCACTCTATCCAATTATCAGATTAGCCCCTATAACACACACACAAAAGACGAGGAAGATGAGTTCATATGCTGTGCAGTGTCCTCCTCCTAACGGTACCAACTCAGCCAAGGTTATTACAGGGAAGAGAAGATTGGTGACATCACCTTCAAACGGCAATACGCTAGAGAGCAGCAAACCAACGATTTATTATGACGTGGACAAATGCGCAGAAGCTTTCATTCAAAACTTTCGTCGACGTCTTCAGTGTGATAACATCCTCTCCCTATAGGAGGAGGTCTTTGATATAGCATGATGTACTTGCAAAGGATCCCATGTGTGATTCCATCACACTATCTATATTTGACCTAGATTCGCATGCTTGTGCGCTTTTAACTATACTGTAGTCTATAAGTAACATCTCTTAATATCATAATGTTACCACAAGTTTTAGACCAAACAGTCAAAAGTGTCCTTAAGATTCAAAGTCATGTCCTGTAAACAACAAGTCTCTAGAGTTTCAAAACAAATCTAAGGTTACACCATATTAAATTTTGTTTGCTTTCTCATTTATGGGATCAAAAAATTTGACATAATAGTATGCGTTTATATTCTGGCAATCAAAAGAATATTGTCGATCCAACGGTACACATAGATTGTGGATCATCTTCTAAATTAACAACGTAAAGCTTCTCTTACCTCGTCAGTTCTTCTCTTGTTTTAAAGATTCCTACTTTTTCCAGGGCCTCATTCGTTGTTCGAGTCCAGTGTGCAATTGTGCATCACCAAACAAATTTCCTATCTCTGTCTTTCTCCAGCACATGTGCGAAAGAATGGTGCGTATACCAAATTGCTCCTGGCAGCTGAAATCAAAACGAGGACATAAGATCTTTGAAAAAAAACTACATTTCTACAAGCAAGACTTTGATATTCATGACTTACTGAGTAATCATTGGAGCATCTTGAGCTTTATTAACATTGGAAGAACAAATAGTTGAAATCTGTTCAATAAGATGCTAGCGTGCCTCCTAATATAGGACCACAACCACTTTCCAGTTCCACCACAAGTATACAAAGAGAAGCTCGGAGAGTCTGGAGAAAGAAAGAGAACCCTTTTGTTCCCCCCATAGTCGTGTAAACGCAACAAACTTCATGTAAACACCATTACAAAACAGACTCCAGAGAGAGCAACTGTTTTGAGCTGTAAGGAGGAACTCTCTCCCGAACCAACCCAACAATCAACTTAGCCTGATCAAGCTGTCCCTTTTTCACAAGCCCGTCCACCAACACACCAACCGTATCCAAGTTCGGGTACCACTTCTTTCTCATACAATCCTTACACATCGTATAACCCAGATCAAACTTCCCGGCCTTACACAAATAATGGATCATCGTCTGGTAGATCTTCACATTCGGTTTGTAGCCTCTACCATGCATCGCTGTATAAACTCTCTCCGCCATTTCAGGGAACCCGGCTACGAAAAAGCCTTTGATCACCATGTTATACGTCACGCCGTCCGGCTCCATCTGGAGTCTCGGCATCAGAAGCAACAGACTATTAGCATCCCAGGCCCGTCCCCTGTTCACTAAAAACTGAATCCTAACATTAAAGGTGGTGAGATTAGGCCTACACCCCTCGAGGACCATACGGTTCCACAGTCCATTTCCAACCACATACCTGTCCTGTTTGTAGAACGCCGACATAAGCGTAGTATACGTAACCACGTCTGGTCTCAAACCACACTTCTCCATCTCCTTCATCGCCAGAGACGCCTTGTCAAGAAACCCCATCTCACAGAGAGATTTAATGGCAATGTTGAAAGAAACCGCGTCCATTACGACCCCGTACTTTGACGGGACATCAAGAATGAAGTCCTGGACGGTGCGGAGATCAGGTTTCAGAGTCAAGACTTTAAGCGCGGCGTTGAAGGATTTAACGGTCCTCTTGCAGCCGTACGAATCCATGTCGTAGAATGTACCCAGAGCCTGCTTGGTCATCCCAGCCTTTCCGTATAGCATTATGATCCTGACGATGAAGCCCTCGCGGCGACCTTGTGGAAGCGTCTTCTGATGCTCGAGAAGTTCCTCGATGAAATCGAACCGATGGGCTCCGGCTAGTCTGGAAACGGTGTCTTGGAAAGCGAAACGATTTTCGATGAGCAAGTGGTTGGTGGCGTTGGATTTGAAGAGGTTGAATAGCTTCTCGGGGTCTCGCTCAGATTTGAGCTTGACAAGGGCAGGAGGCTCCTTTTGGTTGGATTGGTGAAAGGTGGATGCAACAGCAGTGGCTATAGAGGAACAAGAACGGAAGAATCTGCGAATGGGTGGCAGAGATAGCATGATCCCTCGAGCCTAAACATGCCAGTTTACTAAAACCTCGTCTTTATGCAATTTGTAAGATCTACAAAAATCTATTAAACCAGATTCACAAATAAAGAGATTCAAACAGAAGAGAAGATTTGATCAAAACCCTTTGACCCTAATGCGATTCAACAGCAGCATTCATCTCGGAGAAGCCCTCGCGCCGACAGCTAATATAATAAACCAATACAACCGAAGTTAAACTCAGCTGGCTATGATCCTAATCCGGAGACCGGACAAAAGGAGATAAATTTCGATCTGGGGATCCCTGAGACGGGGGATTAGCAGGAGGCTGAGACGACGGAACTGCTTCGAGAGAGAAACGGAGGTTTAAGGTTTTTGGGTTTTTGAGAAAGGAACAAACAAATTTCAGTGACTATTGGGCCCAAATGCTATTTGATTCTTAA
This sequence comes from Brassica carinata, assembly GCA_016771965.1. Lineage (NCBI taxonomy): Eukaryota > Viridiplantae > Streptophyta > Magnoliopsida > Brassicales > Brassicaceae > Brassica > Brassica carinata. The sequence goes on from CM028688.1 coordinate 7,088,675, forward strand.
ATAGGCCTTTTAACTTATAATTCTCGTGTTGTTTCAATTTGTATTGGGCCATGAAAGTCACACATGTTTCGTTTAGTCATCGGGCAACTGCCGATAGGAGTGTTCTCTAGAGTCACAATATAACTTTTTATCACATTGTAGGTCACTGACATTGTTCTACTAAGGGCAACATTATTGATGGGATGAAGAGAAAGTCTCTTGTTTTTTTTTTTTTTTTGTTCATTGGAGAGTAAGGGACACTCTTTTTTTTTTGGTCCTTGTATTTTGTGGGCTCTTCTCTCCTAAGGGATGCCTTAAGGCATTTCCAATAATGTTGCTCTAAACATGTCCATCAAGGGTTCATACCCAAAATCCTCACGGAATTCAAAAAAAAAATATTATTATGATATTTGTGGGCTCCAGTGTTTTGATGATACTGTCTCTCATAAGTTCGCTGGTAAGAGACGGGTTCAATCGCTTAAGGTTTACATGTGGCGATCAAGTTACGATTATTTAAAAATAAATAAATAAATAAATAAATAAAAATTAAAAAAAAAAAAGCTAATCTAAGATTCAGCGCCGGGTTTACTAATGGGGATGCTGTAAGGTAGTTTTCTTACGTTAACGACCTCGTTCTCCCTTCATAAGACTTTCTGTCTCGTTCTTTTCTTTTTCTTTTGTCATGATTTTGAATTTTGAATTATTTGGGAATGATAGACTCGAGGTAAAACTAAGCTGAGTTGAATTTGAACTATTTACAACTTGCTTTATTTTCCAAATAAAATATTGTATTATTACTTAGGATTTTTAGTAATTTAAACTTTGAACTAAAGATCAATCGTAAAACAAACCCTCAACTAAAACTCCTGTGAAATAAACCCTCATCTTTATGTCCGTTAATATTTTCGCCCCTCCGTAACCTTTATCGTCAACTTTCGACGGAGAAACGTTAACTGATGACGATAAAGGTTACAGAGGGGTGAAAATATTAACGGACATAAAGATGAGGGTTTATTTCACAAAATTTTTAGTTGAGGGTTTGTTTTATGATTGATCTTTAGTTCAGGGTTTAAATTACTAAAAATCCTTATATAAATTGATAATATACATTGAAATACATATGATATTAGAGAAACAATTATAAAAACTGTTTTAATATATTTATATTAGTAGTGAATACAATAATGATCAGACCTTGATCTTTGTCTTTGATCAGTCCAGCCACAAGCCTACCTTGGAGAGGATAACCATCAGCTCATCCAACGGTTTAAATTTTGGGTAAGCTCCATCTTCTTGCCTCGCGGTATCTGATCATAACAGTTGATGTTCAGTTTAGGTCTTGGTCGGATCAGTTGTATAAGTTGGGATACAGCTCAGTTCTTGTTTAATTTCAGTTTGAATCAACCTCTTAAGAACCACCAGCTATGATGTTTTGATCTGGCTTAGAGTAAACCGATTTGAACTCAGTCTGATCTTGTCCTGAACTGTGATAGACTGACTAGAACCGAGCTGAACTTGTATAGTCTGGGTAGAACCAAGCTTGAACTGATCTGATCTAAGGTGTTAAAGCATAAACCGAACTGATTTTGTGATCATACCACTCTGTTTCAGATCAGAGGTGGAGTAAAGCTTGAAGTATCCAATCCTGTCCATTCAGTCTCTTGGTAAGCCATAATCAAGTGAGTCGGATGAGTTGTTGAGTTAACCATAGTAACTGACCAGAACCTTGTCCATTCTCAGGTCCATTCAGCTTTGTTCAAGTGGAACTCAATTCTTGTCCAAGCCAGTTTCATGACTGTTCTTTAGGTGAGTCTAGACAGATGTTGAGATAAATCATGATTGAGTCCTTGATTAAGTTAGTAAAGTCTCTGAAATATTTAAGAATGGTATTGTGTTTACTCATTGTAAACATTTACACTTAAAGAATAATCGAAAATGTTAATCGAGGTTAATCTAATCTTAGTACTTGTTCCCAAGTCCATGCCATTCCGAGAACCTCGGGTCGACCATCGGAGAATATCGACCATGTCATTTCGGTTATCAACGATCGGGTGTCACAGTCGGGTCCCTATCCAGAGAAGGAGTAGTAGTTCCGTGAGGTAGTATGAAGAGTGGCCTCCTCATCCGATCTAGGGTGAGGTAGTCGCCAACCAGTGGGAGTACATGCCTGCGATTGGCGCGTCAATTCTGAGCCTACGGGTGCGATCACGCCCAAAGACGCGTATTAAGGGGTCCAGTGGGGTCCAACTTTCGAACCAAAAACTTGTGTTTTAGCCATTGCTAAGGTTGCTAAACAAGAAACCCTATGCAATATCCCTTAATTTGAATAAGTGCCGGCAATTCCAAGACTGGCTTTGAGCTTCCTGCTAAATCCATAAGTGATAAGAAGAATGGTAGTTATACAACATGTGCCATGCGACCCAAAGTGAGTCATTGCCCGAGAATAGCAACCAGATTAGTCACCGGAGGAGAGTGATGTTCCATCACTTAATTTGATGATTCCACTACGATGCACTTAAATTTAGTTGTAATTCATTTTACCAACTGCTATGAAACTTTTTTTCTTTAAGAGAACACTGAGGTTTTTAAAAATAAATTTAATCTATTAAATAGTTAAGAAGTGGATTTTTTTATGAATGCAGCAGAAACTATTTTAAATCATCTTAAACTTACTGATACAGTCTCCTATTTTCAAATTTTTCAAAACGTGAATTTGTTTTTGCATATCCTAAATAAATCGATCCAATTGGTAACATAACAAGATCAATTTAGACTTCTCATCTTGGCAACAATTATTATTTAGACATGGCTTTTAAGGCCTAGGAGTATTTGCAAACATTTTTATTAGTGTATTCTTTCTTTCGTCAAAATCTCACTTCTCCTATCCACGTTTGAGAGAAACATTATTGGTTAAAACCTCTTACAGGTTTGTCAAATTCTTTTATATTAATATTTTAATAAATATTTGAAAAATTCATTTGGATAGCTTTTTTTAATTTAGTTTAACAAAATAGCCTATCAAGGAGAAAAATGACCAAAAGAGATTTTATTAAAAGGTAAAATATGCATTTATACCACTTGGGTTAACTAATCTTGACTTAGGATTTAGAGTTAAGAGGTGAGTTTTGGAGATGAGTTTCAAATTTCAAAAAATAAAAAAAATTAAAACTAAAATTTCAAAACAAAAAGAGCTATTTTGGTCATTTTACTTTTTGAAGGCTACTTTTGTGATAAAAACTTAAAAATGACTATTTGAAATAATTGTCCTAAATATTTTGTTTTACAATTATTTTAAAACAGAAAAGAAAAGATGAACAAATAAGAAAAAGACATTGGGAAGAAATATATTTAGAATGGTTCTTTATTGGGAGGTTTTAAGAGTGGAGTTTTAAGTAATATAAGCAATCTCTTAACTTTAACTAAGAAAAACTAAGAACCGACTCTTAAATAAAAGTTTTAATAGGCGATTCATAGTTTTTCTTAGTTAAAGTTAAGCAGCTTCTATATTATTTAAACTCCACCAGAATCCCGATAACCATGTGCTGATAACTTCTTTTAGAACTTCTCTCTCTCATCAATGTTTTCCTTTTTCTAACATTTTAAAGTTTAGATATCGCCCTGTATTCCACTAATGGAGGTTTTCTGAGATTGAAATATCTCTGGCGCTCTAAATATTATAAAATTGAATGAATTTAAAATATTAAGCAAACATTATGTATTTGTTTTACTTTTATTCTATATACAAAAGTCCATTAAAATCCAAGGAAAATGAATTAATGTAAACCTAATAATATTAATTAAACTCACTCATTCACTATATATATAAATATATATTCTAAAATGTTTCAAATGAATGCAAAAGCAGTCAAACCTCATCTTGTAAAGCTAAAGTGTAGCGTTGACTACTTAACTCCCTTAAGTTGCACGAACTTCCCAAATTAATGGAGAACCTACTAATTTTAAGATAAACACATACATAAATAAGACCACACTTAATGTAGAATGGTGGCTCGAGCCGCCCTCTAACATATCTATAACTTAAGTTAGGAAAAGCTATCCTTTAGTTACCTTTTGTCTTTTCTATGATTGGTTGGTGTGTCGGATGGAAAGGTAGGAGCGGTAGTGCAGTGATTTAGCCACTGAAAATGGCATTAAAGGCACCGTACTTATGTAATCCACCACTGAAAGACGAACGAGCTGAGGGAAGTTTTACCATAGCATTGAGAGACTGAGATGATTTGTTAGAGAAGAAAGAATGAACTGATGGAGATTGATCCACTTGGTTTGTTGTCTGAGCTAATGTAGATTCATCACAGAATGAGGATCGGATACCTGAAGTTTGGATTCCGATCTTAGGTTGTTCCTTTGTACGAATTGACTAATGCAAAACCCAAACCAAACACTAATCTCAAAAACAAGTTCTTTTGTGAGAGAGCAAGCAGAAAAACAAGAATAGCTACGAGCTAAATTTACCAAAGGAGTGCGAGGTCTCATTGACAAAGAAAAGTGAGTTTGTATTTAATAGTAGAGTCGGTCTTTAAATTTATGAATCTTGAAATAATTACTAAATAATCAATACTTACAGGATTTGCTCAAAAAATATTATTAGTAATTTAAACCCTCAACTAAAGATCAATCGCAAAACAAACCTTCAACTAAAAATCATGTGAAATAAACCCTCATCTTTATGTCCGTTAATATTTTCGCCCCTCCGTAACCTTTATCGTCAACAGTTAACGTTTCTCCGAGAAGTGGCGACAAAGGTTATGGAGGGGCTAAAACATTAACGGACATAAAGATGAGGGTTTATTTTACATAATTTTTAGTTGAGGGTTTGTTTTACGATTAATCTTTAGTTGGGGGTTTAAATTACTAATAATCCTATTACTTACGTTTTTTCAAGTTTATCTAAGTGACAAAGGATAAAAGAGGAAGGCGACAGTTTGTTTTCAACCACAGTTTATTTACGTGTCTCGTTTAGTCATCAGGCAACTGCCTAGAGTAAGTTAATCACATGTCCTTTTCTTACTCGGTTCATCATCACCACCACTACATTTCAAGGCAGACATCTATAGTCCACGGTTTTTTACAGTCAACGACTATCTCAGATTCTTTCTTTCTTTCTTTTTTTTTACTCTCAACTGATAATAGTATATTTCTGTGTTGTTCTTGTTTTACGCTTTATCCAGAAAGTAAACTTATCATTTCATTGGACAGCCTGAAATTTCAATACTGTTCTAACTCTATGAATGTTGCGTTATTTGATGCTACTGTATCTTCTTTTTGCGTTGCCCATTTTCTCTTTTTATCGTCCTCCACAGCCAGTTTCTTTTTATGGTAGTTTTTACGTTTTTTAAAACTAAAGTAGTGCTTTTATGTGTTCTATAAAATGGGTGTAGCAAATAATATGTAACTAAAGCGATTGTAACTTGAATTTATGAAAGAGTAGTAACAAAGCTTTAGAATTTTTTTTGTTTAAAAAGCATTAGAAAATAAAAGAAAAGCTTGGCTAGCTAACGACTCGGTACATCACACACTAATTTTATGTCATTAATTTGATCATCAGAATTTTATGATAGAACGTAACTATAAAATCTACATTGGATATCTGACTCCTGCAGCTAATAGCCTCTGCTGCTCCAGCTGCAACCATATTCAGATTAAACCCCACAAAATTAGTGTAACATCAATAATCACCAAGATGGTATATGTTTGCTTCAAGTTTATTTTATACATATATTTATATATACGGTTAGAGGTTGGTCGACCAAGTTATATAGACTGTTGTGTGTGTAAGTCATCAAGTACCTGGAAGAGTTCATGCATCATATTCTTGAGATAATGATACTCATGCTCTACTATCTCCAGTCCTCTCAAGCACCTGAAGTTTCATGATATTTTTTAAAAAGAAGTCAATACTTTTTTTTTGCTATGAATAAAGAAGTCAATATATAGATATCCATTTTTGTAAGTAATATGAACGCCATATACGAGTAATGTGTACCCTGGGCGGTTGTTAAGCTCGGAAGCAGAGCGAAATGCAACACAAACGTTACGAACCCTGCGAGCACCAATGCTGGAACTGCTTCCTACCAACTGATTCAGATGCAATCCTATCTTCTTGTAGTCCGAGAATTCTCTATCCATCCTGTGTTCATTCATTTGTTTATTCATCTACATATTCTTGGACCTAATAGTTATGGACACGCAATATTTTCCATCAAAGGAAAAAAAAAGATATACAGATCATGAAACTAACAGCAATAATCTAAGGCTGCGGAGTAGCTTCTCGGATTCGTCAAAATAGATATTAATAACATCGTACACAAAGGTTGGTGAAGTTTCATCTTGAAGCTGCTGCAGCTGCAAGAACTGCTCGTCCAGCACTCCCTATATAACATTGAGTAACCCCTTTTAGTTAGAACATAAAATGTGAATGGAGATATTGTTTTATATCTATAGTAAGTTAAACCTGGTGGAAAAGGGAGGTTAGAAGGCGGTTGATGTCGGCCTGAAGCCGGTCCACACCGAACCCCAACATCCACAACGGCACACCCGTCTTGTCCGGTTTTCCGGTACAGATATTGATTCTCTTTAATACCGGGAAGGGCTTACTTCAACTCCTTCCTAGAGGGCTTAAATTTTGATAAGACTTTGCGTTTCCTGAGGTGTATATTTATACCTGTGCTGAAGTGAGGTGGCCCACTTCTATTCAAACTTGTAAGAGTCAGTCAGCCAGGTTACCTTTCTCCCACTTTTAGCGTGATCAACATTTCCATTTAAAAAATAAAATATTAAATTAATATTGAGTGTAAATATAAATTACACGCGTGTGTGAAAAAAAGTTAGTGGAAGAAAGGGGTAAGTTTCGAGGAGGGTGTGGGGAATAAACGGGACCGTCCCAGAGAATTTTGTACATGTAGTTGAGTCACCGGTTACAGCCGCCTGCCAGTTAGCCCGCGTGACACTGCCAATTGCGGCGTTCTTCCTCCCGACAACCACCTGTAACCGGTCAGACCAGGTTACACCTCCCGCAGCCTCCAAGTTATATATCTGCCTTAAATCGACTACCTTTTTTCCTTTGTTAAACCTTCGATCAAGAACTTGTATATATGGCCTTTATTTACTTTTTACCATATCTTCTTACATAAATTAATCAGTCTAAAATGTTTCTTTATCTATGACTGTTAAATTCTTAAACACAAAAATTAAATAATCTTTAATCCAAATTTAATGTGAAAATATAAAATTTAATTAATTTTTGAAGTTTACAATTTACCATAGTTAACAAACTAAAAATACCTTAAAACATAGAAAAGTATCATTTAAAAAATAATTTTAAACTTTATTTTTAGAAATACTAGGATTATATGATATAGGAAAAAAATATAAGAGCATGTTGTTAAAAATTTGCTTTGGGCATATAAATATGTTGGACCAGATGAATACAAATCTAACATTTATAAGTTATCCTGTTATAATTATATAACTGATATGTAATATGAGAATTTTAAGATCTGATTATAGCATGATAATCCACTCTTGCACTGGAAAAATATTATACTAATTTTTAAAATGAGGGCATGCATTAGTTTCTGATGACAATGTAAAAGAAAAGCCCACACTTTGTTGCTCCATCGTATGACGAGCGGCTTTCCCACTAACTTTGCAGTGAGTGTTCGCTATTCTCCATGCTTCAAATTCAATCCATCCTTTTTCTAATCCTAAAAAGGCTTCTCTCTTTCTCGATCAAATAAATATAAATTGTATTTTTTTTAGAAACTGCATAAGAGGACAAGAAACACAAACACAACACAGAAACATGCGTGAATTGTTTCCCCCAAAGAAGGTAAATGTAGCAGTAGTTAAACACCAACAATTAGAAGTCCCTTTACTATGTCGGTATGACAGAAAAATGTCTGTAACATACAAATAGCAATCAACAAATGTCATATGTATAGATGGTTTGGTCAATATTCTATAGTTTAGACATGAAAGAATGACATAATAATTGAATCTCTCATATATGTTTTGTTGGCCAAAATATGCTACGTTATTCCATATATAGTGTACTCAACCAGAGTAAGGTGATTTTTCTCATAATTTAGGGAATTGCATGATTGCATCGATATACATATATAACACATGACATATGAATATCAATATATATATATATATGGCACGTATAAATATGGCTCCAATCATCCTTCTTAATGAGTCGTCTCCGTCGCACCAAAAAGTATATAATTATAAAAGAGTGGAGATAACTAACGAAGAATGATATTAGAACACAAAAAGCGTGCTCATAAGTAATTATTGTGACCTAGTGTATAACCAACCAATAGATGAAAAAATATACTATTATCTTATACAACAGTGTAACTGGAGTCGCATTATCGAGAAAATGCAAGTAGAAATACTGAAAAGAAGCAAAGGGCGTGCTTGGAAACGGAACAAACAAATATAAATATATACACTTTTTCCATGCTATCAGAGTGAGTAATAAGAGTGGAGCGATAATGAGTGGAGGCTTTTTAAGTTTATACTACCGATTAAAACTAGTGATTAAACTATGATTAGATTTTTTAACCGATTACAGAAATATATACCAAAGTAATTGTCTTATTCGAATGTCATACTTGTTTGCGCCGCCCGTGCTACTGATAAGTTACTCTACCCTTTCAATATTTCATAATAATTCTTAACATGCTTGTTTTGATCCTTTTTATCCTACAAAAAATCGAAATGATGGAAAATCCCCTCTACGGATAGCGTGTATGCCAAGCAACAAGACTCGGGCATTCCTCTCTTTGATTCCGAACAAATATCATTTTTCCTTATGGGTTAAATAAATGTCAACACTCAATATAGTATACAAAACGAAAATGAAAGTGTGAATGTGGCTCTTCCAAAAAAAGGTTCTGGTAGAATGTGGACTGTGGAGTTACATGGAGAGATGAGGAAATTAAGAGTTACATTTAGCGCGGATGATGACACATGACCATTTATTCTTCAGGCTTTGAATATACTAAAAGGATGTATGGGAGAATATAGCGTCTTGGATCTGGCAAAATCCACCTCCTAGACAGTGACATCTTGCTCTTACTACAGCCATCGGCAAGCTCTTCCAGTTACCATCCGATCAGCCATTGAACCATCTACTTTCTCTCCTTCGGCCGGCCTTAAGTGCAATGTGACTCCTCAAATTGGATTCTGGTTATACTAGAGCACCCTCATGCCACACCATGGATGGAGTTGCTCTTAATGTCACTTAAAATTTAGCATTGTTTGTACCTTCTTTCCTTGTTCCTATGGGTTCTTCTATTATTCTTTAGGTTTGCAATAAATTGTATCTTACCACATGTAAAACTTAGAAATAGTGGAAGTCTTGACATTTAAACATCCAAAAAAGATTGAATGATGATCTTAACCCAATAAACGTTTTCTTTTAAGTTTACCCATAATTGTTTGTGACAAGAAAATTTGGTTCGTGAGAAAGAATAGCGTCGCGGCCCAATAGTAAAGTAATGAAATGAGCTAAGAAGAGTTCGGGTAAAAGCCACCCGTTTATGAAACGGGTTGAATCCCGAACCCAATCTAAAGGCAAATATCTCGTGAAACCATTAAATGCAGGAATCAAGAATCATAAATTTCATTCCTCGAGTTATCCCGTGAAAGCCATAATGACATTTAGTGAACTTTTTTTTGGACCCACAAAACTTCAAAAATAAAACAAAAATAAATATAGATATATACAACACGCACACACAGTTTGAATCAAGAACCAAACAACAACAACAACAAAAAAATGGCACAGTACGTCCTCTACTGCCAAATGCTCCTTGTGTTCTCTATGATATCTCCACTGGCCAGTTCTTTCACCGTGATCCCCTCCGATACGGTGGCTCCGTCTGCACTGATCGACGGCCCACAAACAGGATTCACGATGACCAACGACGGCGCACACACAGAGCCCGACGAGCAAGATGCCGTCTACGACATAATGCGTGCCACCGGCAACGACTGGGCCGCCGCGATTCCGGATGTGTGTCGAGGCAGATGGCACGGGATCGAGTGTATGCCTGATCAGGATAACGTCTACCACGTCGTCTCTCTTTCGTTCGGAGCGCTCTCGGAGGACACGGCGTTTCCGACTTGTGACCCGGAACGCTCTTACGTCTCTGAGTCCCTCACCAGGCTTAAACACCTCAGAGCTTTGTTCTTCTATCGCTGTTTGGGCCGGGCCCCACAGAGAATACCTTCGTTTCTGGGCCGCTTGGGCTCGAGTTTGCAGACCCTCGTTTTGAGGGAGAACGGCCTTCTCGGTCCCATCCCGGACGAATTGGGCAATCTCACTAGTCTGAAAGTACTTGATCTGCATAAAAACAACCTCAACGGTTCGATTCCCTTGTCGTTTAACCGGTTATCCGGTTTGAGATCGCTTGATCTAAGCGTGAACCGATTGACTGGTTCGATTCCCGGTTTGCTTCTTCCGGATCTAAACGTTCTGGATTTGAACCATAATTTATTAACCGGACCGGTCCCATCTACATTCTCGACCTGTCGTTCGTTGATCAAAATTGATCTCAGCCATAACCGAGTCACTGGGCCAATCCCCGACTCCATTAACCGGCTCAACCAACTAGTGCTTTTGGATTTGAGCTATAACCGGTTAACAGGTCCGTTCCCGTCTTCTCTCCAAGGGCTAAACTCACTTCAAGCTTTGGTGCTCAAAGGGAATACTAAATTCTCGGCAGCTATTCAAGAAAACACGTTCAAAGGGCTCAAGAACTTGATGATTCTGGTCCTCTCGAATATGAGTCTCCATGGCTCAATACCGGGATCCTTGACTCGGTTAGCCAGTCTCCGGGTCCTTCATCTGGAGGGCAACAACTTGACCGGGTCGATTCCCATGGAGTTTCGGGGCGTGAAGGATCTAAGCGAGCTGAGGCTAAACGATAACCGTCTGACGGGGCCAGTACCGTTCGAGAGAGACACGGTGTGGAGGATGAGGAGAAAGCTGAGGCTGTATAATAATGCCGGTTTGTGCGTTAACAGTGAGAGTAACTTGGATGATGATGTCTTCGGTTCAACATCCGGTTCAAGTGTCAGGCTGTGTGAGGGAGAAACGAAGAGACCTGGTCCTTCCGGTACGGTCCAGCATCTATCTGGAGCAGGTGGTGGCAATGTCATGGCGGACGGAGCTGCGTACGTGTCAAGCGGTTCCAAGTCATTGGGCTTCTTTGGTTTATATGCATTTCTTGTTGTGTTCAATTTCGGCTACATACTACTTTCTTGTTAGTGAAGGTATTTAAAATAAACCTGCTGTAAATATAATCCTATTCCAAGTAACAAGTTTAATCTAATAAACAAGTCCCCATTTGTTACAAGAAAGATTTCGAATAGCATTTTAGTTTTTGAAAGACATAAAAATAAGTTTCTTTACATTCCATGAAAATTGCATACACATAAAAGATTAGTCTACCGGCAAAAGATGACTCATATATGTAGGGACATTACAATCTTACCAGACACAATAAACGCACGATGCAGTAAAATAAGACTGAGGAAGTTACAAAACTTTGTAAAACATAAAGTCAAGCAAAGGTGTCCTCGCGATGTCCCTTAGCCTCCTCCAGTAAATGAGTGGGTCGATGTTCCTCGTGATAGTACTCCTTTGGGGATCCAAGTTTGACGCTGTATTTCATGCCCACCGGTTACATTTTTTAATTATTTGTTGGAATGTTTTTTTTTTCCTATTGGTTACACTCAGTAAAGTAAATCTCCAAGGCATAGCCACTCAGGTTTTTTACAGGTCATGTTTCTCGTGTATAAGAAATTGGCATGACTGATAGATATCTGTACGTGGGTCCTAATATTGGACGTGTTATAGTCTCTTTGTCATGTATGTTCTGTAGCATCAAAAGGTGAAGAGTGCTGTGCATTACAGTAACGTGCACTATCTGTCAAAACAGTAAAAACGTAAAGAAGTGGGATCTCTCTTTGGCTCCTATGGTGATTAGAGTTGATGTCACTGTTAGAAGAGAGCACATAGTCACGTGGTCAAGTCCCTCTCTTTCAACTCTTTATGTCATTTTTTTGTTTTGTTTCTCCCCTCGAATCAGAAAAGAAGAAGAAGAAGATGTGGATGAAATAGGCAGAGGAGATCTTGGTAGTGATTGTCCTCCAAAGATTTGGTGTCCTTCTCTGTCTCTTTTGAAATTAACCGCACGAAAGATATTTGTGAGGTACTCACTTCTCTGTCTTTCGTTTTCAGACTTCACCATCTGTTACAACTGCTTTTGGATATTTTTACTCTATCTTTAGCTGTTTTGCAACGAAGTAAAACTGATTTACATTTCAACTACTCTAAATATTTCAAAGATCCTCAAAAAAAAAAAAAATCCCCTAACCAATTAGATCTCTCACTACTCCTACAAGGATCTAACCTCTACGAGTGGATCTGACTTGGCCACATACATATTTACCTGTTGTACCAATTTTTATTGAAGTAGGATTTGAAGGACCATAGTGAGTGAGTGCCGTGTCATTTTATAAAGATAAGACAAGAGTGTCAATAGTAGATGAAATCGTGAAAGCATATTTGGTTCAGAACTGACCACTGGAGACATAATAATCTCATCTGACTGATTTTGATTTTGGTTCTTCTTCATCTGTTCTTAGGTATATTTCTTTGATACCATGTTAAATATACAACAGGGAAATTTTGTAAAAGTAATCCTATTATGGACCATACTCTCATATGTGTGTCTTTCATAGGCTTTATTATTATATTAAATTTCCTTAAAGGCTAACAAATTAATATTTTCCTGTTTTGGTTATCATTTGTCAAAAAATACAATGATAATAATTACCTATAGGTCCTCTTTACGATAGGATTATTTAGAATTAATTAGGGAGTGGTGGGAACAAACCAGTGGTTGTTGTTATTGGTTATGTAATCTCTTATCTCTTTGATATGGTAAGAACTGAGAAGTATAAGTCAAAAAAAAAAAACTGAGAAGTATGTTTATGTAGTAGTGCTGACTGCTGAGCGTAAAATGACGACAAACGGAATATGTACCCGAAATCTAAATCCAACCAATCAACTTCTTATGATGATGTAGATATTATACAATTAACTGAATCAATTTGATTTAGATCGAGTCAAATATATGAGAACATGATTGTAATAAAATTTGGTATTATTCCTCATACACTATAGTAATGTATGATTAGCAAAAGGAAAAAAAGAAAAGAGAAGTGGGAATAGAAGAAAAGGATGATATGCAAACAGGGAGTGAGCAGTCGTAGGCGTGCGGTTCAACAGTCCATATAGCCACTCGTACGTTTTGATCTCCTACAATCGAGTGGGTCCTCTTTCCCCCTTTTCTTTTCCTTTTTTTTTTCCGTCAAATAAAATATTGAATAAACGATGAGAACGTTCGAAGCAACAAACGATGAGAACTCATTTTCCCCCTTTTCTTTGTTTGCGGATTGCGGTAGTATATAATGTTAATCCTCTGTTGACAAAAAAAAAATAATAATAATGTTAATCCTTTGTTAAAAATAAACTTTTATTTTATCTATCAAATTTTACAACTGAATCATTTAAAAAAAAACCCTGACGTTCTTATAATTTGATTTCGCAGGGAAAGACATTGAGTAAATCTTTAATCCTACTCTATTTTGGAGTAATCTGTTTTCTTTTATATAACTCACCTATTATTTATTTAAAAATAAAACAGAAAATAAGTTTATAACAATAAGACCATGTATAATGATATTTTTATTCAACACCTTACTTATCACTTTCTAATACTATAAATCATATTCTTTCTCTTCCACATAATATCCAATACACATTCAATAGTTATACTCTATAAATTTTTTTTAAAATTAACACAATATATATTAATATTCATTTTACCAAAGAGTTATATTTTAATGAAAAAATAATTATGAAATTTTTAAAATTATACTAAAATAGTTGATAGTTAGGATTTATTCTTCTAAATTAAGTATAATTTCTTTTTATGGAATACAAAAATTATAAACATTTTTTTAAAAAATTAATTAAAATATAATAAAATTATATGTCCAAATCAAATGAAACAAAAATCTATTTATGGGATACAAAATGATGAATTTTGTTATAAAATAACTAAATTAAAAATTAATTTGTTATAAAATAATTGATATGAAATAGTTAAGGTTTATAAGAAATTTCAGTATTTTGAATCACTAATAATCAAGTGACAAATCACTTTTGTAGGTTCCATTTTTTCAACATGTTAAAAACTTTCAACAACAAATAATTGATCCACCTAAGTATTTCTGTTTTTTCAACACCTTTCACTGAAAAACATTCAACTGTTGAAAAATTTATTCAACAAGACAATGGTCTGGTGAAATAATAATAATTATCATTTCATTTGTTATTCATCACTCTATTTTACTCTATACAGTAGAGTTAGAGTAAATTTGAACTTTGTTTTTAAAAAATCTTATTTTAAAATAAATTAATATATTAAATTGAAAATGCTTGATTCATGCCATCTTTTCCCCACCAGCTTTTTAATTTTGGTCATTAACCAAAGCTAATACTAAATTACTAATCCGTGTGCTTGTGAAGAACAAAACCCCAATTTGTCTTCATATAAGACATCCATAATAATTAACCATAATGAAATCATGAAAGCACAACTAGAAACACCGTCACCTTGAGTTACATATTGAATATGATTAGGGCTGGGTATTTTATCCGTTAAATTTGATTCGATTCGTTATTCGTTTCGATTCGATTCGAAAAAATCCGGTTATCCGTAAGTCTTCGAAGCAATGCAAATATTAAAAATCAATATCCGTTAAAACAAAACAAATCACAAATACTAAATTAGGGGCGGATATCCATTCCGCTCCGATTTTTATATAAATAAGTATATATTTATAGTTAAATAGAGTTTTAAATGTGTGATCTCATATAATTTTATTTATAAATTACTTATAAAAATATTATATTAAGAAAATAATTATAAGATCTTTATAAAAAACTATGATTCTTCTAAAAACATTTAATATATAATAAAATTTTATTAATTTTTAAGAATTTATAAATAAAAGGTTTCATTAATTTTTACTTTATCTTTTATATTGTGTAAAAAATATTTCTTAAAACAAATTTGTATAATATTTTTTAGATTTACTTGTATTAAACAAAGTAGAAAAGATATCTGTAAATATTCGTGAATATTCGTGAATATTTGCAATTATCCATAAATTTTTCGGATATCCGGAAAACCAAATATCCGTATTTTACTGAAGTAAATCAAATCAGAAAATTAAATATCCGTGAAATACGAAACAAATCACGAATACTAAAAATATAGTAATATTAGATCCGTGCCCACCCCTGGATATGATCATCTTTTAAGAGAGATTTAATTGATTTCTATTATCTTTTAGAAGATACAAAAAAATAGAAATAGTAACTTGGGATGGAAACGTACGATGAGTGGGTGATAAATAAATAAATGCTATAAAGACACTCAACACCTTTCTCTCTTCATCTTATTCGACACGCACGAGTCAGTGAAAGAGAGAGAGAGAGATGTTTGCGGTGGAGAACGGGCTGCTGGGAGACCCAAGACTACAGGCCATCTCCGACGCCATTCGAGTCATCCCTCACTTCCCCAAGACTGGTCCAACTTTCTTCTTCTTATTTTTTTTTTTTGTTTATTTCTGTTCAAGTTCTAATTTCATCAACTCGTATTTTTTTGTTCGTTTACAAAATATTAACAAACGTGTTTGTGTTGCAGGAATCATGTTTCAAGACATAACGACGCTGCTGCTGGATCCAGTTGCCTTCAAACATGTCGTTGATATCTTTGTAGATCGTTACAAGCACATGAACATCTCTCTCGTTGCCGGTTCTTTTCACCTTTCCCTCTCTTTTATGTTTCATTTGTCTACTAATTGCTCATTTTTATGTTTCATTGTCTATTTATTACGGCATAATTAATTGAATCCGAAGCGATCATATATCTTCCAATAATATGACAAGATTGAATAAACAATAGACAACTTTTTAGTGGATTAATGATTTTACACTCACATACTAGCTTAGCTAGTGTGGTTGGTTGGTCACTAATTATTATACCTTTAAAAACTTTATATAATCGTCGTTCAAAAAAAAAAAATCGTCGTCACTCACTCGTGTGTCCGCCTCAAAATTGTGTTGTCTTATTGTGAACCTTTAACGAATTCAATAATAAAGACTAAGATATGCTTATATTAATTCAAGTACGTATAAATATAAACCAAGACTAATAAAAATGATATGGGACTTGTGCAGGCGTAGAGGCGAGAGGATTCATATTTGGACCTCCCATCGCATTAGCCATAGGTGCCAAGTTCATCCCTCTACGTAAACCAGGAAAATTACCCGGTACGATTTACTAGTAAAATCTCAGATGACTAAAACGTGTTGTTGGGATAAAAATACATTTGGTTAGATACTCTAATATTGATATAATTGCTTGTGGTGGTGGTGGTGTTAAAAAAAGGGAGAGTGATAAGCGAAGAGTACGAGCTAGAGTATGGAAACGATCGTCTAGAGATGAGTACGGAGGCCGTCAAATCCCACGAAAGAGCTCTTGTCATCGACGATTTAGTTGCCACTGGTGGAACACTCTCCGCTTCCATTAACCTCTTGGGTAATGAATACTACCACTTAAGATAAAGAATTTACATACGACTTTGTGAAAATACACGAGTATTTTTTTTTTGAATGAATATTAAATTTATTCACCAAAAAGTCTTTATACAACTAAGTGCATCCTTCTTATTATAAAAGCAAACTCAAGAATTAACTACTCACCCTTCAAAAATCTATAAGCTAATTACATTCTAGTTTGAAACCAATATTGCATTAGCTTCTCCGTACCTTTAATCCCTATTCTCCTCATCAAAGTGATCTTGTTCCGGATCCCTTTATCTACCATCTTTTTGATCGTCTATTTACCTAACGAGTTATAATTATATGCAACTTAGAACGTGCTGGGGCTGAAGTTGTGGAATGCGCTTGCGTTGTTGGTTTGCCTAAATTCAAGGTATTTGATTACTTCAAAAAACATTTCGTCTTTGAAGCATCGAACCAATGGAGTTTAAGATTTTACTGGCCTTTTAGGCCCTTTAAGTATCACTGAAGATGAATATTTACTTGTTTTATGTGAGATGCAGGGGCATTGTAAGCTAAAGGGAAAGCCACTGTACGTGCTGGTGGAGCCTACCCAGTTAGATGAAATAACCTTCTGAGACTGTTTACCCCGCGGTCCAACTAGATGTATTATCAAGTTATCAAGGGTTATGGCAATAATAGAATCGGGTTGATCAGTTTATATGTAACTAGAGATTGTTTAAACCTTTATTAGTCTCCATGTGTATTGTGGAATGATTCATGCTAGTTACAAGCTACTTTGTATGTACGTTGCTCGCTCTCCATTGTTCAAAGATTGTTTGTTTAATCATTGTTGACTTTGGTTGATCTGGTAATTTCTTTTGGAACACCAAGATTCATTTACAGTCACTACTTGTTCATATTAAACTGATCTCTAATCTGTTGAGAAACTTGACCGAAGGGACAAAAATGGAATTATTGGATAAAATATAATCTGAAGAAAAAGGAGAAGCGTTGGCTGCAGGTTCACGCGCAACGCACAAATGTGAATAAGGAAAGTACGAAAGAGCCCCTGCCGCTTAAGGTGCGTATATAAAACTAGTGTTGGCCTGGCCTGTTGTCAAAGAAAACCCATCAAAAACCTAACCTGATAGAGAGAAAACTTGGACGCTCCCCAATCTCGATCTGAGATTGCCTATAATCATCATCTTCTTCTTCGAATCCCTAAGTTATTGAAATTTAGGGTTCATTCGGATCGAATCATCCGTCAATTTTCCCAGCCATGTCTGCCGTATATTGCGGAAGTAAGAGATCGTACTTCGATGATACTCCTTCTCCTCCCCCGTCTTCGAAGAGGTTCCGATGTTATTCCCCTTCCAATCCTCCAAGCTGGTCCTCCTCTCCTTCCTCATCGCTCGATCAGCTTCGCACTGCCTTTCCTCATCTTGAACTCACCGTATGCCTTTGTTCCTTTTGTCACGACTTATCGAATCTAGCTTTTATCTTTTTTTTTACCAATCCGATTGAATACTCTTTGTTAGACGCTAATTAAGTATGCTAGATTTGAGTTTAGTAGCATGATTCATTGGCTTAATCGGTAGGTTTTCTTGTCTTGGGGGAAAGTTAATTAGATTCGGAAGTTTTTTTTTTTTTTTTTTTTAATCAGGTTCTTGTGGAGGCGTTAGAAGAACATGGGAGTGACTTGAATGCTGCTATGAAAAGCTTATACGCTTTGGTATCTGCTGAGGAGGAAAGAGCTGCCGGTAATAAGGAGAAGGCTGATGCTGCTGGTGCCGCTTTTGCTGCTTTACCAGCCAGTGCTGATGACTGGGTTTCATTGTTAGTCAGGGAAGTGACTCAGTCTACTGGCACAGATGATGCAAAAGTCCGTACTGAAAGAGTCCTGGAGGCTTTAGAGAAGACGTTAAGCGCACGTGCTCACCAAGAAGCTGGCAAAAAATTCCAAGAGGTATAGCCTTCATTTATATTGTGCATACATTGGTTTGTATCAGACGTGCTAGGGACATTGTTTTATTAGGGATCATGGGTAGTTAATTCTACGCATGGAGGAGAGTTTCGGGTTCATTCAGTGTTGCTGAACCATTAGTTATTTCTTATGTATCTTGATTGACTACAAGCTGTTGGCTCTGAACACGATTCAGTATGTTGTACTAAGGAAACCTGTCCTCTATCTTATATAGGGGACATAACGTTATCAAATCAGTATTAGGATTTTATTTTATTTGTGTTATCTTTTTTTTTTTTAAAAGTGAAATTAATATCCTCTTAAAAATTGCAGGAGAGTGTGGCAGTGCAGCAGCAAGTTGAGGCGTTGATCAAGGACAACACAGTGCTGAAACGTGCTGTTGCTATCCAGCATGAGCGGCAGAAGGCGTTAGAAGATGCTAATCAGCAGCTGGAATTTTTGAAGCAACTGGTTCCCCAGTACCAGGAGAAGGTCAGAAATCTTGAGGTAAGCCTTTCAGATACTTTACTTCTGATTTTGATGGTTGCATTTATGTTGGAACATTCACATGACATAGGTTTGTATAATGGTTGCGTAGCCTTATATATTTTGTTGAGCATTCACATGAGGTCAGATGATAATCGTTGAATTTAAGATTTTTTTCGACTAAGTGAGAAACATAGGTTTGATTTTGATGGTTGCATATATGTTGGAACATTCACATGAGGTCAGTCACATGACAAATCTGACATGGTGAATGTTCCCTACTTTTGATGGTAGCTTCAAATAGTGAAATGATAATAGAAAGTTACATATGCAGGTGAATAACTACGCACTGAAATCAGATGATAATCGTGAATTCAAGATTTTTTTTTTTTTTAAACAAGTGAGAAATATACGAGTGTGATACTGAATCTCATCAAATCTGTGACATGGTGAATGTTCCCTAGTTTTGATGGTCTCCAAATAGTGAATGATAATAGAAATTTACAAAATGCAGGTGAATAACTATGCATTGAAATTGCAACTGGAGCAAATGGAACACGGCAACTCTATGATGCCGCAAAGGTTCAATCCGGATGTCTTCTAAAGGTGTCAAAGAGAAACAAGTAGAGACAGTTGGGGGGAGAAGATGCGCAACAAGTAGAGGAGAGATGAGATGATCAAAGTAGAAAACAGAAGAGAAATGCTTTTGCATTGTATTTGCTGTTGTGTAGTCAGAAAAAACATATGTTTCCTTTCCTTTGTCTTTTATTTTATTTTTTATATTTATACTTTGGTGTTGGTTGTGTGATCCTGAGGGAATATCAAGAATTTGTGTGTTGGGTGGGTATACGGCTGGTATAGTTAAACATTGGTTCTGAAAAACTTGCGTCGGTCTCATAAACCTTGTCTTCACCATTCCTTGTAAATCCAATCATTCAGTATATGAATATCATTCCGTGCCAGTCGTGAACCCATTCTTATGAAACATGTTTATGGACCCCATATTCCTTTTTTTTCTTTTACTTTTTAAGACCCTCATCGAATTATGTTTGAGCTGAAATCGTATTTAACACAGATGACTTGTTCGATTTGTATTTATCTTAAATGACTGTGTATCTTTCTTGTTAAATGAAAGAGATGAGATTAGCTTTCTCTTCATCCGCTCCCATGTTGTGGTACTAAATACCATCGGTCTGATCTTAAGCCCATCTGGAAGCGCGGATTGAAAAATGACGGAACAAGAAAGATAATCTTAGTGATCCTACAAGAATCTTTTACAGGAATGAGCTCTGACCCTAATAATTATTTGAATTCAATCAGGTCGTATAAAGACAAAACATATACAACAGTAGCAGGTAACAAATAAAAAAAAGAGTACCTACGAAGACTTCTCTGTCACTCTATTCACACTCTCTTTAAACGCTTCCCAGGCAACTCTGCAGTGCTCTTTCGATCGCATCCCTTGTTCAACAACCTGCATCGCTCTTCTGTGCAAATGCTCGTACCATTGAACAGGATTCATTACGTCCACACAGCCTGACCCAAAATCTGCAACATATAGACGCTTCACGTCCTTCCGCCAACGTTGCAGTATGTACTGAGACGGGATTTCCTCCAAGCCCTTGTGGCTGAGCAGGAGGAGCACGTGTCTGCATTGGTACCCGTTGAAGCTAAAACCACCACACACACAGAAACAACGTACTTGCGCTGCTGATGCTGCTGCACCATTTGTCTCGTAGACGACCTCAAAGTCTCTCACTTTCTCTCCCTCCCGCTCTTTCACCACGTAGGAGGAGACCAAGCCGTTTGACTGGACTTGCGTTACTCCAGAACACGAAGACGTCGCCGACACCTCCTCTTGGAACCTTGTGAATATCTCCTTTGTGAACACCTTTGCCATCTGAGACTCGTACGGGTGCGTCGTTTTGAGCTCCGGGATTGATTTCGAGGACTCTGCATCGCACAAGGCTTCGTTTGTGTACTTTTTATCCAGAAAAGATTCGTACCCTTCGAGGAACTCTCTCAGGGAAGTCTGCTGGTGAACATAGCTGCTGAAGATGAATGGGGCAGCTGCGTTTCCCAGTCGAAAAGTCAGCGCCCCGGCCAAAAACGTGTCCTTGAGGTAAACAGGAGCCCACTGTTCTCGATCCTGAAACAAGCCACGGACGGTCTCGTGGTTCGTCAGCCCAAACCGATTGATCATTTCTTCCCAGGCGACTTCAAACTCCTCGACCTTGAGATAACCGTACACCACTCTGTTCAGCGACATACGGAAAGACTCAGAGTCTTGCAGCCCGACAACGCTCTGAAAGATGCTCTGCAAGACGTGGGTCAAGCTAAGACGGTGATGAGCCCTAGGAAAAACTTCGGAGACTGCAGTCTGCATCGACTTGCAATGCTCTGTGACGAAGGTCCGCGGCGGGCGGCCCAGCATGCAGGTAAGCCACGCTCTGAAGAGCCAGACGTAGGTCTCAGAGCTCTGGTCAGCAACCAAACCGCAGCCGAGCAAGATGGGATCCCCATGGTGGTTAATTCCAACAAACGCCACGAGAGGGAGCTCGTATGCGTTCGATAGACACGTCGTGTCAAAGACAACCACGTCGCCGAAGTGAGAGTAAGCAGCCCTGGCTCGAGACTCGATCCAGAACACATTCCTGAGGCTCCCGTCGTCGCCGAGATCCATGGAGTAAAAAAAGTTTGGGTTGGTAAGCTGAGCTTGGAAGAAGAAGTCTTGCAAGACTCTAAAGCCTCCTCCTCCTCTGAGATCCAAACGCCTCGAAGAAGAGTGCAAGTGATCATGACTGGTCTCCCCATTGGAGTTCGGTGGTGTGTCAATAGCATTGTTCCTATACAACTTGATGGTACGAACTTGGACATCGAGAGGTGGTTCATGTTTTCTCTTGGTACCAGCAACACCACCACCACACGTTTTCTTATGAGACTTAGAGTTATGAGCTCTCTCAGGATCGAAATCGTGGTTGTGGTCGAGTTTGACTTCATCGATTTTCCATCTATCGAGTTCAATCAGCCGGAGGCGAATCATTGCCTGGCAACCGGTTCTCGTCTCTTTTCTCCGAGCGCTGTTTGGTTCCTTAACCGTCTTGAAACCTTCGCAGTTGCAGCACAAGACAGCGCCGCGTTTCTCCTTGCTGTTACGCTTGGTCCATGAGGATTTGACCCTGATTGCGAAACCGAGGTCCCTGGCGTAGGAGTTGTAGTAACCGTAGGCGTCGTCGTAGGAGTCGAATTCCATTCCGGTGACGGGTGGAGGAGCCGATGTCGGACACTTGTCGGATTCGTTGCTTTGGGTTGGGAATTCATCGAGCAGTCCATCGCAATCGTGGAGGTCAGGGGGGTTGTTGTCTCCGACGATTGGAAGGTCATCATCGTCTCCGTCTTGTACTACAACTAGCTGCTCGCTGCTCTGAGAACCCTCTTCGATCTGAAAATCACAAAATTAAATTCAACACAGCTTCATTTCAGATCAAGTTAACCCTAAGTTCGAACAAATCAAAATCTAAGCTTACACAAATAGGGAAAGAAGAGAGAGAGGAGAAGACGTAACCGTGATGCAAAGATTAGAGTTGGGGGAGAGAGATTGGTCGGGCGGAGAGTAGACGTTACTACCATCCATCATCGTTCTTTGCTGCGCAGAGTTGAACCCCCTCGTCCTCTTCGAAAGGGCGTGACTGCGTGGGGTCATTCTAATCAAAATCGAAAGTTTAGGGACGCAAACTACAATTTTTAATTTCCTTTTTTTTTTTTGCTGCGTTGTTCTTTTTCAACATTCCACCTTCATTTCTCCAATTTTACAAAAACAACGAAGAAACAAGTAAGAGACATATCATCTATCAACAAACAAGACACTACATCTTCTCAAGAGACATATCATCTAACAACAAACAACACACTATATCTCCTACTGAAAATTGGTGGATGTAAAGCGATATAATAATAAGTTAATAACGATATATGCAAACAGACAATATATTACATCTTTTTCTTTACTGAGAGGAGCTTAACAAATAATAGTCAATTCCAAAATGAACCCAAACTCAGAATGCGCAAATTGTAAAGCGGGACTTTCGTACACAGGACCTTAAACAAGTACCAGACAACGAACACCAAAACACATCAACATTACAAATCATCTTTAATTAACAAAGAAGCAAATGAACTAAACAATAAAAATTACAGATAAAGAAAGAAGAGAAGCTCAAAGCTCACAAAACAAAACTCTTTTTAAGGCGCAACAACCTCCTGAAAATAAAATACACAAGTCCAACCGAATCAATAACATCTCATTTTTCCATGTCATGTGTGGCTTAGGAAGAACTTTTAAAGTTGCGTACCTAGTAAAATCTGTAACAATAGCAGCCCAAAGTGCTCCCGCAAAGGAGAAGCAACAGAACCTGCAGCAACGGAGGATCTCTTCCTCTCTCTCCCACACACACACACACACACACAACTCCTGTCTCAGCTTATTATAACAAGAGGGGACCTTTCTTTGCCTTCTTTATAATGTGCACTCACTTGCTAAAGCTCATCTCCGAGTATCTAGCATACATGCACGGTTAAGCATCTCGATAATACATTTCTTTTTCACAATACTTGGTATCCAACTACTCCTCTACTTGACACCCTAGACCTAAAATACTCTCTGCACCCTAGTTCAAGATGGTTCCCTGTCAAAGTATAATCAATTTAAAGAGCAGCTATAAAGATATAGCTTCAAAACTCACCTACGAGGCTGCTTGCTTGGGTTGCTGTTTGACCGTTTTGATGTCCCATTGTTTGTAGCATCTACATCAAAAGGAGAAAGCTTCATTTCAGACCTAAACGAGCCTAAAAAATCAATTCTCCTTGCACTTTTTACTGTCTTTCATTTGGTCATAATTCGAAACAACATCTTTTTAATCTCTCATAAAACATCTTGTTTGGTAGGCAAACGCGTTATTACTTAAAATAAACAATGCTTGAGTAACTATATCCAACATATTCATTGCTTTGTACCAGCTACCAATCATATTAGTGTAAATAATCTTTCAATATTATCTACTAAAACTAGAAGGCAGATGCTTCCCCTACCATCTGATTCAACAAACCCACTTACCAGGTCTCTCCACAGGCGCTTCTTCATCAGTAGGGTTATCCGAACTGTTCTTTTGGCTGCCAAAAAAAGAGGTGTTAACTTGTTAATGGGCCAGTGAGTCAAAATTAAATGCTTCACTCGACACTCATAATCAGAGAAGATCGACACTGTTACATGAGTGCCCAGTGAGTCTGGTAGATGAAAGCTGCATGTTTCTGGTGTACATAGTACGCTACAGATCCGAACAGTTAGGAAATGAAATTCTAGCGTGTGATACGGATTTTGCAGTGCGCAAAAAATATGAACGAATCCCAAATCAAAAACTCACGTACAATTGTTTCGTTAAAACTACATTGCAAGAATACTCTTCCTAAAGGATAAAACTAAGAGTCAACATTTACGCATATGGAACTATGCAGCCTAATTAGCAATAATGAGAAAATGAAGACGATTAATTTATAAACCTGGATGATCCAGCAGAGGAAGGTAACCCTGGTTTGTGTACTTGGTAAGAACCATCAATTGCAGCATAAGGTGGAGGATATGAAGCCCCCATTGCTCCCGGGCCAGTCAAAATTGGCAGCCTGAATAACATAAACAAAAAAGCAGTCATCAGGAACTACGAATAGGTAAGGAGCTAGGGAAATAAGAAAACACACAAACAGCAGATAAATGTATGCAACAATTCTGATTATTGTATGTTTGGGCTAGCAAAAGACAGAATCATCACAAATAACAAAAGCATGCAGAAAGTCAACTAAAAAATATGGAGTATATAACTTTTCAGAACACGTAAAGCTGAGCAAACTCAAAATTAACATCCACAAATACGGTACAGCGAAAAGAAAGGACAGCATACCATGTCATCTCGGGATTTCCAGTACCATGTTCTGGTTGGACATATCCCGGAAGAGCCACTCCGAAGGTCGGAACACCACCGTGCTGACCACCGAAATGCATAACTGCACAGAAAAGAGCATGAAAAAATATAAGCATAGAAATAAAACTAATCAAATATGCATATCAGCACCATTACACACAGCAGGCGCTGGTCTCAAGCAGCACTGGGCATGGGCAGGCAAACTAGACGGCTCAGCATCATTAGCTTTCAATTTTATTAGCATGCATGAACTGACTCTGGAAGATGTTTTTAAGCATTCCAATGAAGGATGAACGGTGACATTCAAGAACTTACCAGGCAGAAAAGCAGGGAAATTGGGATTGCCATGACCAGTCGACATGCCCCCGCCTGGGCCCATAAATTGTGTCCCTCCATACATAAAAGACCCTCTCCCACTAGGCTGGAGAGTTCCTGTTCCCTTGGCAACCAAAGCACCTGTTTCTGTGACTGACCCTGTTTCACCAGAAATATACAGATTTTTTGATGAGTCAATTTTCGGTAGAGAAGAAAGCAGCAAACTGATAACAGCTGGATGTTGATCACAAGCCTCACCAGGAGGTTGACAGCTTTCTTCAGTCCCTTTTGAAATTCCCCGGATTTGCATAGGCGAAATAACATTGTCACCTTGATTAAGCACTTTCCCAGTGGGAGGTGCACCTCTACCTTGACTAGTAGTGCGTACCCACGAAGAGCTAGATTTTGTATTCCCAAACTTCTTTCCAGACGGCGTAGGGCTTCCATTAACGTGCAGTCTACCCATGCCAGCTTGTATATCCTTTTGTGCCAAGTTATTGGAGGAACCTGAAGGATAAAATGGAGGAGAAGCTGAGTTTAAACTCGAAGCAACTACATTTATCCTGGCTTCAGTCTCTATGCTGTCTGTTTCTGTTGGTGCACGTCCTGGATCAACGTGTGACACTTTTACAAAAGAATTCTGGGACCTGCAGATCCAGTGACGCTAAAATTAGAGATAGAACAATCGTCGTTAACTAGAGAAAAAAAACAAAACTTAAAGACTCACTGTTTGGTTTGCACAGAAGGTGCTTGACTGCCCTTTCGTAAGGCAACCTCATCTCTTCTGGGTCCTCTCCCTCTTGTGACAGCCTTAGGAAACTGATTTTGGTGTCCATTGTTGGTAAACACTTTAGAATTGCTCCCTCGAGAATATCCACGCTCCTGACCCCTACCCTGACCACGTCCTCTGGTTCGGCCTCTGGAAGTCCTCTTCTATGTTCACAAAGTTTATCAATCAGCTTGTAAATTAAAAGGAAATACAGAAGAAGTGACAAATGTATTGACACCGCAATGTCAAAAAAATGAATAGAAGAGAGAGAAAAAGGAAGAGATGACTACATCAAATTGGTTTTCTTGTGTATTCATCTCGTCATACTTGTCATGTCCCCATTTTCTTTCATCTCGGGATGGCCAGAGCCCCCTTCCACCACGCATTCGCCTACAAAAGCAAGATTCAAGACCAATACGAATGGTTAATACTAAGTAACTTGTTTGCACAGAAACTAAACAAGAGGAGAGCTTGTGACAGAGGTTAGAGAGTAGTAGTAGTAAGATAGTAATACCTATTTGAGACAGCATCCATTTCTTGAAATCTGTCATCATGCATATAAAAAGCTCCAGCAGTTGGCACTGCAAAAGGTTCCTTCTGCTTTGGTTCGTCTCCATCCGCAACAGAGTCCTCCGTCCCAGATTCCATTCCCTTAGGCTCAGCCTTGCCAGCAACACGTGTCGTCTTGTATTCCATGTTGTCATCAACTTCTCCATAATCACCCTCCTCCTCTTCATCCTCTTCATCATAGCTATCGTCACCTTCTATGTGCAATCCTTCATCTGCATCATTATCAAACTCCACGACAGCACTCTGTTCATCGGAATAGATGTCAGCACTCTGAATTTCTCCCCGGTTGTTCTCATCCTCATCATCGCTGGCTTCTCTCCTCCTTGCAGCCAAGGAGCGCTTCAGTTCCTCGGGGTCGCTCTCATACTCCGCCTCTTCAACGCCATCTGGGGCCATAATACTCTTGAATCGGATAACCACCACCACCTCCTCCTAAGCTAAACCGTAGACGAAGAAATTTAATCAGAGAGAAAAAAAAAGCTCTGAAACCTCAGTCGACTCTAATTGCAGAAGAATTAAGGAGAACAAGAAGTATCTTAAGGAAAGAAGAACACCGCAAAAGCCCCCGATTTAGTGGAGAAAGAGAGACGATACCAGGTATCAAGGGGAAAGTTAAGAGTTTCACGGCGGAGAAGAGATCCGCAGACCCTTGATTGGTTTCTTCTGGCGATTGCTTGGGTTGTGACTTGTGAGACGGAAGGAAGTTTATAACTTCTTTCTTTTTTTATGTCGATGGTTCCGTGTAACGTATTCCAAGTTTTTCAAAATAACTGCACGATTTTAGTATCTTGTTGAGTTTTGTAAGATTTAACGAAATTGACTTTGCTTCTATTCACCATTTTGACATTCACCAGTTTGACCTGGCTAACAAGTCAAAAAGATATTCATGGAAAATTTCAGTTTGGAAAAATATTATTATACACGAGTTTATGGAAATATATCTACCGCTATCAAGAGGGTGATGTTTTTGTTTTTCCCCTAAAACCCAATTTACCAATGTTTTTTTTTCTATAAAACAATGAAACTCTCCTTATCTTCTCTCCTCTCTGCTGCTTCCTCATTTCCCTCTTCACTGCCAAGAATATATGTATTCACGAACCCTACTCCTGTGGTGGTGTTAGTACTGTACCACAACCAAGCAAAAGATTTTCTTGATCAGTCTTTTAAACAGGTTGGTTGACAGCAGAAACAGAAATGCAAACAGAAGAAGCCCTATGATATGTAATGTTTGTAGATCCATGAGAAGCAAACGACCTAAATGTCCTAGAGCAGGCAGCATATTTTATAATCAATTCACCACAAAAATGTTATTAGGCTGATGGGTTTCCTTCACTAATCATACATACCCCACTGTTCTTCAGACTCGTTTCCATTAACTAGCACAGCGCTATCCGTCGAGTCAGCGTCCACCACAACACCCTCTTCCTCCGCATTCTCTTCCTTCCCCCCATCACCACTCTCTTCCTCAGCTTCCTCATTCTCCTCTTCTCCCTCTCCCCCAACCTGTTCACAAACAGTCAGTCCAAAGCTTATGAAGCCGTCACGGTCTATTTTTTTTTAAAAAGCTCCCATCATCTGTTCATGTTTCTATTCTCAAATTATAGTCGAGAAATCTAGCAATTGGACATCATTTGTTTTAAGAAATTATCGACCTCAGTAGCACGAAACGTCAACTATGCCTACCTCTTCAATAACATCCCCGTGCTCAAGCCTCTCCTCTTCTTCAATTTGCACGATTCTAAAAGCTTCGACCAAAGTTGTATAGTCTCTGTGTGTATGACTACCATAATCCCTAGCAGGAGGATGGACGCCCCTGCAACATAAATGGATACAAGTAGTTTGTCTATGAGGATCCTGGAAACTTCAAACTGGCGGGGATAATGAACATAACGTTAAGGTTATGTTTATACAAGGGTACAGATTCAAACCAAAACCATCCATACTCTCTAATGCAGACACATGACTCATAAGCACTATTTCTACGAAGAAGCTAATCACGCAAACGGCGTCTGAAAGATACCTTGTCTCTGCAGCTTTTTCTTCAAGGGATAGAGCAACTTGCCAGTCCTCAAACAGATTGGGATACTCTTCAGGATCAGCCAGAGATTCAGCAGCCTTTGGACTTATCTACATGCAGATGAAGAGTGGATCAAGAAACGCTGTGGATTTCTCAACATGCAAAGTTTGGATATCTAGTCAGAAAATATATAGGAAGTGTCTAACACGAACCTTGGTCAAATCGTTTCTCCACAATGCCACTATTTCGGAGACCCTGCTTGGAAGGTACGATCGTGCTATCAGAGCAGCTTCAGGTATCCGATTACTGTAACCAGACAAATATCAGCATAGACGCAACTACTTGCAGGAATATATGTCCCCAATGTAAGATCAGTAAAGACGTACCTTTCCACCAAAAGATGCAGACAGTCTTCTACTTTCCCCAACATGAACAGGCAAACAAAGGCGACATTATTCTTTCCTTGCTCTTTAGCTAGTGCTGCCAGCTTCGTCAATCCTTCTGCATCTCCCAAGGAAGAATAAAGCAGTAACAGACCACTCAGATCCACGGCATGCCTCATGCATTCCTCAGCCATACCCAGCTAAGTCATCCATGCATGGGAAGGAAATTGAAAAGAAATGCATATTAGCTCTAATCTTTGTGAAAAACTTAGAACACTAATTGCAGTTAAAAAATGAGTCACCTTTCCAGTGGACATCGCTAATTCTCCAAGTTGCTTCCATTTAGACTCACTTTGTGCTTCTACAGCGATGTCCTGTCAAAATAAAAAAATCGGATTACAACAGATTGGTAAGTCATGGAAATAAAGCTCCTCCAATGGTAAAAGCGACAAACTGACCTTTGCGACCTCCAATCTACCGAGCTGTATGGCCAACTCAAATCTGTAATCCGGGTCAGTAGCTACTTCCAGAGCATCTTCTGTCATTCCACGTGATTCCAAAAAGTGCGCCACACTGACAACATGAACAGATTTTTGAAGTTGAGAATCATGATGTGACCTTGGATGCATGTTCACTATTATGATAATGCAATCATAATTGAAATAATACGAGGGAATACGTACCTATTATGATGCTCCTTAGGAATTGAAGGTAAGACTTGATTAGCCTGTTCCAAATCTCCACGCATGACAAGAGTCTTGTACTCAATCAAACTTAAAAGTAAAGTGTAACCAATGATGCTGTAAACAATAAAATTGACATAGAAGTCAGAAAGTTACAACAACATTGGTTAGCAATATTAACTGTATATATCTGCTTACTTGAACTCTTTGTCAATTAAATAAACTCGACTTTGATTAGCGAGATAACCCAACAAGTACATAGGACGGTCCAGATGATACATTGTCGTTACCTGTAATTTAAGAGGAATATTGAACATCGTTTACGGTAAAATCAAAACACATTTTTTCCAAAAACCTAGAGCTAAGCCTTACCTCACCACCAACACAGTAGTTAAGCCTCCAAGAAGAGTTGGTATAGATAAAACAATCCCCAACCCATAAGCCAGTCCGAACACGTTCATTGGTTTCATTGAGAAGCTCAAATGCATCCTCAATGCCTTCCTCATCAATTTCTTTACCGCCATCCATATAAGAGGAAACAATGTCGCGCTACAGCAGAACAGTATAAAACATCTTAAAACCATGTATCGGACAGCAACAGGTCAAGGAGAACAAACTAACGAAACTCTATCAAAGTTCTGGTACACTACCAAACTTTAAAAATATCCTCACATTGAGCTTAAGGATGTAGAATGATGAATCACTGGCAATTGCAACTAGATCACCACTGTCAGCCCAATAAAGATTCTGAGACAATATAATAAACAAGAAACATTATACAACAAGAAGAGGTTCTGTTGCAGATAAGAGCAGTATCAATCTGTTTTTGCGCTTAAAGCCCAGCTAGGATACTATCTTCTATTTCTCCGACAAAATATTTCAGAAACTGTAACCTGTAAACCACTCTCCTGCTACAAACTAATAGATATATTTCTGGCATAATAAGCACTTACTTTGACAGTAACATCTATTCGCCTAATCAACCTACATTCCGCCCAATCATAGAAGCAGATAAAATCACTTGAGCACATAGCCAATAACGTCCCACCAAAAATGCGCTCTGCTGAGAACGTAGGCCTCACAGTCTTCTTTTCCTGCACATCATCAAACTAAGCTGTCAGTTTATGTTAGTGTAATTTAGATAATCGGACACACACCAATAAAAAAAAGTTTGAAAAGCTGATCAGTGGGAAAAGAACGTGCCAAAAGGAATAACAAACCTGGAAGTTCTTGCTGAAGATCTTGATCTTTGACGAGCTTTCCCTGACAGCATGTTCCCCCTCAGATGACCAAACAAATTCCAGGGCCGAGCCAAACGACCTATTTCTCCATGCCAAGGCAGTGTAAATGATGTACTCACCATCTCCACAAACAACAACAAACCTACCATTAGGGTTGTGCTTTAGGCTCTGAGAAGCAAAACAGAAGCGTTAATGACAGTAGATAATCACAAGATTTAAAAAAGACTAAGTCGTATTTCAACTAATACTAGTAATCTATCAAACGGCTCAAAAACCAAAATAACTACATGCATCAATTAAAGAAAAACATTGGCACTACATAATCACTAAATTTTCAAACAATTGTAAGAAAATGAAAAGCCACAGAATTGAAATCATATTCCCTTCATTACCTAAAGAAAGTGACAACGT